>JARQOD010000001.1:990795570-991009627 GCA_033576555.1 Oophaga sylvatica | reverse complement strand
ACTGTCTTTATTTCTGCAAGCATGGGATTATTAAACAGGATGTCAGGGTGGAGTTAAGGGTGGATGGGGGCGGGGGGGGTAAGCTATATATGTCCAATATGGACATGTCAGATTTGGCCCTCTCTATTGGTTCACATTCCATAGGTTTTGTATCCAGGCAGACTTGCTGGTGAAATCCTCAGTTCCCAAAGGTGGGGGCAGTCTTTCAGTGAATTTCTTGGAGACAGACTAGCTGGTACTGAGTCCTTAGAATAATTTTTCAATCTGAAAATACATATTTCAAAAAAAACTTTGGTTTATCTTGGAATATCAAAGTAACAAAGTAATATAAAAATTTTTTTAAAGGTATAAAAATAGCAAAAACTATATATAAAATTAAGATAGAAATTATATTTTTCCTTGAAAAGTACATTAATTAAGCACCAAAACTATATCAGACATGAATACAGAGCCGAACCATGATCAGTACATGAATAAGACCCAGAACCATCTCAGTCATTAATCAGCCCAAAACAATCTCAGCCCCCTGAAACAGCCCGAACCATCACAGACTGAATAAAGCACCAGAACCTCATCAGAATGAATACGCACCAGAACAAATCCTAATAAATGGCAGGGTTCAGGAGGCCTAAGGAATTGCGGACCCAAATCGGCCCTTGAAATATATCCTAATGATGCTCATGGCTGCCGGCAGCTGGTTGTTCCTTACCACTTCGATTTTGAAATTTGCCGTACTTTTAGTGGGGTTTGTCCTACCTGGGTTAATCGAATTTTGGGGTTTTTTTAGGTGAAGACTTCAGCAAAGTAATGAAGTTGAAAGGAAGCAGGCGCTGGGCTTGTCGAAAGGAAGAACGCCTGGACTCCTCGCTGTCATTGCGCAGTAAAACAAATGATGTCACCCGTGACCTCTCCGTTTTTCCAATAATTGTGCATTCACTCCTGATTGAAGATAAAGTACCTGCCGTTTTGTTCGCAGTATCATGACTCGGGTAGCAAAAGGGAGGGGCCCTAAACGGTGGCCCCAAAAAAATGGAGCAAACAGGAGAAAGTTTGCAGGGTCCGCGGTGTGAGGTGACCTCTTGGACCAGGGTTTGATCATTGAAGGGGAACATGAAAGTAATAAGATTGACTGGGAGTCGACTACAGAGGGTTTATTTGTGTCTGTAACCATGGAGACGTATTATGTGCAGCTTTCAATTTTATGGGAAAATGCGGTTCAATAATTTTTTGTGTTTTTTTTCCAATGATAACTGTGAATTTTCCTTATTCCCTAGTTTTTAATAATTCTTAATAGCGGTTGGAAATGCGGCCCTCCGGAGCGGGAAGGATGGTGCGGGGTGCATCCCATTATATGTGAACTAGGTAATTGTACAGAATCTTATAGTTTTGTAACAGGGAGGGCCCCCTGTGGTGGCTGAGACGAATCTTCCATGATTTGTATACAGGGAGTCCCCTAGTGGTAGTTCAGACAGAATCTTTCCATGTTTCTTGTATACAGGGGCTCCCCTATGGTGACTGCGACGGTTTATGTATCTCTGTATACGGGGCGCCCCCTGGGTGGCTGCAGACGAATTTATTCTCTTTGTATCGGGAGCTCCCCTAGTGGTGGCTGCGCAGAATTTATCATTTTTCTGTTTACGGGGGCTCCCCCTTGTGGTGGTGGACTGAATCTTACCTGTACTCTTTTTCGGGGTCCCCTAGTGTTGTGCAGCGGATTTTTATGTATTCTGTATACAGGGAGTCCCTGTGGTGGTGCAGACAGAATCTTACCATGTATTTGTATCAGGGAGTCCCCTAGTGGTGATGCGTCAGGATCTTATTGTTTCTCTGTATACATGGAGCTCCCCCTAGTGGTTAGCAGTCGGTCTTATCATGTTTCCTGTATACAGGGAGCTCCCCTAGTGGTGGGTGAGACAGAATCTTATATGTATCTGTGTATACAGGGAGCTTCCCCTATGGTGGCTCAGACAGAATCTTACCTGTATCTTTAAAGGGAGCTCCCCCGTGGGGGCTGCAGAAAGTCTTATCTGTATTCTGTTACAGGGAACTCCCCTAGTGGGACTGCGACAGGTTCTTATATGTATTCTGATACAGGGTGTCCCTAGTGGTGATGCAGGAATGTTTACCATGTATCTCTTACAGGGAGCTCCCCCTAGTGGTGGCTAAGAAGAATTTACCATGTATTTGTATACAGGGGCTCCCCTTGTGGTGATGCAGACAGGTTTATCATTATCTCTGTATAGGGGCTCCCTTAGTGGTGACTGCAGACACAATCAAAATTCTTCTTTAGTGTCTTTTTTGTGGCTTTGCTTATTTTTGTGCTTTTTTTTTTCTTCCTCTTTTCTCCCCATCGAGCAGCTCTTCAAAACCCAGAAGTGGGGCTCTCAGAGGCGGTCTCAGTACATCCTCAAAAAGTGATTGACTGCCAGCTTAGTCGAATAAATGAAGCTCTAATCACCCAACCTGCCCTCCTAATATCCAAAGCCGGCAGTAGGGGGGCCGAGTGAATTGAGGTACACGTCGTTAAGTTGAGGTGGAATGAATATTTGGGGACGGTGCTGGAAACTAAGGGATTGTTTAATCTATAAATGTTATTGTCGGATAGCGCTCTAAAAACGACCATTTTTTTGCTTATTAAAATCTTCAGCAATTTTTTTAGATATTAACATTTTTTTTATTTTTAAACAGCTCATTGCCTAGGAAAAACGACCTGCTTTTGACGCAGGTGCGCTAGCACTGCCAGCTTTTTCTGTTGAGCTTGTAAAATGTTCTGAAGCTGTCCAGAATTTGGAGTTTACCTTTAATCCGGCCAGATAGATTCAGGCAGGCTTATAAATTTAACCGAGCGGTGGTGTTTCTGGCAACGAGCTTTAACAAAATTGTTTTATCGCAAGGCGGATGCAAGTTTTAATGAGAAGAAATTGCAAAAATGTTTGATTTTAATGTCCTATTTAATAATATCCAGTGAGAAGTTGGGAATTTAACTGTTGTAGAGAGGCCGTGTTGCTTTGTTGTTTTGATTGGGGTTAAGATCTCCAGCTTTTTAACCTGCTTTCCCCTTCTTCTTTTTTAGCAAATTTTGGCCCGTACAGGTTTTCATACGGATAATGGACACAGTGAAGGGAGTAAAGTAAGTTGTTAGCCACTGCAACTCCTGACTGGGGGGCCCCGGAAAGTCGCTGTTTTCCAGTCCATCCAGATGCCCGACTGCCAGGCGTGTTAATTGTTCCTCCTGTGTTTTCTTTGTGCCTCTAGACTCATTTCCTAAGAGGCAGAATTGTATCGTCCCACTCTCCTCTCACACTTTATCCAGCCATCTTAAATGCACCTTCCTGGCTTTTATAAAGTCTCAAGATGGATGAATTGCTGCCTATGCCAGGCGGTTGTAAAGTGATTTTCGGCCAGATCGTGAACTGGATCCCCTTCACCGCAACCAAGAGCAAAGTGGGGGATTGTGAACCTTTTGCCGAGAGAGGGGAATTCGCCTCTAATTCCACCTTCTTGGCCACGCCGAAGCACCTAAATAAAACTTCTTTTGTAAGCTGCTAAAACGTAGAATTTTGTTTGCAAAATTATATTTAAAAATGTATAAGTTTCCATATATAATGGTTAGGGGTTTCTGGGCCGGAGTAAGTTCCCTGTATTGAAAATACAGCGAAAGGAAGTCTTGCTAATGTGACTCTGGCGTGGGGGTGGCACATGGGTTCGCCATCTCCATTGTGAATTGTTGCGGAGGCTTAACCTTTAGCTTTCTTTTCCTTGGGGAAAGACCGGAAGCCAGATTTGGCGAGCAAAATCGGGATTGTCGCGGGTTTGATATGGGCAGGTTAGTGCCGGAATTAGAAGTGCGAATCTTGCTGCTCTACTGCGTCACTGCTTGTAGAGAGATGGCTTTTCGTTTCATAGATATACTAATATATATTACTGACTCCTCGCACTCCTCCGTCAGGATGAGAGAGGAGATGACGCTCGCAGCCGATCTGCAGGAAATATTAGGACCTTTCATTAATCCAATCTGCCAGAACCTGAGAGAACAATGTCAGTCTGCTGGAGGAAAGCTCGGCCTTTCCATAGCGACAATTAGACTGTGTGGACTTATTGAGATTTCAGACAAATCTTTTAGTGAAAAACCTACAAATATTTTTAGGGCTCCCACATATGTTTCTGTGTGTTTTTGGTTTTACCTTGAATTCTTCTTTCACGCAATTATTTTTATTTATTTTTTTTGCCCTTTGGGCAACCTGTGATAATTACTGAATCCTAAAGTGTCACAATGGTTGAGACCTCCAGTGATCAGCTTTGATCTGGGAGGAAACCAAAAAGTGTTGCAGCGACACAAGTTGTTATAGACCACAGTATAGCCACCTATAGGGGGCACTAGAGAGGCAACGACTCCTGCCACATGTGACTGTTGTTATTCCTCTGTAGGTATCATTAGCCTGTGTAAGCCTGGGGAAACTCCGGCATCCAGTCCCTGATAGGGGTCTTTTGTATACCAAAC
Source organism: Oophaga sylvatica (assembly GCA_033576555.1). Lineage (NCBI taxonomy): Eukaryota > Metazoa > Chordata > Amphibia > Anura > Dendrobatidae > Oophaga > Oophaga sylvatica. Next base: position 991,005,126 of record JARQOD010000001.1, on the reverse strand, counting down.
ATGGAATAGGGTAAGTGGCAGCAATATCTTGATTGGAACCAAAGTAAACAGACGATAAAAAACATTTGTTTCGTGAGTTTATTTTTATTTATTTTTTTACATTTTATTGTGCACGACGGTATAATTATACCTAAAATATATCTACTTTTTTTTACTCTTAGTCAAGGTTCGAGACTTAAAGGGGTATTCCCATCTCCAAGATCCTATCCTAATATGTAGTAGGTGTAATAATAGTAATATCAGCAAAATACCTCCAATTAGAACATAGTATAGTTCTTCTGATTCACTATGTGCTTACCCCATGTGCAGGGCATTGCAGTAGCTTGGGGTATCCATGGTTACGACCAATCATTACGGTGGATTACCTAAGCTACGGAAATGCCCTGCACATGGGGTACGTGACATAGCGAATCAGAAGAATATACTAAATTTTCAATTGGAGGTATTTGCTATTATTGTTAATATTACACCTACTATATATTGGGGATAGGTTCCTGGAGGTGGAAATACCCCTCTAAAGCAATTGTCCCAAGTCCTTAAAATGAGTAAAATTGCTAATACCTGGGAGAACAAGGAACTTTGGAGTTTACTTCTCGTAACGGGGCTGTAATGAGTAAAGTTTTACAGTAGTGTTGATTGAGGAGGTTCCGTGTCTGAAGACCCCAACCGATCAGCCATGCCTGGTCGGTACGATTCACGGCGATACCAAACTTTGTGGTGGGAGCGTGATACAAAGTTTTATGTGTTTTTAGTGATTTATTTTTTTCCTTTTTTTTTCATGACTTTTCTCTTTGTTCCCGTGACGAGTGTTGTGGAAATACAGATAATTTATGTTGGCTTCCTCGGCGTTGAATTGCCCTATTCATTCTCGCCGGCTCCGTCTCGCCCCCTTGGCGAGTAGCCATTGACTTGTTTTTCTTCTCCATTGTTTTGCTTAGCGAGGTTTCTCGAGGTACTGTATGAAATTTTTTCGCTTCCTTTCCGGTGGTGACCAAGGACTTTATAGAGCTTCCTGAGTGTCGGTAAAGTGGAGATTATTACCCATAAGGCCTGTCGGCGTTTTTTTGTATGCAGCTCCTGTGTAATTCTATGACTACAGAACACAAAGCCAACCTTCTGTTATTGGCTGTGGATTAGCGCTGAGACAACATAACCCGGTCCAGTGCCTGTCCGGCTGACAGCAATTACACCCCGATCTTCCTATACACATGGATGCTGTGTTCACCCTCTGCTCTACGAGAGCAGAGGATCAGGCATAAAAATTCAACAGGGGGTTGTTCTTAGTCTGTGTAGCAATGGAGATACACAGGTTTGCATATTGAGCTGCATACACAAAAACGATAGGGATGTTTTTTTCTTTCTTGTGATGTTTGTAGAATCGCTTCAGTTTTTTTTCAATGCACTTTCAATGTTTTTGTAAGACACTAAACTTCCCTGTGCCGTGTTCCCGCTGCATTTCAGAGCCCGATAGTTTCTGTATTTCTGTATAGGTTTCCATTTAAAGTGACATTGACCAAATTTTTATTTATTTTCCAGCGTATTTTGCAGCGCTGTAAAGAGATTGTCAGTGGCACAACATCATCTCATATGTTGGCGGCTGTTAGGGGTCCTTTGCGGCTGGCGATGTCGTCCTGTCCTTTTTTTTTTAAATTAAATTTTAGTTGTCATTTTTTTGGACACAGTCTTAATAGTGAAATGATTATTTTTATCTTTAAGACCGGGCGCTTTCAGGATTCTTGGAGACTTTCAGATGGATTTGTAGCAGCCTAAGCGAAGACGATTCTTCCACACGAGCGCGTTCCAGGTAAGTGTTTTGTGCGAGAGTCATCCTCTAGTTACTTGAGGGCTTGGTCTCAAATTGATAGGTTGTGCGCTCCATGTGAAAAGGAGCAATCGGAAAACCCATTCGGCTCATCATCTGCGGGACTACGGCAATAGCAAAGTGCTGTACTCTATGAATACAGCCTCGGCGTCCACGCTCCGCCACGACGTCCACGCTCCGCCACTAACAGCGATAGCAAAGTGCTTTACTCTACTGAATACAGCCACGACGTCACACTCCGCCACGACGTCCACACTCCGCCTCGACGTCCACACTCCGCTCGACGTCCACACTTCGCCTCGACGTCCACACTCCGCCTCGACAGTCCACACTCCGCCAAGACGTCCACACTCGCCACGACGTCCACACTCCGCCTCGACGTCCACACTCCGCCACGACGTCCACACTCCCGCCTCGACGTCCACACCCACCACAGCGTCCGCCTCGACATTCACACTCCGCCTCGAGTCCACACTCCGCCTCGACGTCCACACTCCGCCTCGACGTCCACAACTCCGCCTCGACGTCCACACTCCGCCTCGACGTCCCACTCGCCTCGACGTCCACACTCCGCCACGACGTCCACACTCCGCCACGACGTCACACTCCGCCACGACGTCCACACTCCGCCACGACGTCCACACTCCGCCACGACGTCCACACTCCGCCTCGACGTCCAAACTCAACCACTGCGTCCGCCTCGACGTTCACACTCCGCCTCGACGTCCACACTCCGCCTCGACGTCCAACACTCCGCCACGACGTCCACACTCCGCCACGATGTCCAGACTCCGCCTCGACGTCCGACTCCGCCTCGACGTCAGACTCCGCCTCGACGTCCACACTCCGCCAAGAGTCCCACTCCGCCAAGACGTCCACACTCCGCCACGACGTCCACACTTCCGCCTCGACGTCCACACTCCGCCCCTCGACGTCCACACTCCGCCACGACGGTCCACACTCCGCCACGAGTCCACACTCCGCCACGACGTCCACACTCCGCCACGACGTCCACACTCGCCACGACGTCCACACTCCGCCACGACGTCCCACACTCCGCCTCGACGTCCCCACTCACCACAGCGTCGCCTCGACGTCCACTATACGCCTCGACGTCCAACTCCGCCTCGACGTCCACACTCCGCCACGACGTCCACACTCCGCCACGACGTCCAGACTCCGCCCTCGACGTCCAGACTCCGCCTCGAGTCCGACTCGCCTCGACGTCCACACTCCGCCCGACGTCAGACTCCGCCTCGAGTCCCAGACTCGCCTCGACGTCCCACTCGCTCGACGTCCACACTCCCCCACGACGTCCACACTCTGCCTCGACGTCCACACTCCGCCTCGACGTCCACACTCGCCACGACGTCCACACTCCGCCACGACGTCCAGACTCCGCTCGACGTCAGACTCCGCCTCGACGTCCAGACTCCGCCTCGACGTCCAGACTCCGCCACAACGTCCAGACTCCGCCTCGACGTCCAGATCCGCCTCGCGTCCCAGACTCCGCCTCGACGTCCCACTCCGCCACGAGTCCACACTCTGACTCGACGTCCACACTCCGCCTCGACGTCCCCACACTCCGCCTCGACGTCACTACTCCGCCTCGACGTCCACAACTCCGCCTCGACGTCCACCACTCCGCCTCGACGTCCACACTCCGCCTCGACGTCCACACTCACGCCTCGACGTCCACACTCGCCTCGACGTCCACACTCCGCCCGACGTCCACCACTCCGCCACGACGTCCACCACTCCGCCACGACGTCCAGACTCCGCCTCGAGTCAGACTCCGCTCGACGTCCAGACTCCGCTCGACGTCCACTCTCCGCCACGACGTCCAGACTCCGCCTCGACGTCCAGACGCCGCCTCGACGTCCAGACTCCGCCCTCGACGTCCACACTCGCCACGACGTCACACTCTGCCTCGACGTCCACACTCCGCCTCGACGTCCACACTCCGCCACGACGTCCACACTCCGCCACGCGTCCAGACTCCGCCTCGACGTCCAGACTCCGCCTCGACGTCCAGACTCCGCCTCGACGTCCACACTCCGCCACGACGTCCAGACTCCGCCTCGACGTCCAGACTCCGCCTCGACGTCCACACTCGCCTCGACGTCCACACTCGCCTCGACGTCCACACTCTGCCTCGACGTCCACACTCTGCACTCGACGTCACACTCTGCCTCGAGTCCACACTCCGCCTCGCGTCACACTCGCTCGCGTCCCACTCCGCCTCTTCGTCCACACTCCGCCACGACGTCCCACTCCGCCACGACGTCCACACTCCCGCCTCTTCGTCCACACTCCGCCTCGACGTCCACACTCCGCCCTCGCGTCCACACTCTGCCTCGACGTCCACACTCCGCTCTTCGTCCACACTCCGCCTCGACGTCCACACTCCGCCTCGACCGTCCACACTCCGCCTCGACGTCCACACTCCGCCACGAGTCCACACTCCGCCACGCGTCCACACTCCGCCACTGCCTGTTCTAATGGAACATTTTAGAGCCCAGTTGTCAGCGTCGATAGGGTTTGAAAGAGCTCGACACCCCATATGATCCGCGGTTGTTTTGCAGAGCGGACCTGGTCGACAAACTATCTGGCGCTCGTTACTGTCCGCTTTCATCACTAACGGTCTGCTGGAGGTAAGTGCGGTACCGGAACGTGGCAAGCGTGTTTGTGCCATGCGGTGCAGCAGATCACATTGCCGTGTGCTTTTACCTAGGGCTTAATAGAAGTGATCACCAGCAGCGATGCGACGTCTCCGTCAGGGCAACAATTCATCCTTGGGAATCTTGCACATGGTAAGCTGTTGCTTCTGCAGCAGCAAACACACATTAGCGTTCTGCATGGCTTAGAGGAGCTGACATATTGAGTGGTCGGTTTAATTGAGGGCAGCAACTTATAGAGCAGGAGGCGTTTGAGCCGAGTGATATATAGATTATGGAAATCATTCAGTATAATTCAGCTCTAGGGTGGAAAGTAAGGACTAAAACGCAGCTTGCTTGAAGCGGTAGCCAGCAGTGTAGCTGTGAATCCAGCTTTGAGGAGAGATACAAAAACAAGGACTAAAAATTCACACCGCCCCCATTTATCTATGTTCCCCGCTGCGGCGTTAATCTGATTTACAGCTACAAAATAGCGTTAAGCAAAAAGAACCTGTCGAGGTGCGAGTCCCTGGCCGTCGACCAGAACCCTGTGAATAACCCCAGCTCTTCTTCTGGCTCGACTTAGTTATTATGACACGATACAGGGCCGCCAATCAAGAGAGTTGCCGAAGATGCTTTAAGGATGCGGCGGTTCACAGGGTTCTAGTCGGTGGCCACAGCTTACCAGCGTGACACCAGGCAGGTGTCCTGTGTATCTTTTTGCTAACCTTACTATGCAGGTCCATATGGCAGGCTGTCAATCAATGTTGCTGCACCCACTGGACTCCTAAATTTAGAATAAGGGATTATATAAGTTTTATTATTTAATATTGGTGACAATTATATCTATCATTCTGCTCAGCTCACAGATCAGACTGCAAATCACACAACACAATATTTTATGGGTCTATGAATTCAGTATCATTGCGAGGACATGGAGTAAGTTCTGTGTAATGTAAGTACTAATTTCACCGGATGGCTTAGGATCCCTGGCTTGTACCCATCAGGCTGGAAGCACACATGGTTATGGCTGCAGTTTTTTTTTTTTAATTAATGCCAAACATGGATTCATAAGGAATAAGTAAGGACTTCTACATCTTGCTGGGTCCACTGCAGGCACAAAAAAAGCATTAAAAACTGAATGTGTGATAGCAGCCCTATAAAGTATGTATTAGATAAAGTTTTCAGAATAAGGAATAACATTATTTATGGCCATTGACTGCATTTTTCACAAGTTTCCCCCTTTACAAGCTCTAACTCTGATTTTTTCAGTTGTATGTGTACAAGTGGCTGGAAACTAGCTGCTATGATGTCTTTCATACACAGCACACCAGGACATGAGGGATTCCTGTCTCTATGTACCACATAATCATAAACAGCAGCAGCATGGAGGACATTTATACTGGAATAACTGAGCAGCGTAGCTGTAAATCCAGATCTAGAGAGAGCTAAACACTTAGTAGAAAGCAGCAGCATGCAGGACATTATGCATCAGTACTAGGCATTGTAGCTGCCAATTCAGTTCTAGGGTGAGAAAAAACACTAGAAAAGCATCGTGCATGGAAGATAAGATGTAGAAAACTGAGTAGTGCAGCTGTAAATCCAGCTCTGGAATGAGCTAAACACCTTTTTTTTTTTTTACTTGCTCTTCTTTCCCTTTCTCACCATAGATTTCAATAGCCAGGTGTAATCTGAATCCACAGTACTTGTACATGGGCGTTAGGTATTGATCATTATCGTTTTGTCTTTTCTTTTTTATTTCATAGGCAAACACAATCCTCCCCACTCCCACAGCCACCACTTGCACTGCTTACCGACCCTGATGAACATGGCTGCATCGTTTGACATTTCCAAGGATAAAAGGCTGTAAGTATTTTCTCTTGTTATCACACGACAGGTGACGAGTTATCCGCAGGCCAGGTCTGCAAAACTCCGGGAAACTTACCCCGTCACTAACCGGACGCATCTTCTGCATCGGCAGCCGCGCCAGCGCAGCGCTCAACTGTCTGAAGAGATTCCATGAAATGAAGAAACGAGGCCCGAAACCGTTCAGCCTGTACCTGGATCACACCGTGCAGAAGGCCACGGCTTCACACCAGAGCGAGATCAGCACATTCGAGTCCAGAAGGATATCTTCATCCTCAAGGCGAGTTCCCAAGTCACCTAGAATTGGGTCAGTGACTTTCCCGGGGCCGACATATCCTCGGCGTCACATCTGTTTTCTTTATCTTCTTCATTCTGTGCACGTAGGGACAGGGCAAAACTGGTAGGCTGCTTTCTGGGACAGCAATCTGCTGTATCCATTTAGGATCGCCTGTAACGTACATTTTATTTGTGTTTCTGTGTAGGATTTGAAGATGCTTTGGTGATGAATCTACGGGATTCCCAGGTCCTTAATCATAAGGAGAATTGGAGTGGAACTGGAATCTGATCGGGACCATACTCAAGGTTCATTCACCTCCCCGTCACTACACGTATATCTTGCCCAGTAGAGACTAGATACCAGTGCCCCCGAGCCAGTCATTATTTCTCCACCATAAAGTTCTTCCTCTCATAGGACTGCTGTAGCCGTGTAATATACATCCATTAATGCAATGAGGAAACATGTATTTACACGACTCACACTTACATGCCACACACATACATTGCCTTTATTGTCACAGTTAAAGAGACTGTCGGGTCCTCCATACTAACACTCCTGTCATCTCTGATCCCCCTGTGGATAAGGAGTGAATGATGGACACACACATATAGAAAAGATGTGAGCAGGGAAGCAGGACTCACAGGCTTTCTCTGAGTGAGAGGAGGAAACAGGACTCACAGGCTTTCTCTGAGTGAGAGGAGGAAGCAGGACTCACAGGCTTTCTCTGAGTGAGAGGAGGAAGCAGGACTCACAGGCTTTCTCTGAGTGAGAGGAGGAAGCAGGACTCACAGGCTTTCTCTGAGTGAGAGGAGGAAGCAGGACTCACAGGCTTTCTCTGAGTGTGAGGAGGAAGCAGGACTCGCAGGCATTCTCTTTTCAGGTGACGGAGGAAGCAAGACTCACACGATTTTTGAATAGGCGGAGGAAGCAGGAGTCACAGGCTTTGAATATGTTTGGAAGGAGGAAGCAAGACTCAGGCTTTCTCTGAGTGGGCGGCGGAAGCAAAACTCAAGCTTTTTCTAAGTGGGGATCAGGACTTGCAGGCTTTTTCTATGAGTGGGCAGAGGAAGCAGGCCTCAGGCTTTTTCTATGAGTGGGCGGAGGAAGCAGGACTCACAGGCTTTCTTTGTGAATGGGGGAAGGAATCAGGACTCAGGCTCTCTCTGAGAAAGTTGGTGGAAGCAGGACTCAGGCTTTCTTTGAGTGGGTGGAGGAAGCAGGACTCAAAGGCTTTCTCTTCATGTAGGAGGTGGGAGCAGGACTTGTATATTTTCTCTATGAGAGGAGGAAGCAAGACTCACAGGTTTTCTCTCTGTTGGCGGAGGAAGCAGGACTCACATGCTTTTGGAATAGCCGGAGGAAGCAAGACTCACAGGCTTTGAGTATGTTTGGAAGGAGGATGCAAGACTCAAGCTTTTTCTAGGGGGGAGCAGGACTCAGGCTTTCAGCAGCAGAATGGAAGGAAAGGAGACCCACTAGTGGGTAGGCGGAGCCCAGATAGGATTGACACCTCAGATTATAAAGAGTGTTGACCGGCCCCTCCAGCTCAGGCTCCTCCTACTCCTGCTTCTTCAGTATAAAATTTGAGGTCAGAGGATGGTCGCTGCTGGAAGCAGCTCCTCAGAAAACTTTATTATTTTTATCGGACAAGAGACTTGGATCACCAGAAGTGGTCTAGAGGTCTCAGGGGTCTCAGCGCTGCTGGACCCCCACCTCTCCCTTGGCGATCTGTAATACCCTGTATGGTGGTCCCTGCAGTTTCACGCCGGCCCTGGGGGATGAGGATTGCTTCCCTGGCAGGGACGCAAACCGCACATCGGGGGTCACTACGTTCCCCGCCCGGGGGGGGAAGCGATGGGCACAGCGCCACAAACCCCTGGGGGTCCCTGTGGCGCTCGGCTGGTGAGTACGGCATTTTTATGTGAATGTGTGTGTGCTCTCAGTGGCTGCTGCGGCAGCCGCTGGTACATGTATTAGATGACATGTTTGGTGACTGTATTTTATGTCCGCAGGCAGATACCTGCAGGACAGAGGAGAGCAGAGAGCGAGGAGTTCGCGCTCTTTTCTGAAGCCGGAGGGGGGCGTGGCTTCACGCTTCCCGCTCTTTTTGTGACAGGAATCGCTCTGAGGAGACTGCAGCTTCACTGTCCTTCTCTTCCGGCTTCTCTCAGCGCGGCGGCCATTACAGAGGCTCCGGGCTCCTCATGCTCCGCTCCTCCTGTTTAAGGTATACTTTCACCGAGGCCAGCTGGGTGAGTGAATATCATCACCCCACAGCGCAGAACCTATCTGTGTTCCAAGTGACAGATAGCGTTTATCTGCAGCCGCGTTCTCTTCTAGAGACCTGGGACTCGCACACTCCTTTTATTTTATATAGGGAGTTGTGGGGAGTTGGCGGCATTAACCCCTATGAAGGGTTAACCCTTTCAGCAATAACCGCCGCAGGTTCTACCCGGTAGGGATCAGAACGCAGGAGGTTATTTATATATGAGAGATAGCTGGGGTAACTCTCTTCTTTAAGAGCTTTAACCCTTCAGCGTACTTGCTCAGTCTGCTTAGTAACCACACTGTTTCCAGTTACTAACAGGGTTTTGACCTGCCATTTACTGCTGACATGTCGGTTCAGGGTCCGGAAGGTGCGGACCATCTGCCAGATCCGCTACAGGATCAGTCACAAGTATCTGATACGCAGACTTCGACGGCATCAAGCGCTGCGATTTACAGCGATACCAAATTAGATGCCATCGCTCAGTCAATTAATGGCTTGTCTGACCTTTTAGGTCAGTGGGTGTCAGCTAGATCCTCTCATGACAGGAAGCGGCGCAGGCCGGTGCCATCTTTTCCGCGTAGCGAATCAGAGGTATCTGATATGGAATGCGGACAGGGTTCTCCTTCAAACTCAGAAGGGGAGTTATCTGATTCGGATAAGGAGGATCGGCAGGGACATTCTTTCTCTCTTGTGAGCCGAACAGAGGCTTTAATTGAAGCTATGAGAGAGGCGTTACAGTTACCGGAGGAGGTAACTACACGGCCTGGTAAATCGGGCCGCATGTACCAGGAGTACCATAAGTCGCGGTCAACATTACCGGCTCTGGAAGAGCTTAATACGGTAGTGGAGAAGGAACGTCTGTGTCCAGATAAACGTTTTCAAGGGACACGGTTCTTTGAAGCATTATATCCGTGTTCAACGGAATTGACGGATAATTGGATTCCTTCTCCTGAAGTGGATGTTCCTTTATCCCAGCTTAGTAAATCCTCATTGCTTCCGGTTAAAGGGAAAGCGAGTCTGCAAGAGCCGCTGGACAGAAAAACGGAGATGGCGGCGAAATCCATCTATGAAGCTGCAGGTCATGGATTCAGAGCAGTACTAGGATCCATGTGTGCTTCTAAGGCTTCCTGTGCTGGTTGGTCCGTTTACGGAAGGCGTTGCAAAATAGATCTCCATTATCCGAGATAGATGGACTTCTCGATTTATTGGAGACTGCAGCCCGATATAGCTGTGATGCAGGTCTGGATACTGCGTCATTATTATCCAGGACGCAATCCTCAGCGGTCACAGTCAGAAGAGCACTGTGGCTTAGACAGTGGACCGGGGACGCGGTTTCCAAACAGGGTTTACTGTCTTTAGCCTACAAGGGTGGTCAGCTATTTGGATCTGATCTCACAGAGCTGATTGCCAAGGCAAAGGCTAAAGAAGCGGCTTTACCACAACGAAGGGCTATGGTTTCTACGTCTGGCAGACCTAGTGCCGGTAATGGTCGGCGGTATTTTCGGTCTAGGGGACGATCCGGTCAGTCTTCTTGGGGATCGGGTCGTCCCTCTTTTTCGGGAAAGAAGTCTTCTCAGAAATCCCGCACCCCTTGGAAACAAAGTTTCCGTCAAGACAAGCGGGAAACTGACAAGAAGCCCGCCAAGGCAGACTGACGCCAGGTCCTCACTCGAGGGCTCTCGAGTGGGGGGTCGCCTGCTCCAATTCAAGACGAATTGGATTTCCCGCGTTTCGGATTCCTGGGTAACGCGAGTTGTGTCGGCAGGCTATTTCATAGAGTTTTCTTCTCGACCCCCGGACAGTTTTTGCCAGTCTCGCATTCCGTCAGAGCCCGAGCTATGTGCCGCTCTGCTACGAGAGGTGGAATTCCTTCTGCAGAAGGGTGTAGTAATACCGGTTCCGACAGAGGACCGGGGAAAAGGTTTTTATTCAAATCTCTTTGTGGTCCCCAAAAAAGACAAATTTCGTCCTATTCTGGATCTCAAAAGATTGAATCAGCATGTCCACACCCAAAAATCCCGCATGGAGTCACTTCGCTCCGTTGTGGCAACCCTGTCGCAGAACGACTTTCTGGTGTCAATCGACATTCGCGACGCTTATTTGCATGTTCCCATCGGAAGGGCTCACCAGCGCTTCTTTCGTTTTGCCATAGGTCAGGACCATTACCAATTTGTGGCCCTGCCATTCGGCTTGGCTTCAGCGCCCAGAGTTTTTACAAAAATTCTAGCGCCTCTCATGGCAATTCTTCGAAGACAGGGAGTCACGATTATTCCCTATCTGGACGACCTTTTGATTGTGGCGTCCTCAAAGGAGGAGTCGGTGACGGCTCGCAATCTATCCCTTCAGCTCCTGGAGGACTTCGGGTGGCTGGTCAATTGGGAGAAGTCGTCTCTGGAACCGTCGCAGTCAATCCTGTTTTTGGGGATGCATTTCGACACGGTACGGGCAGTGGTGTCCCTACCTCCAGACAAGCGGGCATGTCTCCTTCGACATGTACAGACTATGAAGTCTTCGACAGCAATGTCCCTTCGGAAGTGTATGCGCCTTTTAGGTCTGATGGTGGCTTCCATGAAAGCACTTCCGTTTGCCCAGTTTCATTCCAGAGCCCTCCAAAGGCTCATTCTGAGTCATTGGGATCGATCGCAGATTGCACTGGATCGCAGTATCCTCATCTCTCGCAGGGTGCGAGAGTCCCTAAGTTGGTGGTCACGTCCAGGAACGTTATCACTGGGGAAGTCTTTCCTTCCTCCGAGGTGGTCGGTCATAACCACCGATGCCAGCCTGACGGGCTGGGGGGGTGTCTGGAACGATCTCTGGGTTCAGGGAGTATGGTCATCGGAAGAGTCTGTTCTACCGATCAACATCTTGGAATTGAGGGCAATTTTCCTTTGCCTCCAACACTGGACGGTCCCTTTGAGCGGTCTACCAGTCCGAGTGCAGACAGACAACGCAACGGCGGTCGCGTATATCAACCACCAAGGCGGGACGAGGAGTTCCAGGCTCATGGTGGAAGTGTCTCGGATCCTGAATTGGGCCGAGGACAGAGTACCAGCCATCTCTGCGATTCACATTCCAGGAGTTCAGAATACCACGGCGGACTTCCTCAGTCGAGAGAAGATGGATCCCGGAGAATGGAGTCTTCATCCGGAGATCTTTGCACTGCTGTGCTCCCTTTGGGGAGTTCCCCAAGTGGATTTGATGGCATCCAGGTCCAATGCCAAGTTGCCGACCTTCATGTCCAGGTACAAGGACCCGAAGGCTGTGGCGGTGGATGCTCTGGTGGCCCCGTGGGACCGATTCGAGCTAATCTATGTGTTTCCACCGATATCTTTACTTCCTCTGGTGCTGCGTCGGATCAGACTGGAGAGAATCCCGGCTATGTTGATAGCCCCAGATTGGCCAAGGAGGACGTGGTTCTCGGCACTGGTGTCGCTTTTGGCAGCACCGCCATTTCCACTTCCTCTTCGCCCGGACCTGTTAACCCAGGGTCCTGTCCGTCATCCGGACCTGAGGTCTCTGCGTTTGACGGCGTGGCTCTTGAGACCGAAATACTGACCCGTAGAGGTTTTTCAGCCGAAGTCATTGCCACTCTGCGAGCTGCCAGAGGTCCGGCTACTACTAGAATTTACCACAAGACCTGGGAAGCCTTCTTCTCGTGGTGTTTGGGTTCTTCAAGGAACCCGAGGATTTTTTCCATTCCCAATCTGTTGGCTTTTCTACAGTACGGGCTGGACAAGGGTTTGGCAGTTAGCACCCTGAGGGGTCAGGTTTCTGCCCTGTCCCTGTTGTTCCGGAAAGTTATCGCCTCGCGTAGGGACGTGCGCTCCTTTTTTCGCGGGGTAACCCGTCAGTTTCCGCCGCGGAAGGCACCTGTGTCTCCTTGGCGGCTCAACCTTGTCCTGGAGGCTCTTCAGCATGGGCCTTTTGAGCCAATGGATTCTGCTAACCTTTCTTTGCTTTCTTGGAAGGTTGCCTTCCTAGTCGCAGTCACTTCTTTGAGAAGGGTTTCTGAGTTGGCGGCTCTTTCTTGCTCGCCTCCTTTCCTGGAATTTTACCCGGATCGAGTAGTGCTTCGCACACGGGGCGACTTTCTACCTAAGGTAGTGTCGCAATTCCATGTTAACCAGGATATTGTTTTGCCTTCACTTTGCCCGGGCCCGAGGAATGCAAAGGAACGGGTTTTGCACACATTGGATTTAGTGCGGGCCTTGAAGTTCTATTTGTCTGTTACTCAAGGTTTTAGGAAGTCAGACTCCTTGTTTGTGATTCCAGCAGGTCGTCGACGTGGTCAACGAGCTTCCAAGGACTCTATAGCTCGTTGGATTCGGTCAGCCATTTTGGAGGCTTACCGACTTAGGCGAACCTTGCCCGATTAAGATTCGTGCTCATTCCACGAGGGCTGTGGCCTCATCGTGGGCCTTTCATCAAGGGGCTTCGGCAGCTCAGCTCTGCCGAGCGGCGACTTGGCGCTCCGTCCACACGTTTACAAAGTTTTATAAGGTGGACGTCAGTGCTTCCGCTGATGCGGCCTTAGGACGCTGTAGTGTAAAGTTCTAGTTAACTTGTATTTGGCGCCTGTTGCGCATTTACCAAGGTTGTTGGGATTCTGCCTGTTTTTTCTTGGTTATATTCCCACCCTTAATTTTTGGACTGCTTTGGGACGTCCCACTAGTCATTACTAGTGTGTCTCCTTTCCTTCCATTCTGCTGCTGAAAGACGGATTTTGGTAAGAACTTACCTGTAAAATCCTTTTCAGCGAAGGAAGGAAAGGAGACACAGCACCCGCCCATGGCAGAAGTGTGTTGATGTGTTTTCAGATGCGGCGTGACCCTCTTCTGATAGCGATTATCTGGACTGAGGTTGACGCGCTACGGCTCCTTTCCAGCATTGCCAGCTCATCGCGGTGGTCAGGTCCAGTGAGTAGTACCTGGAACTGTGTGGTTTTTTGCCTACATGCATGCATAACCTGTATTCTTGCTTTTTCTCTGAAGTCCTTCAGAAGGGGTTATGTTGTTCCGCTGGTGATATTTGCTCTTCCCTAAGCTTTTGTACGACTGAAGAAGCAGGAGTAGGAGGAGCCCGAGATGGAGGGGCCGGTCAACACTCTTTTTAATCTGAGGTGTCAATCCTATCTGGGCTCCGCCTACCCCACTAGTCATTACTAGTGTGTCTCCTTTCCTTCCTTCGCTGAAAAGGATTTTACAGGTAAGTTCTTACCAAAATCTGTCTTTTTCTATGAGTGGGTGGACGATGCAGGCCTCAAGGGCTTTCACAATAAGTGGGTGGAGGATGCAGGACTCACAGGCTTTTTCCACATATTTTGGCACCAGATAAACAGCTTCTTACAGTGCAGAACCTAATAATAGGACACTACATCCTTGTGCTCGTCCATCCTCCTCTTCCCTGTGCAGCTTTTAGATAACACACACGACAGATCCGCTGTAATTCTCGGGGTCCTTTTTCTCCAAATATTGGTTGTGTGACTGTGAATTTATTGATCATTTTTATTTTTCAGTGGCCAAACGTGAATATGAGAAACTGTAAAGACGAGCAGCTGCACAGGTAGAGCGGCGTCCGCGCCGGGTGTCCGGTGTTGTCACGTCGTCTCCTGTTCTCATCGTCTGCTGATTCTCTTCTTCCCGTTCTCCAGGTTTGTACGTCGCCTCCTGTTCTTTTACAAGCCCAGCAGTTCGCTCTATGCCAACCTGGAACTGGACTACAGTAAAGCCAAGCAGCTGACGGTGGTCGGATGCCAGTTCACAGAGTTCCTGCTGGAGTCGGAGGACGTGAGTACATTACACTGCGAATTATGCCGAAGGGCGAGACCAAGCCGAAGGCCGCTGTATGAAGGAAGTTTCTTCTCTTTTATTCTCCTAGGATGGACAGGGCTACCTGGAGGATCTGGTGAAAGATATTGTGCAATGGATGGTGTCCATATCAGGAATGAAGCAAGAGCGCAGCCTGCAGAACAACGGCTTACTGACCACCCTCTGCCAGTACTACCTTCTCTTCATCGGGACTCTCTCCTGCCACCCGCACGGAGTCAAGATGCTGGAGAAGTGCAATGTATTCCAGTGGTACGTCCTGAGCTCGTGACCAGTCATTAAAGATAGTCGCCCCCTTCATACATCTCTGCCCACTTCTTATTCTATAAGTATTCATCGCACCTGCTCCTTACACAATCCTTGTTTTCTTTCCACCATTGGGCATAATGGGTTTATTTATTTGTTTTTTTTTTACTACACATGCAGAACGTCTTTTTTTGAGGCGTATTTAGTTTTTCAGAAAACGCTCAAAAGAATGAACTTCTGTATGTAAAGACAAGTCGCTGTGCACATATCCAGGATTTTAAAAACGTCTTGAGGTTCCTAAAAACGTCAGTCGATTATAAGAATTGACTGGTCCGTTCTAGTGTTTTCCCACTCACTTTACAATACAAGTCAATGGGGATGCTCAGAAGACACTCGGATTTTTTCTGGGGGCGTTTTGCTCCAGTTTTTGCTGTTTTAAAAAAAAAAAACACTAGCAGTTTCTTCCTTTTTCAATGGAGAGAAAAATATCTGGAAAAATAGTAAAAATGATATACCAGCAGCCAAAACAGTCAGAAAAAACTAAACAAACAAAAGGCACTTCAGGAATAAAGAACCCACAGTTTCTTGAAAAGTTGTCTGCTTGAAAAACTCTTGTTCGCCTGAGTTTAAAAGACATCGTGTGCACATGCGCTTACACATTTCCTCCAATTCCAGGGTTTCCTTGAATGCTGCCTTGTTTCTGGATCTGCTTGGACAGAGACACCTCCTGCTCCAACTCCTTCCTCCCTATTAAACTCCTCATCCTCCTCCTTGTCCTTCTCCTCCGAATCCTCATTCTCCTCCTTCCCGAATCCTCATTCTCCTCCTTCTCTGAATCCTCATTCTCCTCCTTCTCCGAATCCTCATTCTCCTCCTTCTCCGAATCCTCATTGTCCTCCGAATCCTCCTGCTCCTCTTCCGCCTCCTCCTGCTCCTCTTCTGCTCCTCTTCCGCCTCCTGCTCCTCTTCCGCCTCCTCGTGCTCCTTTTCCGCCTCCTCCTGCTCCTTTTCCGCCACCTCCTGCTCCTTTTCCGCCACCTCCTGCTCCTTTTCCGCCACCTCCTGCACCTCTTCCGCCTCCTCCTGCTCCTTTTCCGCCTGCTCCTCTTCTGGCTCCGCCTGCTCCTCTTCCGGCTCCTCCTGCTCCTCTTCCGGCTCCTCCTGCTCCTCTTCCGCCTCCTCCTGCTCTTTTTCCGCCTCCTCTTCTGCCTCCTGCTCCTCTTCCGCCTCCTCCTGCTTCATTTTCGCCTCCTCCTGCTCCTCTTCCGCCTCCTCCTGCTCCTCTTCCGCCTCCTCCTGCTCCTCTTCCGCCTCCTCCTGCTCCTCTTCCGCCTCCTCCTGCTCCTCTTCCGCCTCCTCCTGTTCCTCTTCCGCCTCCTCCTGCTTCTCTTCTGCCTCCTCCTCTTCCACATCCTCTTCCTCCTCCTGCTCCTCTTTCTTCACCTTCTGCTGACTCGTTCTAGGTGTTAATGAATGAATTTCTTGGAAATTCCTTTTGTCATTATTTTATTTTACAGTCTCCTAAATCTTTGCTCGCTGAAAAACCAAGACCACTTATTGAAGTTGGCCGTGTCCAGTTTGGATTACAGCCGGGACGGACTCGCCAGGGTCATTCTATCCAAAACCCTGACCGCCTCTCCGGATGTAAGTGATCAGCGCCGCTCATCTCCTGTTACCTAAGCCGCGAGCCTTGGTGTGTAACTGCTGCTTGTAAAGTGGATTTTATTTTTTTTTTGCGTTTTATTGTTTCTTGCTTCTTTTGCTTGCAACCATTTTGGCATATTAAAGGTAAAATGTACAGTATTCACTTTTTCTGCAGCAGTCTGCTCCAAAATACCCAGAAATCTGCTTTGATTAATATGTTTTTTACTGTTTATTTTTGTTTCCCCCCTTTTTGCAGAGTTGTCGTCTTTACGCCACAAAGCACCTGAGGGTTCTCCTAAGAGCCAACGTCGAGTTCTTCAGCAACTGGGGGATCGAACTATTGGTGACGCAGCTGCACGACAAAAACAAGAATATCTCCACAGAAGCCCTGGACGTTTTGGATGAGGCTTGTGAAGATAAGGTGAGCCCTGGAAGAGTATTAAAGCGGTTGTCCCCTTTAAGAAAACGTTGCTATACTCACCATCCCCAGGTCTAATAGTGAGTCTCCATTGCTGGCTGGAGTTTCTTTTGAGACCCTGTCGATCTATAAAAAGACGGATTTTGGTAAGAACTTACCTGTAAAATCCTTTTCAGCGAAGGAAGGGAGGGAGACACAGTAATTCATTACTGATGGGTAGGCGGAGCCCAGATCAGGATGACACCTCAGATTAAAAGCGTGTTGACTGGCTGGCTCCTCCAGCTCGGGCTCCTCCTACTCAGCTCCTTCAGTCGTACCAAAGCTTTAGGGAAGAACCAAGATCACCAGCGGAGTAACATAACCCCTTCTGAAGGAACTTCAGAGAAAAACACAAGAATACAGGTTATGTATGCAATATGAAGCAAACCACAGAGTTCCAGGTACTACTCACTGAACCTGACTGCTGCGATGAGCTGGCGATGCTGGAACAGAGCCTTAGCGCGCTGACCTCAGCCCAGATAATCGCTATCAGATAAGGGTCGCGCTGCATCTGAAAACATCGATACACTTCTGCCATGGGAGGAATCTGTGTCTCCCTCCCTTCCTTCGCTGAAAAGGATTTTACAGGTAAGTTCTTACCAAAATCCGTCTTTCAGCTGCAGATGGAAGGGAGGGAGACACAGTAATTCATTACTGATGGGACGTCCCAAAGCAGTTCAAATTTAAGGGTGGGAAAAAAAAAAAAAACCCAACAAAAGGCAGAAACCCAACAACCTTAATAAAAGCGCAACAAGCGCTAAACACAAGTTCATCTAGAACTTTAAACTACAGCTGCCTGCAGAACTCTACGTCCGAGGGCTGCATCAGCAGAAGCACTGATGTCCACTTTATAAAACTTTGTAAACGTGTGGACAGAGCGCCAAGTCGCCACCCGGCAGAGCTGAGCTGCCGCGGCCCCTTAAAGAAAAGCCCACGATGAAGCCACAGCTCTCGTGGAATGGGCTCGAATCTTAACCAGCCAAGATTCACCCCTAAGACGGTAAGCTTCCAAGATAGCTGACCGGATCCAACGAGCTATAGAGTCCTTGGGAGCTCGTTGACCACGCCGACGACCTGCTGGAACCACAAACAGGGAGTCCGACTTACGAAAACCTTGAGTAATGGATAAATAAAACTTCAAGGCCCGCACTAAATCCAATGTGTGCAGAACTCGCTCTTTCACATCCTTCGGATCCGGACAGAGTGAAGGCAACACAATATCCTGGTTAACATGAAATTGTGACACTACCTTAGGTAGAAAATCACCCCGTGTGCGAAGCACTACACGATCCGGAAAAAACTCCAGGAAAGGAGGCGAGCAAGAAAGAGCTGCTACTCAGAAACTCTTCTCAAAGAGGTGAGCGCTACTAGGAAGGCCACCTTCCAAGAAAGTAAAGAAAGGCTAGTAGAGTCCATAGGCTCAAAAGGTTTATGCTGAAAAGCCTCCAAAACAAGGTTGAGCCGCCAAGGAGACACAGGTGCCTTCCGCGGCGGAAACTTACGGGCTATACCGTGGAAAAAAGGAACGCACGTCCCTACGCGAGGCAATAGCTCTCCGGAATAGTAAGGACAGAAACCTGACCCTTCAGAGTGCTAACTGCCAAACCCTTGTCTAACCCATGCTGCAGAAAAGCCAGCAAATTGGGAATGGAAAATTTTCTCGGGTTCCGTGAAGACCCCGAACACCACGAAAAGAAGGTTTCCCAAGTTTTGTGGTAAATCCTAGTAGTAGCCGGACTTCTGGCAGCTCGAAGTAGCAATGACCTCGGATGAAAAACCTCTACGGGTCAATATTTCGGTATCGAGAGCCACGCCGTCAAACGCAGAGACTTCAAATCCGGATGACAAACGGGCCCCTGAGATAACAGGTCCGGTCGAAGAGGAAGTGGAAATGGAGGTGCCGCCAACAGCGACATTAGTGTTGAAAACCACGTCCTCCTTGGCCAATCTGGTGCTATCAACATAGCCGGGATTCTCTCCAGTCTGATCCGAAGCAGTACCAGAGGAAGCAAAGATATCGGTGGAAACACATAAATCAGCTCGAATTGGTCCCACGGAGCCACCAGAGCATCCACCGCCACAGCCTTCGGGTCCTTGTACCTGGACATGAACATCGGAAGTTTGGCATTGAACCTGGATGCCATCAAATCCACTTGGGGAGTTCCCCAACGGGAGCACAACAGTGCAAAAATCTCCGGATGAAGACTCCATTCTCCGGGATCCATCTTCTCGCGACTGAGAAAGTCCGCCGTAACATTCTGAACCCCTGGAATGTGGATTGCAGAAATGGCTGGTACCCTGGTCTCGGCCCAAATCAGAATCCGAGACACCTCCACCATGAGCCTGGGACTCCTTGTCCCACCTTGGTGATTGATATACGCAACCGCTGTCGCGTTGTCTGTCTGCACTCGGACTGGCAGACCGCTCAAAGGGACTGTCCAATGTTGGAGGCAAAGGAAAATCACCCTCAATTACAGGATGTTGATCGGTAGAACAGTCTCTTCCGATGACCATACTCCCTGAATCCAGGAATCGTTCCAAACACCCCCCCCCAGCCCGTCAGGCTGGCATCGGTGGTTATGACCGACCATTTCGGAGGGAGGAAAGGATTTCCCCAGGGATAATGCTCCTGGACGTAACCACCATCCCAGAGACTCTCTCACCCTGCGAGAGATGGTGACACTGCAATCCAGCGATTGCGATCGATTCCAATGACTCAGGATGAACCTTTCGAGAGCTCTGGAATGAAACTGGGCAAACGGAATCGCCTCCATGGACGCCATTAATCCCAGAAGACGCATACACTTCCGAAGGGACATTGTTGTCGAAGACTTCATGATCCGTACATGTCGAAGAAGACATGACTGTTTGTCTGAAGGCAGGGAGACCACTGCCCGTACCGTGTCGAAATGCATGCCTAAAAATAGGATAGACTGCGACGGTTCCAGAGACGACTTCTCCCAATTGACCAGTCATCCGAAGTCCTCCAGGAACTGAAGGAATAGATTGCGAGCCGTCACTGCCTCCTCCTTTGAGGACGCCACAATCGTGAGAAGCGCCAGAATCGTTGTAAAAACTCTGGGCGTTAAGGCCAAGCTGAATGGCCGAGCCACAAACTGGTGATGGTCCCGACCTATGGCAAAACGAAGGAAACGCTGGTGAGCCCTTCCGACGGGAACATGTAAATAAGCATCGCGAATGTCGATTGACCAAAAAGACGTTCTGCGACAGGGCTGCCATAATGGAGCGAAGCGACTCCATGCGGAAAGTTCGGGTGTGGACAAGCCGATTCAAACTTCCAGAATAGTGCGAAATTTGTCCTCCTTTTGTGGGGACCACAAAGAGGTTGGAATAAACATCCTCTTCCCCGGTCCTTTGCGGAACCGGTAACATCACACCCTTCTGCAGAAGGGAATCGACCTCTCGCAGTAGAGTGGCAAAAAGTTCAGCTCTGACGGAATGCGAGATTGGCAAAAACTGTCCGGGGGTCGAGAAAGAAACTCTATGAAGTAGCCTGCCAACACAACCTGTGTCACCCAGGCGTCCGACACACGGGAAACCCAAGTCGGTTTGAATTGGAGTAAACGACCCCCCACTCGAGTGAGATTCAGATGTCAATCCGCCTTAGCGGATTTTTTGCCAGCTTCTGTCTTAACAGAAGTTCTGTTTCCAGGGTATGCGGAATTTCTGAGAATTCTCCCTTTTTTTTTTTTTTTTTAAAAAGAGAGAGACTACCCAAACCCCCAGAGGGTTGGTCGGATCATCCCTTGAACCGAAAGGACCGCCGACAACTATCGGCACTAGTCCTGCCAGACGCAGAAGTCACAGCTCTGCGCTGCGGTAAAGCTGTTTCTTTGCCTATGCCTTGGCAATCAGCTCCGTGAGGTCAGATTCAAATAGCTGACCACTTTGTAAGTTAAAGATAGCAAACCCTGCTTGGAAAACCGCGTTCCACTGTCCAAGCCACAGTGCTCTTCTGACTGTGACTGCCGAGGATTGCGCCCTGGGTAGCAGTGACGCATTATCCTTCAACTTGAAAAGCCCATCTACCTCGATAGAGGGGATCCATCTTGCCACGCCGTCCTTAGACGGTCCAACCGGCACAGGGAAACTTTACAAATACACATAGATCCTTAATACTGAATCCATAACCCGCGGCTTCGCAGATGGATATTGTTGCCATCTCCGCTTTTCTGTCCAGCGGTTCCTGCAGACTCGCCTTCCCTTTACCAGGAAGATTTGCTAAGCTGGGATAAAGGAACATTCAGTTCAGTAGAAGGGGTCCAATTAACAAACAACTCCGTAGAAACGGATACAGTTTGTAAAGCCGACGCGACCTATGAAACATCCGGGCCGACTTACCAGGACGTCTAGTTACCTCCTCTGGTAACTGTAACGCCCTCATGGCTCCATTAGTACGGCCCATGAGAGAGGCAGAGTGTCCCTGCCGATCCTCCTTGTCCGAATTGGACATCTTCGCTATGCGAGAAGGAAGGCACCGATTTGTGTCGCTTCCTTGAGAGGATCTAGCTGACACCCAATAACCTAGAAGGTCAGACAGGCCATCAATAGAAACTAGTGAGGACCTCCATTTTGTGGAACCTCCAACCGCTGCGCATGAATCGAGGTCTGCGTGTGCGAGACTGATCCTGTAGCGGGTCTGGGAGATGGACTGCTGCACAGTATACGGCAGGTTAAACCTGTCAGTAACTAGAACAGTGTGTTTCTTAAAGAAGAAACAAAAGCTAAAGGGTTAAAGCTCCTAAAGAGAGAGCTACCCCAGCTGTCCCCCATTAAAAACCGACTAAGAAGGGGTTAAAGTAGCAGACTCCCCACAACGTTGATAATGAAAAGGGTGTGTGAGCCCCAAGCGCCTCTTATAAGGCAGCAGCTGCAGGACAGCTTTTTATGCCACACTATACAGAAAACGTTCAACGAGATCGCTAAAAAATTGCGCTGTTTTGTATAACGCAATGACCGCCAAAGTCATGATCGCTAACCGCTTATGCGATGTTAATGAGATCGCTCAGATTGGCAGCTACTAGCGACATTAAAAAGATCACACAAACGATCGCATTAGTATGCGTCGTTATCAGGATCGTTAGTGGAAACGTATAGTGGCAATAATAATAATATTAATAATAATATTAATATTAATATCGCAGGCTCCACACAACCTCTTTATTAATATTGAAAAGAGTGTGTGAGCCCCATATGCGATAACAGCTGCAGGACCGCGCTATCTGCCACTCATTAGTGCCCCAGATGGCGTCCGCGCTGTGGGGGTGAAGGGGTTAAGCTTCTGCCCGCGGGCTAGAAGCGACTCACCCAGCTGGTAACGGTTCTTGCCGGGAGGGGAGGGGAGCGATGTCCGGAGAGTTTCCAGTCAGAATTCCTGTCAGAATTCCTGTCAGCAATGGCCGCCGAATTCCTGTCAGCAATGGCCGCCGCACTCTGTCTCCGATGTGCTCCATGTACAGGAGCCAGAAAAGGAGACTGCCATGAAGCGCGCGCTCAGCGGCGGGAAATTCAAAAATAAAAAGTGCACACTTCTCTCTCCCTTCTCCTCAGAGTCACCGGCATGTAAAATGTACAGCGGCTGCCGCAGCAGCCGTTAATTCACTCACACACATCTTTAATAAAAATGTGGAGTACTCACCAGCCGAGCGCCACAGGGACCCCCAGGGGTTTCTGGCGCTATGCCCATGCTTCCCCAAAGGGCAGGGAAATGCAGTGACCCCTGTGCGTGGTTTGCGTCCCCGCCAGGGAAGCCATCCTCATCCCCCCGGGCCGGCAGGGTTCTGCAGGGACCACCATTAGGGTAATACAGATCTGTCAAGGGAGAGGTGGGGGTCCAGCAGCGCTGAGACCTCTAGACCACTTCTGGTGATCCAAGTCTCTTGTCCGATTAAAAATAATAAAATCTTCTGAGGAGCTGCTTCCAGCAGCGACCATCCTCTGAGACCTCAAATTGTAAACTGGAGAGCTGAGTAGGAGGAGCCCGAGCTGGAGGGGCCAGCCAGTCAGCACTCTTTTGATCTGAGGTGTCATCCTGATCTGGGCTCCGCCTACCCACTAGTAATGAATTACTGTGTCTCCCTCCCTTCCATCTGCAGCTGAAAGATTACATTAATTAGCCTGTCGGTAAACCCTAAAAAGAGAAAAAAATACCCGAAAACACTAGAATTGCTGCTTTTCGTGCAACTCCACAAAAAAAAAAATGAAATGAAAAAGTATCAAAACATTGCATGTATCCAACAATGGTATAAATAATAAATATCTTTATAAATATTTTATAAAATATTTTTTTAAATATTATAATATTTTTATAAATATTTTATAATATTTTTATAAATATTTTATAAATTTTATAAAATATTTTAATAAATATATATTTTATAAAATATTTTAATAAATATGTTTTATAAAATATTTTTATAAATATTTTCTAAAATATTTTATTAATATTTTATAAAATATTTTATTAATATTTTATAAAATATTTGTATTGATATTTTATAAAATATTTGTGTTAATATTTTATAAAATATTTAATAAATAATAATAGCTGAAGGCAAAAAAATAAGACCTCACTGAAAAATGAGAAGATTACGGGTCTTGGAAAAGGGCAACACGAGGATTTTAATTTATTTTTCATAAAAACTTCCAATATTTTTTTTATTATTTTTTTTTCAGCAGCTTAGAGGAAAAAAAAAAAAAAAAAAAATGCCAGTTTGGTATCACCATAATAGTAGTGACCTGGAGAATAGCGTTATCACACAATGAATGCCAAATAATAAAAGGCAGAATTGCAAATTTAATTTAATTTTTTTTTTTACCATTTCATTTTTTTTCTCCCCGTTTTTCAGGACATTATATTGTACAAATGGTCGGTGTCGTTCAAAGCTACAACTGGGCACGCAATTAAACAAGCCATCGTATGACTGGGGATGGAAAAATTAACAAAAAATAACTGTGGCTGTTGGAGGAAGGGAAGGAAGAAAATAAAGCCGTATTCCCATCGCCAATATTTTATCCAAATATGTAGTAGGTGTAGTAATAATAATAATATTACGAATTACTTTCACTAAGAAATGTAGTATAGTTCTTCTGTTTAGTTGTTTACCCCACTTACAGGGCATTGCAGTACCTTGGGTATCCATGGTTACGACCAATTTTGTTGCTTGTGGTCGTAACCATGGATACCTGAGCTACTGCAATGCCCTGCACATGGCGTAAGTGACATAGCTCATCAGAAGAACTATACTACATTTCTAATTGGAGATATTTGCTAATATTATTATGATTACACCTACTACATAGGATCTTGACGATGGGAATACCCCTTGAATATTGATGTCACAGATGAGGGATACTTGATTGTCACCTGTGGATGAGACATTAATGACCGTCTGTCTCTGACCATCTCTTCTTTTCCTCTAGGCTAATCTCCACGCTCTCATCCAGATGAAGCCGGCTCTCTCTCACCTCGGAGACAAGGGGCTGCTCCTCCTCCTGCGGTAGGAGCGGTCACCCCGTACGTAGCGTTTCTCCACGTGGGCCACGCCTTTATCACTTATCTGTCTGTCTTTCACCTTGCAGGTTCCTCTCGATTCCAAAGGGGTTTTCTTATCTGAATGAAAGGGGCTACGTAACAAAGGAGCTGGAGAAGTGGCAGAAGGTGCGTACGCGGTCACTTTAGTTAGCCAACGAGGCGGGGACTTCTCATTTTGGAATATGGTGGCGCTTATTATTCATCTTCATTTTTAGGAATATAATTTAAAATACGTTGATC
Organism: Oophaga sylvatica; assembly: GCA_033576555.1. NCBI lineage: Eukaryota > Metazoa > Chordata > Amphibia > Anura > Dendrobatidae > Oophaga > Oophaga sylvatica. Next base: position 990,980,268 of record JARQOD010000001.1, on the reverse strand, counting down.
TGATTGAAGAGCAGCTGAACGAGGCGTTGACCACCTACCGCAAGCCCGTGGACGGCGACAACTACGTCCGACGCAGTAATCAACGGTAACGACTGCTTCCCCCCAATACATCACGCTCCGAGGGGCGTCCACACACTGATCGCTCTCACACGAGCGCTTGTCTCATTCACAGAGTGCTGCGTCCGTACGTCTATCTGCCCGTTCACCTCTATGGGCAACTGGTGCATCACAAAACCGGCTGCCAACTTCTGGAAGTCCAGGTGAGAAAACGTGATCACTGTGACAAAAGCACCCCCATAGAACAGATTATATTCTACTTTTTTTTTTCTTATTTTTGTTTTCATCTTAATTTTTTAAATTTTCATTTTAAATATCTTTTTTTATTTTTTTAAATTCTATTTTTCCTATTTATTTTAGATTTGTGTCCTCTATGTATTATTTGATTGATATTTTTTTTTTTTTATTTCTAGTATGTTTTTTTTTCAGGTTTTTATTTTATGATTAATTTTTAGCCTAATTTTTTTTTAGTTTTGTATGTATTTTATTTTAGATTTTATTTTCTTTGGTTTTTAGTTTATTTTTTATATGAATACATATTTTTCTTATATTATTTACTTTTTTGGGGGTAATTTTGTTTTATTTTTTATATTTTCACTATATTTACATATTATTTGCTATATTTTGGAATTTGATTGTGTTTTATGTTTTTCAGTAGCTTTCAATTATAACCTTTATTTCATGTTTGCCTTTTACTATGTGATAAATTTATTATTATTTATTATTATTTATTTTATTTAATTTTTTATGTTTTTGACATATTTACATGTTTGTTGTTTTATGTATTTTATATTTTAAGCCTTTATTTCAGCTGCAGATGGAAGGAAGAGAGCCACAGTATTCATTACTGATGGGTAGGCGGAGCCCCAGATCAGGATGTTACCTCAGATCAAAAGAGTGATGACTGGCTGGCCCCTCCAGCTCGGGCTCCTCCTACTCAGCTCCAGTCTAAGATTTGAGGTCCAGAGGATGGTCGCTGCTAATGCAGCTCCTCAGAAGATTTTATTATTTTAATATTCGGACAGGAGACTTGGATCACTAGTTGGTCTAGAGGTCTCAGGGGTACCAGCGCTGCTGTACCCCAACCTCTCCCTTGGCGGATCTGTATTTACTCAAAGTCCCTGCAGAATCCTTGCCGGCCCTGGGGGATGAGGAGAGCTTCCCTGGCGGGACGCAAACCACACGTGCGGTCACTGCGTTCCTCGCCCTGGGGGGAAGCATGGGCACAGCGCCAGAAACCCCTGAGGGTCCCTGTGGCGCCTTGGCTGGTGAGTACTCCACACAAATTTTAATGATATAATTATGTGTGAGTGCTTTAGCGTCTGAATGAGCAGCGCTATTACTTGTGTCAGTATGCTTCAGCGCTGCTGTGACAGCGCTACTACATGTATGTCAGTATGCTTCAGCGCTGCTGTGACAGCGCTGTTACAAGTAGATGTGGTGATTTTTTGTCCGCAGGCAGATACCTGCAGGACAGAGAGGGAGCAGGAGCGGGGGAGTTCGCGCTCATTATTCGAGCTGGCGGGGGGCGTGGCCTAAATATTCCCGGTCTTCTGAGCAGGAAGACGCGCGCTCTGGCGTTTCTCCTGCGACCCCCTCACTGTGGCGGCCATTACTCAGGCTCCTGGGCTCCTCGGACCGCTCCTCTCCTCATAAGACACCACGGCCAGCTGGGTGAGTGCTGATTCCTCACCCCGCAGCGCAGCGATCGCTATCCTGCAGCTGCAGTCTCATCAGAGACATAAAAATTGGCTGGGGCTCACAAATATATATATATTGTGGTGAGTTTGCAATATTAACCCCTCTGAGGGTTATTTCTACCAGCTAAATTTGCTGACTGAATACCGCTGGGGTAACCCTGCTTGGTGGAGCGTTAACCCTTCAGCGTTTGAAAAAAAAAAAAAAAAAAAAACCGCATAGTTTTTTGCTGGTATTACCGCTTTGACCTGCTCATACAGGTGAGACATGTCTGAACAGAGTTCAGATGCCGCGGATCACGTCCCAGTGCCATTGCGGCAATCAGATACGCAGACCTCCACAGCGTCTAGCGCTGCGGTCGACAGCGGTGGAAAATTGGATGATATCGCTCGATCGATTAATAACTTGTCTGACCTTTTAGGTCAATATGTGTCTGCTAATTCCTCTCAGAGGAAGCGACGCAGGCCGTTACCGGCCTCTACACGGAGCGAGTCAGATGTATCTGATATTGGGCAGAGTTCCCCTTTAAATTCGGATGGAGAAATATCCGATTCAGATGCGGACGAGCCGCAGGGGCGTTCCTCTATGGCGAAGCGTACGGAGGCATTAATTGAAGCCATGAGAGATATACTACAGTTACCGGAGGAGGTAACTAGTCGTCCTGGTAAATCAGCACGCATGTTCCAGGAGTCCCGTGCTTCGCGCACAACATTGCCAGCTCTGGATGAGCTTAATGGTGTAATAGAGGAGGAACGTCTATGTCCAGATAAGCGTTTTCATGGAACGCATTTCTTTGATACACTTTATCCTTGCTCTGCGGAGTTAAAGGCTAATTGGACTTCTGCTCCTGAAGTGGATGTGTCTTTGTCTCAGCTTAGTAAATCCTCTCTACTCCCTATTAAGGGAAAAGCGAGCTTACAGGAGCCTTTGGATAGAAAGGCAGAATTGGCGGCAAAAGCAAGCTATGAGGCTGCGGGTCATGGATTTCGAGCAGTGCTAGGATCCATGTGTGCTGCTAGAGCTTCTCTAAGCTGGTTGGCACGTCTGAAGACGGAGTTGCAAAATGAATCTCCGTTATCTGAGATACGGGAAACTTGTGAATGGTTAGAAACGGCAGCCTGTTATATCTTTGATGCCGGTCTGGATACGGCATCTCTGCTGGCCAAAGCGCAAGCTTCAGCGGTCACAGTCAGAAGAGCTTTATGGCTCAGACAGTGGGCCGGGGACGCAGTTTCCAAACAAGGGTTGTTGGCCTTACCTTACAAGGGTGGCCATCTTTTTGGATCCGACCTCACAGAGCTGATTTCCAAGGCTAAGGCGAAGGAATCAGCATTACCACAGCGAAGGGCCATGGCCTCGGTGTCCAGTAAGCCTGGTGTCTATAGTGGTCGGCGGTCCTTTCGGGGCCGAGGACGATCTAGTCACTCCTCGTGGGGATCGGGTCGTCCTTCTTTCTCAGGAAAGAAATCCTCTCAGAAAACTCGTACTCCCTGGAAGCAGAGTTTCCGCCAGGACAAGCGGGAACTTGACAAGAAACCCGCAAAGTCGGATTGACGCCAGGGGTCCACTCGAGGATTCTCGAGTGGGGGTCGCCTGCTTCTTTTCAAGGAGACTTGGATGGCTCGCGTTCCAGATTCCTGGGTAACGCGGATAGTGTCGGCAGGCTATTTCATAGAGTTTGCTTCTCAACCCCCAAATGTTTTTTGTCAATCTCACGTTCCGTCGGAACCCGAGCTTGTTGTCGCTCTACAGCGAGAGGTCGAATCTCTACTACAAAAGGGTGTAGTGATACCGGTTCCGTCAGAGGACCGAGGGAAAGGTTTTTATTCCAACCTTTTTATAGTTCCCAAAAAGGAGAACAAATTTCGCCCGATTCTGGATCTCAAGCGATTAAACCGGCATGTCCATGCCCGGAAATTTCGCATGGAGTCGCTTCGTTCCGTTGTGGCAGCTCTGTCACAGAACGATTTTCTGGTGTCAATCGACATTCGCGACGCCTATTTGCATATTCCCATCGGAAAGGCTCATCAGCGCTTTCTTCGATTTGCCATAGGTCAGAATCATTACCAGTTCGTGGCTCTGCCGTTCGGCTTAGCCTCAGCGCCAAGGGTCTTTACAAAAATTCTGGCGCCCCTCATGGCAATCCTTCGAAGACAGGGATTACGATTCTCCCTTATCTGGACGATCTTTTGATCGTGGCTTCCTCGGAGGAGGAGGCGTTGACGGCTCGGGATTTGTCTCTTCAGTTTCTGAAGGACTTCGGTTGGCTGGTCAATTGGGAGAAGTGTCCCTGGATCCATCGAGGACAATTCTCTTTTTGGGAATGCATCTCGACACGTTTCGGTCGGTAGTTTCCCTACCACCAGACAAACAGTCATGTCTTCTTCGACATGTACAGATTATGAAATCCTCAACGGCAATGTCCCTACGGAAGTGTATGCGTCTTCTGGGACTGATGGTGGCGTCCATGGAGGCAATTCCTTTTGCCCAGTTCCATTCCAGGACTCTCCAAAGGTTCATCTTGAGTCGATGGAACCAGTCGCAATCGCTGGATTGCAGTGTCACCATTCCTCGCGCGGTGCGGGATTCTCTAGAATGGTGGTTACGTCCAGGGGCATTCTCCCTGGGGAAGTCTTTCCTCCCTCCGAAGTGGTCAGTTATAACCACCGATGCCAGCCTGACGGGCTGGGGGGTGTTTGGAACAATCTCTGGATTCAGGGGGTATGGTCATCGGAAGAGTCTTTTCTTCCGATCAACATCCTGGAATTGAGGGCGATTTTCCTTTGCCTCCAACATTGGACGGTCCCTTTGAGCGGTCTGCCAGTCCGAGTGCAGACAGACAATGCGACGGCTGTCGCGTATATCAATCACCAAGGTGGGACAAAGAGTTCCAGACTCATGGTAGAGGTGTCCCGAATTCTGATTTGGGCAGAGGCCAGTGTACCAGCCATTTCGGCGATTCACATTCCAGGGGTTCAGAATATTACAGCGGACTTTCTCAGTCGCAGAAGGATGGATCCCGGGGAATGGAGCCTCCACCCGGAAGTTTTTGCACTACTGTGCTCTCGCTGGGGAACCCCCCAAGTGGATTTGATGGCATCCAGGTCCAATGCCAAGTTACCGACATTCATGTCCAGGTACAAGGACCCGAAGGCGGTGGCGGTGGATGCTCTAGTGGCTCAGTGGGATCAGTTCGAGCTGATCTATGTATTCCCGCCGATATCCTTACTTCCTCTAGTGCTGCGTCGGATCAGACTAGAGAGAATTCCAGCTATTCTGATAGCTCCAGACTGGCCAAGAAGGGTGTGGTTCTCGACAATAATGTCGCTGTTGGCGGCACCTCCGTTTCCACTCCCTCTTCAACCGGACTTGTTGACTCAGGGGCCCGTTTGTCATCCGGACTTGATGTCCCTGCGTTTGACGGCGTGGCTCTTGAGACCGAAATCTTGACCCGTAGAGGTTTTTCAGCCGAGGTCATTGCTACCCTTCGTGCTGCAAGATGTCCGGCTACTACTAGGATTTACCACAAAATTTGGGAAACCTTCTTTTCGTGGTGTTTGGGGTCCTCTCGGAACCCGAGAAAATTTTCCATTCCCAACCTGTTGGCTTTTCTGCAGCATGGGCTAGACAAGGGTTTGGCAGTTAGCACTCTGAAAGGTCAGATTTCTGCTCTGTCCTTATTGTTCCGGAGAACCATTGCTTCGAATAGAGACGTGCTCTCCTTTTTCCGAGGTATCTCTCGTAAGTTTCCGCCGCGGAAGGCACCCGTGTCTCCTTGGCGGCTCAACCTTGTTTTGGAGGCTCTTCAGCATAAACCTTTTGAGCCTATGGTTTCTGCTAGCCTTTCTTTACTTTCTTGGAAGGTGGCTTTCCTTGTTGCAGTCACTTCCTTGAGGAGAGTTTCTGAGTTGGCAGCTCTTTCTTGTTCGCCTCCTTTTCTGGAGTTTTTTCCGGATCGTGTAGTGCTTCGCACTCGGGGTGATTTTTTGCCTAAAGTGGTGTCACAATTTCATGTTAACCAGGATATTGTGTTGCCTTCACTCTGTCCGGATCCGAAGAATGCGAAAGAGCGAGATTTACACACATTGGATTTAGTGCGGGCCTTGAAGTTTTATCTATCTATTACTCAAGGTTTTCGTAAGACGGACTCCCTGTTTGTGGTTCCAGCAGGTCGTCGGCGTGGTCAACGAGCTTCCAAGGATTCTATAGCTCGTTGGATCCGGTCAGCTATTTTGGAAGCTTACCGCCTTCGGGGTGAATCTTGCCCGATTAAGATTCGAGCCCATTCCACGAGAGCTGTGGCTTCATCGTGGGCTTTTCATCAAGGTGCCTCGGCAGTGCAGCTTTGCCGAGCGGCAACTTGGCGCTCTGTCCACACGTTTACAAGGTTTTATAAAGTGGACGTCAGTGCTTCCGCTGATGCAGCCCTCGGACGTAGGGTCCTGCAGGCAGCTGTAGTTTAAAGTTCTGGATGAACTTGTGTTTAGCGCTGGTTGCGCTTTGTTGTTAAGGTTGTTGGGTTTCTGCCTTTTGTTGGTTTTTCCCACCCTTATTTTTGAACTGCTTTGGGACGTCCCATCAGTAATGAATACTGTGGCTCTCTTCCTTCCATCTGCAGCTGAAACACGGATTTTGGTAAAAACTTACCTGTAAAATCCTTTTCAGCGAAGGAAGGAAGAGAGACACAGCACCCTCCCACGGCAGAAGTGTGTTGATGTTTTCAGATGCAGCGCGACCCTTATCTGATAGCGATTATCTGGGCTGAGGTCAGCGCGCTAAGGCTCTGTTCCGGCATCGCCAGCTCATCGCAGTAGTCAGGTTCCGTGAGTAGTACCTGGAACTCTGTGGTTTTTGGCTTTCTTTGCATGCATAACCTGTATCCTTGTGTTTTTTCTCTGAAGTTCCTTCAGAAGGGGTTATGTTGCTCCGCTGGTGATCTTGGCTCTTTTCCTAAAAGCTTTGGTACGACTGGAGCTGAGTAGGAGGAGCCCGAGCTGGAGGGGCCAGCCAGTCATCACTCTTTTGATCTGAGGTAACATCCTGATCTGGGGCTCCGCCTACCCATCAGTAATGAATACTGTGTCTCTCTTCCTTCCTTCGCTGAAAAGGATTTTACAGGTAAGTTTTTACCAAAATCCGTGTTTTAGTATCGTCCAATTATAAGTTAACCCATTTTATTAACTATTCATTTTTTCTTATTTTATTTAACATTTGTTAGTTTTTTTTTTTTTTTATTACTGTTCATTATTTTGTTATTTTTAGTTAAATTTATTTTCAATTTGTGTGTGTGTAAATATATATATATTTTGTAATATTTTTTCCTTTATATTCGGATCTTATTTGGTTAGTGATCGTTTTATTTTATTAATATACTTTTCAGCAGCAGATGGAAGGAAGAGAGCCACAGTCATTACTAGTGGGTAGGCGGAGCCCAGATAGGATTGACACCTCAGATTAAAAAGAGTGTTGACCGGCCCCTCCAGCTCGGGCTCCTCCTACTCCTGCTTCCCCAGTCTGAAATTTGAGGTCCAGAGGATGGTCGCTGCTGAAGCAGCTCCTCAGAAGATTTTATTACTTTCATCGGACAAGAGACTTGGATCACCAGAAGTGGTCTAGAGGTCTCAGGGGTCTCAGCGCTGCTGGACCCCAACCTCTCCCTTGGTGGATCTGTAATTACCCTGATGGTGGTCCCTGCAGAATCATGCCGGCCCTGGGGGATGAGGATTGCTTCCCTGGCGGGGACGCAAACCGCGCTGCAGGGGTCACTGCGTTCCCCGCCCTGGGGGGAAGCGATGGGCACAGCGCCACAAATCTCTGAGGGGTCCCTGTGGCGCTCGGCTGGTGAGTACTCCACATTTTTATTAATGTGTGTGAGTGATTCAGCGACTGCTGCGGCAGTCGCTGTTACAGTAAACATGCCGGTGACTAGTATTTTTTGTCTGCAGGTTGATGCCTGCAGGACATAGGAACGGGAGAGAGGAGTGCGCGCTTTATTTGAATTTTCGCGCCGCTCTGAGCGCGCGCTTTACGGCAGTCTCCATTTCCGGCTTCTCTCATGGAGCACACGGAGACACAGTGCGGCGGCCATTACAGAAGCAGGCTGAAAGCTTTTTCTGGCTCTTCTCCCTCCTCCCCTCCCGGCAAGATGTTACACTGTGGCCAGCTGGGTGAGTCGCTTCTAGCCCGCGGGCAGAAGCTTAACCCTTCACCCCCACAGCGCGGGCGCCTTCTGAGGCACTAATGAGTGACAGATTGCGCTGTCCTGCGGCTGTTATCCCATAAGGGGGCTTGCACACTCTTTTCAATAATAATAAAGAGGTTGTGGGGAGCCTGCGACAGTGAAGTTACTGCCACTATACGCTTTTAATGTCGCTAGTAGCTGCCAATCTGGAGCGCTTACTGATCTCCTTAACAACTTTGGCGGTCATTGCGATATACAAAACAGCGCAATTTTTTAGCGATGAACGTTTTTCTGTTAAGTGTGGCATAGCTGTTCTGCAGCTGCGGCCTTATAAGAGGCACTTGGGGCTCGCACACCCTTCTCATTATCACTGCTACTTTAACCCCTTCTTAGGCGGTTAACTCCTAATGGGGGACAGCTGGGGTAGCTCTCTCTTTAAGAGCTCTAACCCTTCAGCGTTTGTTTTTTCTTTAAGAAACACACTGTTCTAGTTACTGACTGTTTAACCTGCCATATACTGTGCAAGGACATGTCAGAGACCGTCTCCCAGATCCGCTACAGACGCGTATCTGACACGCAGATCTCGACGGCGTCATGCACAGCGATCGGAGGTTCCAGGGGATGTCAAAATGGAGGCCCTCGCTAGTTTCATATTGATGGCCTGTCTGACCTTCTAGGTTATTAGATGTCAGCTAGATCCTCTCAAGGAAGCGACACAAACCGGTGCCTTCCTTCCTGCGTAACGAAGATGTCCGATTCGGACAAGGAGGATCGGCAGGGACACTCTGCCTCTCTTTTGGGCCGTACAGAGACTTTTATTGGACCATGAGGGCGTTACAGTTACCGGATGAGGTAACTAGACGTCCTGGTAAGTCGGCCCGGATGTTTCAGGAGTACCGTAAGTTGCGTTCGACATTGCCATCTCTGAATGAGCTTAATGGGGCAAGGAACGCCTGTGTCCAGATAAACGTTTTCAAGGGACACGGTCTTTTGAGACACTGTATCCGTGTCCGACGGAGTTGATTGATAATTGAATCCCTTCTCCTGAAGTGGATGTCCCTTTATCCCAGCTTAGCAAATCTTCCTGTTAAAGGGAAGGTGAGTCTGCAGAACCTGCTGGACAGAAAAAAAAAAAAACGGAGATGGCAGCAATATCCATCTGCGAGGCCGCGGGTCATGGATTCAGTATTAAGGATCCATGTGTGCTTGTAAAGTTTCCCTGAGCCGGTTGGACCGTCTACGGACGGCGTGGCAAGCTGGATCCCCTCTATCGAGGTAGATGGGCTTTTCAAGTTGTTGGAGGATACTGCCTCACTGCTAGCCAGGGCGCAATCCTCGGCAGTCACAGCCAGAAGAACACTGTGGCTTAGACAGCGGACTGGGGACGCGGTTTCCAAACACGCATACCCTGGAGGGTTTGCTATCTTTAGCTTACAAGGTGGTCAGCTATTTGGATCTGACCTCACGGAGCTGATTGCCAAGGCAAAAGCAAAAGAAACAGCTTTATCGCAGCGCAGAGCTGTGACTTCTGCGTCTGGCAGGACTAGTGCCGGTAGTTCACGGCGGTCCTTTCGGTCCAGGGGATGATTCGGTCAGCCCTCTGGGGGTTCGGGTCGTCCCTCTCTTTTTTAAAAAAAAGAAAAAAGGAATTTTCAGAAATTCCGCATACCCTGGAAACAGAACTTCCGTTAAGACAAACGGGAAGCTGGCAAAAAAGCCCGCTAAGGCGGACTGACGCCTGGGCCTCTCTTGAGCGCTCTCGAGTGGGGGTCATTTACTCCAATTCAAACCGACTTGGGCTTCCCGCGTGTCGGACGCCTGGGTGACACAAGTTGTGTTGGCAGGCTACTTCATAGAGTTTCTTTCTCGACCCCCACACAGTTTTTTTTGTCAACCTCGAGTTACGTCAGAGCCCGAGCTCTTTGCCGCTTTACTGCGGGAGGTAGATTCCCTTCTGCAGAAAGGTGTGGTGGTGCCGGTTCCGCCGGAGGGCCGGGGAAGAGGGTTTTATTCTAACCTCTTTGTGGTCCCAAAAAAAAAAAAAGAGGACAAATTTCGGCCCATTCTGGAGATTGAATCGGCATGTCCACGCCAGGAAATTCCGCATGGAGTCGCCTTGCTCCGTTTTGGCGGTCCTGTCGCAGAACGCTTTTTGGTGTCGACATTCGCGACACTTATTTGCACTTCCCAATCGGAAGGGCCCACCAACGCTTCCTTCGTTTTGCCATAGGTCAGGACCATTGCCAGTTTGTGGCTCTGCCATTGGGTTTGGCTTCAGCGCCCAGAGTTTTTACAAAAATTCTGGCGCCTCTCATGGCAATTCTTCGAAGACAGGGGGTTTCGATTCTTCCCTACCTGGACGGCCTTTTGATTGTGGCATACTCAAAGGAGGAGGCAGTGACTGCTTGCAAATCTATCCCTTCAGCTCCTGGAGGACTTCGGGCCGTCGCAGTCAATCCTGTTTTTGGGGATGCTTTTTCGACACGGTACGAGCAGTGGTGTCTCTGCCTCCAGACAAGAAAGCATGTCTCCTTCGACATGTACAGGTTATAAAGTCTTCGACAGCAATGTCCCTTCGAAGGTGTATGCGCCTTCTGGGTTTGATGGTGGTCCATGGAGGCACTTCCGTTTGCTCAGTTTTCATTCCAGGGCCCTCCAAAGGCTTAGTTTGAGCCGTTGGCGATTGCAGACTTCGCTGGATTGCAGTGTCATCATCTCCCACAGGGTGCGAGAGTCTCTAGGATGGTGGTTACGTCCGGAAGCGTTATTCCTGGGGAAGTTTTTCCTTCCTCCGAGGTGGTCGGTCATAACCACCGATGCCAGCCTGACTGGCTGGGGAGGTGTCTGCAACAATCTTTGGATTCAGGAGGTATTGTCGTCGGAGGAGTCGGTCCTGCCGATCGACATCCTGGAATTGAGGGCAATTTTTCTTTGACTCCAACACTGGACGGTCCCTTTAGGCGGTCTCCCAGTCCGAGTGCAGACAGACAAGGCTACGGCGGTCGTGTATATCGACCATCTAGGCGGGACAAGGAGTTCCAGGCTCATGGTGGAGGTATCTCGGATCCTGGTATGGGCCGAGACCAGAGTGCCAGCCATCTCTGCGATCCACATTACAGGAGTTCAGAATCACGGCAGACTTTCTCAGTCGCGAGAAGATGGATCCCGGAGAATGGAGTCTTCATCCGGAGATTTTTGCACTGCTGTGCTCCCGTTGGGGAACTCCCCAAGCGGATTTGATGGCATCCAGGTTCAATGCCAAGTTACCGACTTTCATGTCCAGGTACAAGGACCCGAAGGCTGTGACGTTAGATGCTCTGGTGGCTCCGTTGGACCAATTCGAGCTAATCTATGTGTTTCCGCCGACACCCTTACTTCCTCTGGGGTTGTGTCGGATCAGACTGGAGAGAATCCCGGCTATGTTGATAGCTCAGATTGGCCAAGGAGGACGTGGTTCTCGACACTGGTGTCGCTTTTGACAGCGCCTCCTTTTCCACTTTCTCTTCGCCCGGACCTGTTAACCCAAGGGCCCGTTCGTCACCCGGACCTGAGGTCTCTGCGTTTGCCGGCGTGGCTCTTGAGACCGAAATATTGACCATCAAGGTTTTTTCAGCCAAAGTCATTGCCACTTTGCGGGCTGCCAGAGGTCCGGCTAATACTAGGATTTATCACAAGGTCTTGGGAAGCCTTCTTTTTGTGGTGTTCGGGTTCTTCAGGGAACCCGAGGATTTTTTCCATTCCCAATTTGTTGGCCTTTTGCAGTACGGGCTGGACAAGGGTTTGGCAGTTAGCACTCTGAAGGGTCTGGTCCTGCCCTGCTTTTGCTTTTCGGAAGGCTATCGCCTCGCGTAGGGACGTACGTTCCTTTTTTCGCGGAGTAACCCGTCAGTTTCCGCCGCGGAGGCACCTGTGTCGCCTTGGCGGCTCAATCTTGTATTGGAAGCTCTTCAACATGGGCCTTTTGAGCCTATGGACTCTGCTAGCTTTTCTTTGCTATCTTGGAAGGTTGCCTTTCTAGTGGCGGTTACCTTTTTGAGAAAGGTTTTCTGAGTTGGCGGCTCTTTTTTTTTGCTTGCCTCCTTTCCTGGATTTTCACCCGGATCGCGTAGTACTTCCCACACGGGGCGACTTCCTACCTAAGGTGCCCTCGCTCTGTCCGGAGCCGAGGAATGCGAAGGAACGGGCCTTGCACAAATTGGTTTTGGTGCGGGCTTTGAAGTTCTATTTGTTTATTACTCAAAATTTTCGGAAGTCGGAACTCTCTGTGATTCCAGCAGGTCGTCAGCGTGGTCAACGAGTTTCCAAGGACTCTATAGCTCGTTGGATTCGGTCGGCCTTTTTAGAGGCTTATCGACTTAAAAGCGAACCTTGCCCGATTAAGATTCAAGCTCACTCCACGAGGGCTGTGGCTTCCTCGTGGGCCTTTCATCAAGGGGCCTCGGCAGCTCAGCTCTGCCGAGCGGCAACCTGGCGTTCCGTCCACACGTTTATAAAGTTTTATAAGGTGGATGTCAGTGCTTCCGCTGATGCGGCCTTAGGACGTAGGGTCCTGTTGCGCATTTATCAAGGTTGTTGGGTTTCTGCCTCTTTTGGTTTTTTCCCCCCCTTAATTTTTTAACTGCTTTGGGACGTCCCACTAGTAATGACTGTGGCTCTCTTCCTTCCATCTGCTGCTGAAAGACGGATTTTGGTAAGAACTTACCTGTAAAATCCTTTTCAGCGAAGGAAGGAAGAGAGACACAGCTCCCTCCCATGGCAGAAGTGTGTTGTTGTTTTCAGATGCGGCGTGACCCTTCTCTGATAGCGATTATCTGGGCTGAGGTCGGCGCGCTAAGGCTCTGTTCCAGCATCGCCAGCTCATCGCAGTGGTCAGGTCCAGTGAGTAGTACCTGGAACTGTGTGGTTTCTTTCTGTTGCATGCATAACCTGTATTCCTGTCTTTTCTCTGAAGTCCTTCAGAAGGGGTTATGTTGCTCCGCTGGTGATATTTGCTCTTCCTTAGCTTGGTACGACTGGAGAAGCTGGAGTAGGAGGAGCCCGAGCTGGAGGGGCCGGTCAACACTCTTTTTAATCTGAGGTGTCAATCCTATCTGGGCTCCGCCTACCCACTAGTAATGACTGTGTCTCTCTTCCTTCCTTCGCTGAAAAGGATTTTACAGGTAAGTTCTTACCAAAATCTGTCTTTTTTACTTTGTGATTTTTTTTTTTACATTTATTTGGTAAATATTATTTTTTTTTTTAATGATTTTTATTTTTTGTTGTTTTGATTTTTTTCTATTTAATTTTTATAAATGTTTTATTTTGCAGAACGTTGTTCCGGATCTCAGTTACACGGTGCGATCTCCGTCGTTGGATAACTGGGAAGGAATCAAGCAGCTGAAGGCGGCTCTATGGTCCCTGGTACGAGTAACGCCTTATGTGGGGGGGGGGAAGCTCCGCTCTTAACATGGGGTCGATTTATGACTTGTTTGTTTGCAGGGTAACATTGGTTCCTCTAACTGGGGTCTTAACTTACTTCAAGAAGAAAATGTGATTCCGGATATCATTGCACTGGCTCAGCACTGCGAGGTGCTCTCTATTCGAGGGTAAGACAAGGCCCAGAAACCAAGTTATTATTACAGATCTGTCAGTGGGACCGTAAAGTGATCAAACTGCTGCAAAATACTCAGTGTTAGTCACATGACACAATTTATGGGTAATTACATTCTGGCTTCACTGCCACTAGGGGAGCTCACTGTACTCTCCTAACTAGACAATGTACATTTAGCCCCCTCTAGTGGCGGTGGTAGCCACCAGCATTGCATACACTTATAGCTGTTATATATTTGTATTATGTTGGGTCCCGATATCAAGGACTGCCTCCGTCTCAGGCCTCCATCTGTTGCCTCCGTCTCTGACCTCCATCTGTGGCCTCCGTCTCTGACCTCCATCTGTGGCCTCCGTCTCTGACCTCCATCTGTGGCCTCCATCTAGCCTCCATCTCTGGCCTACATCTGTGGCCTCCATCTGTAGCCTCTGTCTCTGGCCTCCATCTGTGGCCTCCGTCTCTGACCTCCATCTGTGGCCTCCGTCTCTGGCCTCCATCTGTGGCCTCTGTCTCTGGCCTCCATCTGTAGCCTCCGTCTCTGGCCTCCATCTGTAGCCTCCGTCTCTGGCCTCCATCTGTGGCCTCCGTCTCTGGCCTCCATCTGTGGCCTCAGTCTCTGGCCTCCATCTGTGACATCCGTCTCTGGCCTTTATCTGTGGCCTCCGTCTCTGGCCTCCGTCTGTGACATCCGTCCCTTTTGTGTTTCTCCAGAACCTGCGCCTACGTCCTCGGATTACTTTCCAAAACCAAGCAAGGATGCGACATCCTGAAGCAGCACAACTGGGACGCGGTGCGGCACAGCAGAAGACATCCGTGGCCGGTGGTCCCTGACGACATGGAGCAGCTCTGCCACGAGCTGTGCTCCATCCCCAGCACCCTCAGCCTGAACTCCGAGTCCACCAGCTCCCGGCACAACAGCGAGAGCGAATCTGCGCTGCCCAGTGAGAGCCGCCATTGTTTCATGCCTTTATCTACTCATCATCCCAGAGCCATGACTTTGTTTTGCCTCCATTCCCATATTGGGGCTTGTTTTTTCCAGGATGAGTTGTAGTTTTGCAGGATTACAAAGACATGGCGGCTCCCTGCCAGGAACAGCGCCATGACCTGTTCTTGAGTTGTTGCATGTCCATTGAAGTGAATGTAGCCGAGCCTGCAGACGGGCGCGGTGCTGTTCCTGGAGGAAAGCCGTGGCTCATAATTCTGGTCACTCCCTTTAAGGTGGTGGGGGACATGTCCTCCATATAGTGCATGCCTAGTTTTTATTCTCTGTGACCTCTTCCTTTTCCTCCCGCGTACAGGCATGTTCATCATAGAGGACGACCCCTGCAGCAATTCCTCCCCAGCCCCTTCTTCCTGTACGACGATCACGAGCAGACCTTCTACGACAAACCCTTAAAGGACAAAGATCGCAGCCCCTTCACCCTCCTGGCCCAAAGCAAGTTCGTGAAAAATAGATTTCTAAACTCCTTGACTCTGCCAAGTAAGAAGTTCCGCAGCAGCAGTAGCAGCGACTCCAAAACCAGTAAACTGCGTGATCTGAGGCGGAACAGGACGGTCACCGAGCCGTGGTCGGACTCTGAGTTCCCCTCTATGGACAGTTTGGGATCCGTCTTCAAAGTTCCCAAAATAAACACCAATCGCCTGGACACCTCGGTCAGCAAACACTTGGAAGACAACGGCAGTACTCCCAGCATCACCGAGAACGACCTCAAGCTTCCCAAAAGTTTAGGGAACGAGAACCACCGGGACCACGCCAGCAGAGAGCGGCTGATCGGCGACGGCTCCACCACCACACACTTCAAGAGCCGCAGCCTCAGCTTCAACACGGACACCACAACCAGCGGCATCAGCTCCATGAGCTCCAGCCCGTCCCGCGAGACCGTGGGGATCGACACTACAAACATGGACACGGACTGCGGGAGCCTGAGCACCGTCATCAGCACCAAAACCGTCAAGACCAACCTGCCCGCCATGCTGCACCCCAACCACCTGCCCCTCTCCAAGTCCAACTCTGTGTCCTTGGTCCCTCCGGGGTCCTCACACACGCTTCCTCGTAGAGCGCAGTCACTGAAGGCTCCTTCTATGGCTGCCATTAAGACTTTGGCGGATTATCACTTTACCTACACCAGTTCTCGGGACGCTTTCGGCTACGCGACACTCAAACGACTCCAGCAGCAGCGGCTGCATCCCTCCCTGTCTCATTCCGATGCTTTGGCTTCACCAGCAAAAGACGTTCTCTTCACCGATACTATAACCATGAAAACAGGAAGCTTGGACTCCAGGTTGACCTCCAGCAGGTACACAGCAAATGCTATATCTGTACAGCCACCACTAGGGGGAGCTCACTACATACAGATTTATGCAGCCACCACTAGGGGGAGCTCACTACATACAGATTTATACAGCCACCACTAGAGGGAGCTCACTACATACAGATTTTTCCAGCCACTACTAGGGGGGCTCACTACATACAGATTTATACAGCCACCTAGCTCAACGTAGGGGTGTCTGCAGACAGAATTTTATAATGTATCTCTATATACAGGGAGCTCCCCCTAGTGGTGGCTGCAGACAGGATCTTATCATGTATCTCTGTATACAGGGAGCTCCCCCTAGTGGTGGCTGCAGACAGGATCTTATCATGTATATCTGTATCCAGGGAGCTCCCCTAGTGGTGGCTGCAGACAGGATCTTATCATGTATCTCTGTATACAGGGAGCTCCCCCTAGTGGTCACTGCAGACAGGATCTTATCATGTATCTCTGTATACAGGGAGCTCCCCCTAGTGGTGACTGCAGACAGGATTTTATCATGTATCTCTGTATACAGGGAGCTCCCCCTAGTGGTGACTGCAGTCAGGATCTTATCATGTATCTCTGTATACAGGGAGCTCCCCCTAGTGGTGACTGCAGACAGGATTTTATCATGTATCTCTGTATACAGGGAGCTCCCCTAGTGGTCACTGCAGACAGGATCTTATCATGTATCTCTGTATACAGGGAGCTCCCCCTAGTGGTGACTGCAGACAGGATTTTATCATGTATCTCTGTATACAGGGAGCTCCCCCTAGTGGTGACTGCAGACAGGATCTTATCATGTATCTCTGTATACAGGGAGCTCCCCCTAGTGGTGGCTGCAGACAGGATCTTATCATGTATCTCTGTATCCAGGGAGCTCCCCCTAGTGGTGGCTGCAGACAGGATCTTATCATGTATCTCTGTATACAGGGAGCTCCCCCTAGTGGTGGCTGCAGACAGGATCTTATGTATCTCTGTATACAGGGAGCTCCCCCTAGTGGTGACTGCAGACAGGATCTTATGTATCTCTGTATACAGGGAGCTCCCCTAGTGGTGATTGCAGACAGGATTTTATCATGTATCTCTGTATACAGGGAGCTCCCCCTAGTGGTGACTGCAGACAGGATCTTATCATGTATCTCTGTATACAGGGAGCTCCCCCTAGTGGTGACTGCAGACAGGATTTTATCATGTATCTCTGTATACAGGGAGCTCCCCCTAGTGGTGACTGCAGACAGGATCTTATCATGTATCTCTGTATACAGGGAGCTCCCCCTAGTGGTGACTGCAGACAGGATTTTATCATGTATCTCTGTATACAGGGAGCTCCCCCTAGTGGTGACTGCAGACAGGATCTTATCATGTATCTCTGTATACAGGGAGCTCCCCCTAGTGGTGGCTGCAGACAGAATCTTATCATGTATCTCTGTATACAGAGAGCTCCTCCTAGTGGTGGCTGGCGACAGAATGTTACAATGCAGGGGTACCCGACCTGTGGCTCGCGACTGGCTGCCAGTTTGGTGCATTAGCATCAGGTCTAGCAAACAACTATAAAGAGCAGTTTTCCAGATGGTGAATTTTGTGTGTAGCCCAGTACAGAAAAGCAGATCTGAATGTGCATATTCTGGCATTGGGGGGTTGGAAATAATTTAAGTATTGTAAGGTTGAGACCAGATGATGTGAAGTGTCAAGAGGAGATACTTAAAGCTGGATGCAACAGTGTGGTGGGGGTGGTTGATGCGAGAATACTGAGAGGGGGTAATGTGGGAACCTCTGGCTCTTGGTACACTGCATTTGTGTAATTTCAGTGAAAAAAACTTTGGCTGTCCGTTATGCCAGTAATGGGGGCAGTGTGTCTCGCTATTGTGTGGTGGGCGGGAGCTGGATGCGGCTTGTGAACCTCTCTCAAAGCTTAATGTGGCTCTCAAGACAGAAAGGTTGGGGATCACTGTTATAATGTATCTCTGTATACAGGGAGCTCCCTCTAGTGGTGGCTGCAGACAGAATCTTATCATGTATCTCTGTATACAGGGAGCTCCCTCTAGTGGTGACTGCAGACAGGATTTTATCATGTATCTCTGTATACAGGGAGCTCCCCCTAGTGGTGGCTGCAGACAGGAACTTATCATGTATCTCTGTATACAGGGAGCTCCCCCTAGTGGTGGCTGCAGACAGGATCTTATCATGCATCTCTGTATACAGGGAGCTCCCCCTAGTGGTGGCTGCAGACAGGATCTTATCATGTATCTCTGTATACAGGGAGCTCTCCCTAGTGGTGACTGCAGACAGAATCTTATCATGTATCTCTGTATACAGGGCGCTCCCCCTAGTGGTGGCTGGAGACAGAATCTTATCATGTCTCTCTGTATACAGGGAGCTCCCCCTAGTGGTGGCTGCAGACAGGATCTTATCATGTATCTCTATATACAGGGAGCTCCCCCTAGTGGTGACTGCAGACAGGATCTTATCATGTATCTCTGTATACAGGGAGCTCCCCTAGTGGTGGCTGCAGACAGAATCTTATCATGTATCTCTGTATACAGGGAGCTCTCCTAGTGGTGACTGCAGACAGAATCTTATCATGTATCTCTGTATACAGGGCGCTCCCCCTAGTGGTGGCTGGAGACAGAATCTTATCATGTATCTCTGTATACAGGGAGCGCCCCCTAGTGATGACTGCAGACATGATCTTATCATGTATCTCTGTATACAGGGAGCTCCCCCTAGTGGTGACTGCAGACAGAATCTTATCATGTATCTCTGTATACAGGGAGCGCACCCTAGTGGTGGCTGCAGACAGAATCTTATCATGTATCTCAGTATACAGGGAGCTCCCCCTAGTGGTGACTGCAGACAGAATCTTATCATGTATCTCTGTATACAGGGAGCGCACCCTAGTGGTGGCTGCAGACAGAATCTTATCATGTATCTCAGTATACAGGGAGCTCCCCTAGTGGTGACTGCAGACAGGATCTTATCATGTATCTCTGTATACAGGGAGCTCCCCCTAGTGGTGACTGCAGACAGAATCTTATCATGTATCTCTGTATACAGGGAGCTCCCCCTAGTGGTGCTTTCTTCCAAAAGCAATATCACCTCTGATATTTGGGTTATTGGTTCTGAGTCCTATTTACATCAGTGGATCTGAGATGGAATACTACTTATGGACAGTTGTGGTGCTGTTTTTGGTAGAGTTATCGGTCTATTATTTGCACGTTTGATAAGCACATGTTGCAGAAGAGACTAAATGATCCCAGTTCTCCAGGGCTCAACTGTACAGGTACCTGCAGGGATAAGGGGTGATGTGTTCTGATAGGAAATACTGACTTCCTTTTCTTTTACGTCCGGCCCACATCCTTATTACCGTTACTCACATCTTAAGATTTTTTTATATTTAAATTCTTGTGTTTTGGGCAAACATTGCTATTCGGTTACATTAAAATGTTTCACGGTGTGAATGTGCACGGAAATAAAGGCCTGTGTTATCAATCAGCTAAGAGGCGTTAAAAAAAAAAAAAAGATAAACTTACAGATGTTCCCATAATGCCATCAGAACGAGTTCACTCATACATTCTCCGTCTCCTTTTCCTCCACCCAGCTATAATCTATCAAAGTTTTGGAAAGCTAATGGTGCAACATTTTTACAGAAACACAATTACAAAAAAAAATTTCTACCAAATTACATGCAATTAAATAAGAGAAAAAAATTATTTCCATAGTGCCATAGTGTGCTCCTCCTATTATACAGTGCCAGCCATAGTGCCCTCCTCTTATTATACAGTGCCAGCCATAGTGCCCTCCTCTTATTATACAGTGCCAGCCATAGTGCCCTCCTCTTATTATACAGTGCCAGCCATAGTGTGCCCCTCGTATACAGTGCCAGCCATAGTGTCCCCCTCTTATACAATGCCAACCATAGTGTGCCTCTCCTCTTATACAGTGCCAGCCATAGTGTGCCCCTCCTCTTATACAGTGCCAGCCATAGTGTGTTCCTCCTATTATACAGTGCCAGCCATAGTGTGCCCCTCCTCTTATACAGTGCCAGCCATAGTGTGCTCCTCCTCTTATACAGTGCCAGCCATAGTGTGCTCCTCCTCTTATACAGTTCCAGCCATAGTGTGCCCCTCCTCTTATACAGTGCCAGCCATAGTATGCCCCTCCTCTTATACAGTGCCAGTCGTAGTGTGCTCCTCCTATTATACAGTGCCAGCCATAGTGTGCCCCTCCTCTTATACAGTGCCAGCCATAGTATGCTCCTCCTCTTATACAGTGCCAGCCATAGTGTGCTCCTCCTCTTATACAGTGCCAGTCGTAGTGTGCTCCTCCTATTATACAGTGCCAGCCATACTGTGCCCCTCGTATACAGTGCCAGCCAGTGTCCCCCTCTTATACAGTGCCAGCCATAGTGTGCCCCTCCTTATACAGTGCCAAACATAGTGTGCCCCTCCTCTTATATAGTGCCAGCCATAGTGTGCTCCTCCTCCTATACAGTGCCAGCCATAGTGTGCCCCTCCTCTTATACAGTGCCAGCCATAGTGTGCTCCTCCTATTATACAGTGCCAGCCAAAGTGTGCTCCTCCTGTTTTACAGTGCCAGCCATAGTGTGCCCCTCGTATACAGTGCCAACAATAGTGTGCTCCTCTTATACAGTGCCAGCCATAGTATGCTCCTCCTATTATACAGTGCCAGCCAAAGTGTGCTCCTCCTGTTATACAGTGCCAGCCATAGTTTGCTCCTCCTGTTATACAGGGCCAGCCATAGTTTGCTCCTCCTGATATACAGTGCCAGCCATAGTGTGCTCCTCCTGTTATACAGTGCCAGCCATAGTGTGCTCCTCTTCTTCTACAATGCCTGTCATAGTGTGCTCCTCCCCTTATACAGTGCCAGCCATAGTGTGCTCCTCCTGTTATACAGTGCCAGCCATAGTTTGCTCCTCCTGTTATACAGTGCCAGCCATAGTGTGCTCCTCTTCTTCTACAATGCCTGTCATAGTGTGCTCCTCCCCTTATACAGTGCCAGCCATAGTGTGCCCCTCCTCTTACACAGTGCCAGCCATAGTCTGCTCCTCCTCATATATAGTGCCAGTCATAGTCTGCTCCTCCTCATACACAGTGCCAGCCGTAGTGTGCCCCTCCTCTTATACATTGCCAGCCATAGTGTGCCCCTTCCCTTATACAGTCCCAGCCATAGTGTACCCCTCCCTTATACAGTGCCAGGCATAGTGTGCCCCTCCCCTTATACAGTGCCAGCCATAGTGTGCCCCTCCTCTTACAGTGCCAGCCATTGTATGCCCCTCATCTTATACAGTGCCAGCCATAGTGTGTTCCTCCTATTATACAGTGCCAGCCATAGTGTGCCCCTCCTATTATACAGTCCCAGCCATAGTGTGCCTCTCCCCTTATACAGTGCCATCCATAGTGTGCTCCTCCTTTTATACAGTGCCAGCCATAGTGTGCCCCTCCACTTTTAAAGTGCCAGCCATAGTATGCTCCTCCTCTTATACAGTGCCAGCCATAGTGTGTTCCTCCTATTATACAGTGCCAGCCATAGTGTGCTCCTCCTATTATTCAGTCCCAGCCATAGTGTGCCTCTCCCCTTATACAGTGCCATCCATAGTGTGCTCCTCCTATTATACAGTGCCAGCCATAGTGTACCCCTCCTCTTTTAAAGTGCCAGCCATAGTATGCTCCTCCTCTTATACAGTGCCAGCCATAGTGTGTTCCTCCTATTATACAGTGCCAGCCATAGTGTGCTCCTCCTATTATACAGTGCCAGCCATAGTGTGCCCCTCCTCGTATACAGTGCCAGCCATAGTGTGCCCCTCTTATACAGTGCCAGCCATAGTGTGCTCCTCCTCGTATACAGTGCCAGCCATAGTGTGCTCCTCTTATTACACAGTGCCAGACATAGTGTGCTCCTCCTCTTTTACAGTGCCAGCCATAGTTAGCTCCTCATACACACTGCCAGCCATAGTGTGCTCCTCCCTTTATACAGTGCCAGCCATAGTGTGCCCCCCTCTTATACAGTGCCAGCCATAGTGTGCCCTCCTCTTATACAGTGCCTGCCATAGTGTGCTCCTCCTCTTATACAGTGCCAGCCATAGTGTGCCCCTCCCCATATACAGTGCCAGCCATAGTGTGCTTATCCTCTTATACAGTGCCAGCCATAGTGTGCCCCTTTATACAGTGCCAGCCATAGTGTGCTCCTCCTCGTATATACAGTGCCAGCCATAGTGTGCTCCTCTTATTACACAGTGCCAGACATAGTGTGCTCCTCCTCTTCTACAGTGCCAGCCATAGTTAGCTCCTCATACACACTGCCAGCCATAGTGTGCTCCTCCCCTTATACAGTGCAGTGCCAGCCATAGTGTGCGCCTCCTCTTATACAGTGCCAGCCATAGTGTGCCCCTCGCCTTATACAGTGCCAGCCATAGTGTGCCCCTCATATACAGTCCCAGCCATAGTGTGCTCCTTCTATTATACAGTGCCAGCTATAATGTGCTTATCCTCTTATACAGTTCCAGCCATAGTGTGCCCCTCTTATACAGTGCCAGCCATAGTGTGCCCCTCCTCTTATACAGTGCCTGCCATAGTGTGCTCCTCCTCTTCTACAGTGCCAGCCATAGTGTGCCCCTCCCCTTATACAGTGCCAGCCATAGTGTGCGCCTCCTCTTATACAGTGCCAGCCATAGTGTGCCCCTTGCCTTATACAGTGCCAGCCATAGTGTGTCCCTCCCCTTATACAGTGCCAGCCATAGTGTGCGCCTCCTCTTATAACAGTGCCAGCCATAGTGTGCCCCTCGCCTTATACAGTGCCAGCCATAGGGTGCTCCTCCTCGTATACAGTGCCAGCCATAGTGTGCTCCTCCTATTACACAGTGCCAGACATAGTGTGCTCCTCCTCTTCTACAGTGCCAGCCATAGTTAGCTCCTCATACACTCTGCCAGCCATAGTGTGCTCCTCCCCTTATACAGTGCCAGCCATAGTGTGCCCCTCTTATACAGTGCCAGCCATAGTGTGCCCCTCCTCTTATACAGTGCCTGCCATAGTGTGCTCCTCCTCTTATACAGTGCCAGCCATAGTGTGCTACTCCTCTTATATAGTTCCAGCCATAGTGTGCCCCTCCACTTATACAGTGCCAGCCATAGTGTGCTCCTCCTCTTATACAGTGCCAGCCGTAGTGTGCTACTACTCTTATATAGTTCCAGCCATAGTGTGCCCCTCCTCTTATACAGTGCCAGCCATAGTGTGCTCCTCCTCTAATACAGTGCCAGCCATAGTTTGCCCCTCCTATTATACAGTGCCAGCCATAGTATGCCCCTCCTCGTATACAGTGCCCGCCATAGTGTGCTCCTCCTCTTATACAGTGCCAGCCATAGTGTGCTCCTCCTCTTATACAGCGCCAGCCATAGTGTGCCCCTCCTCTTATACAGTGCCTGCCATAGTGTGCTCCTCCTCTTATACAGTGCCAGCCATAGTGTGCTCCTCCTCTAATACAGTGCCAGCCATAGTGTGCTACTCCTCTTATATAGTTCCAGCCATAGTGTGCCCCTCCTATTATACAGTGCCAGCCATAGTATGCCCTCCTCGTATACAGTGCCCGCCATAGTGTGCTCCTCCTCTTATACAGTGCCAGCCATAGTGTGCTCCTCCTTTTATACAGTGCCAGCCATAGTATGCCCCTCCTATTATACAGTGCCAGCCATAGTATGCCCCTCTTCGTATACAGTGCCAGCCATAATGTGCTCCTCCTATTATACAGTGCCAGCCATAGTGTGCTCCTCATACACAGTGCCAGCCATAGAGTGCCCGTCGTATACAGTGCTAGCAATAGTGTGCTCCTCCTATTACACAGTGCCAGCTATAATGTGCTCCTCCCCTTATACAGTGCCAGCCATAGTGTGCCCCTCCTCTTACACAGTGCCAGCCATAGTCTACTACTCCTCATATACAGTGCCGGCCATAGTGCACTCCTCCTCTTATACAGTGCCAGCCATAGTATGCTCCTCCTATTATACAGTGCCAGCCAAAGTGTGCTCCTCCTGTTATACAGTGCCAACCATAGTTTGTCCCTCCTCTTCTACAGTATAGTGTGTCCCTCCTCTTCTACAGTGCCAGCCATAGTGTCCCCTCCCTTATACAGTGCCAGCCGTAGTGTGCCCCTCGTATACAGTGCCAGCCATAGTGTGCGCCTCTATTATACAGTGCCAGCTATAATGTGCTCCTCTCCTTATACAGTGCCAGCCATAGTGCCCCTCCTCTTACACAGTGCCAGCCATAGTCTGCTACTCCTCATATACAGTGCCAGCCATAGTGTGCTCCTCCTGTTATACAGTGCCAGCATAGTGTGCTCCTCCTATTATACAGTGCCAGCTATAAGTGCTCCCCTTATACAGTGCCAGCCATAGTGTGCCCTCCTCTTACACAGTGCCAGCCATAGTCTGCTACTCCTCATATACAGTGCCAGCCATAGTGTGCCCTCCCTTATACAATGCCAGCCATAGTGTACCCCTCCTCTTATACTGTGCCAGCCATAGTGTGCCCTCCTCTTACACTGTGCCAGCCATAGTTTGCCCTCTCCTTAAACAGTGCCTGCCATAGTGTGCTCCTCCTCTTATACAGTGCCAGCCATAGTGTGCCCCTCCCCTTATACAGTGCCAGCCATAGTGTGCCCCTCCCTTATACTGTGCAGCCTAGTGTGCTCCTCCTCTTATCAGTGCCAGCATAGTGTGCTCCTCCTCATATACAGTGCCAGCCATAGTGTGCCCTCCCTTATACAGTGCCAGCCATAGTGTGCCCTCCCTTATACAGTGCCAGCCATAGTGTGCCCCCTCTATACAGTGCCAGCCATAGTGTGCTCCTCCTATTATACAGTGCCAGCCTAATGTGCTCTATCCTCTATACAGTGCCAGCCATAGTGTGCCCCTCGTATACAGTGCCAGCCATAGTGTGCTCCTCTTTACACAGTGCCAGCATAGTGTGCTCCTCCTCTTCTACAGTGCCAGCCATAGTTACTCCTCATACACATGCCAGCCATAGTGTGCTCCCCTTATACAGTGCCAGCCATAGTGTGCCCCCTATTATACAGTGCCAGCCATAGTGTGCCCTCTCTTATACAGTGCCTGCCATAGTGTGCCCCTCCTCTATACAGTGCCAGCCATAGTGTGCCCTCCTCTTATACAGTGCCAGCCATAGTGTGCTCCTCCTCTTATACAGTGCCAGCCATAGTGTGCCCCTCCTTATACAGTGCCAGCCATAGTGTGCCCCTCATATACAGTCCAGCCATAGTGTGCCCTCCTTTATACAGTGCCAGCCATATGTGCTACTCCTCTTATACGTGCCAGCCATAGTGTGCCCCTCTCTATACAGTGCCAGCCATAGTGTGCTCCTCCTCTTATACAGTGCCAGCCATAGTGTGCTCCTCCTTTACACAGTGCCAGCCATAGTGTGCTCTCCTCTTCTACAGTGCCAGCCATAGTGTCACATACCTTATACAGTGCCAGCCATAGTGTGCCCCTCTTATACAGTGCCAGCCATAGTGTGCCCTCCTCTTATACAGTGCCAGCCATAGTGTGCTCCTCCTCTTATACAGTGCCAGCCATAGTGTGCTCCTCCTCTATACAGTGCCAGCCATAGTGTGCCCTCCTCTTATACAGTCCAGCCATAGTGTGCCCTCTCTCTATTATACAGTGCCAGCCATATGTGCTTCTCCTCTTATACAGTGCCAGCCATAGTGTGCCCTCCTCGTATATACAGTGCCAGCCATAGTGTGCTCCTCCTCTTATACAGTGCCAGCCATAGTGTGCCCCCTCTTATACAGTGCCAGCCATAGTGTGCCCTCCTCTTATACAGTGCCAGCCATAGTGTGCCCTCCTTATACAGTGCCAGCCATAGTGTGCCCCCTTATACAGTGCCAGCATAGTGTGCCCCTTATACAGTGCCACCATAGTGTCCCTCCTCTTATACAGTGCCAGCCATAGTGTGCCCTCCTTTATACAGTGCCAGCCAAGTGTGCCCTCATACAGTCCCACCATAGTGTGCTCCTCCTATATACAGTGCAGCTAGTACATGTGTCCCTCTTATACAGTGCCACCATAGTGTGCCCCTCCTCGTATACAGTGCCAGCCATAGTGTGCTCCTCCTCTTATACAGTGCCAGCCATAGTGTGCCCCCTCTGTATACAGTGCCAGCCATAGTGTGCCCCTACCTTATACAGTGCCAGCCATAGTGTGCTCCTCCTCTTATACAGTGCCAGCCATAGTGTGCCCCTCCTCTTATACAGTGCCAGCCATAGTGTGCTCCTCCTCATATACAGTGCCAGCCATAGTGTGCTCTCCTCTTAACAGTCCCCCTATAGTGATGTCCCTCCCTTATACAGTCCAGCCATAGTGTGCCCTCCCTTATACAGTGCCAGCCATAGTGTGCCCTCGTATACAGTCCAGCCATATGTGCCCTCCTCGTATACAGTCCACCATAGTGTGCTCTATGTGTTTTATGATGAGATCGAAATAGGCATCCAGTGGCTAACCTAGTGTTGCCGTCTTAATAACCAGCCAATAGAGGTACGTGCAGTCCTAGTTCGTTATCAGGCCCCAGCCTAGGATAACTCACCTAAACATGCAGCAAATGCTATCTGCCCGACAGTGCCCCATAGTGGACCCCTAACAGTAATGGCTTAGACAGAGAAGCGGACCACTAAATACATGAGCAAATGTGTGCCCAATCTGTCTAGCAGTATACAGGAAAGGTGCTACTGCCATCCAAAAAAACCCTAAAAATACCAAATTTCTGATTCACAAACCCTGAGAACCATTCTACACCTAAATCAGTATCTCTGTATAACAAAACTAAGGGTATGCCACATAAGTGAGATGCTGCAGATTGCTACGAATCGCTACTGTGTCACCATTTATGACGCAGTAGCGCTCTCTTACGACGCAGCTGTGTTGACATGTAGCAGGATGGCGCCCTCTGAGAGTCGCTGATCGCTTATGAAGTTCTGAGCCTTTTGATCGTTGGTGTCCGTAGGGAGCCTGAATCGCTGAGTATGAGCACCCCTTTATGAACGACTTCACCACGTCGACCGGTGGGACTAGGTTTCTTCCCAGCGTCACCGCAGTGGTCGTTTACAGGGTCCCTGTGAGTTGTGTTTGGAATCACAGATCATCTGATGAGTTGTGTTTGGAATCTAACTAGCGATGCACTAGCGACCCCTCGCCAGGTTAAGTCGTTGTCGTGATCGCTGATGCGATCGCTAAGTGTGGCAGTGCCTTTAGCCGCAGCCACTGAAAAAACAGGAAAAGCAAATGAAGAAATAACAGTGGCTTCAGATAAACTGAGAGGAGCACAAGCCCCCTGGAGGGGACCTGGCTGACCTCTACAGAAGTGCAGGGAACAATGCAAAAAGCAAGCACAAAAATAAAAGCAGAAAATATCTTATCTGATAGCAGAAGATGCAGGCAAGACTCAGCAAACTTCCAAATGAACCAGGAACCACAATTGAGACAAGAACAATTGATCACCGGCAACCATCATGGAGGGAACCTCCCTTATATCAGACCAGTCAGTGAACCCAGATTGCCATTCCTCGCTGAAAGTTTCAGTACTGTCTGTAACCACCAGAGGGAGCCTCTGCTCAGAAACCATCTCTAGCACATTCATAACAGCGCTCCTCCTCGTATACAGTGCCAGCCATAGTGTACTCCTCCCCTCATACAGTCCCAGCCATAGTGTGCCCCTCCCCTTATACAGTGCCAGCCATAGTGTGCCCCTCCTCATATACAGTGCCAGCCATAGTGTTCCCCTCCTCTTATACAGTGCCAGCCATAGTGTGCCCCTCCCCTTATACAGTGCCAGCCATAGTGTGCCCCTCCCCTTATACAGTGCCAACCATAGTGTGCCCCTCCCCTTATACAGTGCCAGCCATAGTGTGCTCCTCCCCTTATACAGTGCCAGCCATAGTGTGCCCCTCCCCTTATACAGTGCCAGCCATAGTGTGCTCCTCCCCGTATACAGTGCCAGCCATAGTGTGCCCCTCCCCTTATACAGTGCCAGCCATAGTGTGCTACTCCTCTTATATAGTTCCAGCCATAGTGTGCCCCTCCTCGTATACAGTGCCAGCCATAGTGTGCCCCTCCTCTAATACAGTGCCAGCCATAGTGTGCTACTCCTCTTATATAGTTCCAGCCATAGTGTGCCCCTCCTCTTATACAGTGCCAGCCATAGTGTGCCCCTCCTCTTTACCATGCCAGCCATAGTGTACTACTCCTCTTATACAGTGCCAGCCATAGTGTGCTCCTCCTCTAATACAGTGCCAGCCATAGTGTGCTCCTCCTCTTATACAGTGCCAGCCATAGTGTGCTTCTCCTCTTATACAGTGCCAGCCATAGTGTGCCCCTCCTATTATACAGTGCCAACCATAGTGTGCCCCTCCTCTTATACAGTGCCAGCCATAGTGTGCCCCTCCACTTATACAGTGCCAGCCATATTGTGCTCCTTCTCGTATACAATGCCAGCTATAATGTGCTTTTCCTCTTATACAGTGCCAGCCATAGTGTGCCCCTCCTCTTATACAGTGCCAGCCATAGTGTGCTCCTCATCTTATATAGTTCCAGCCATAATGTGCCCCTCATCTTATACAGTGCCAGCCATAGTGTGCTCCTCCTCTAATACAGTGCCAGCCATAGTGTGCGCCTCCTTTTATACAGTGCCAGCCATAGCATGCCCCTCCTATTATACAGTGCCAGCCATAGTGTGCCCCTCCTCGTATACAGTGCCAGCCATAGTGTGCCCCTCCTCGTATACAGTGCCAGCCATAGTGTGCTCCTCCTCTTATACAGTGCCAGCCATAGTGTGCTCCTCCTCTTATACAGTGCCAGCCATAGTGTGCCCCTCCTCTTATACAGTGCCAGCCATAGTGTGCCCCTCCTCTTATACAGTGCCAGCCATAGTGTGCCCCTCCTCTTATACAGTGCCAGCCATAGTGTGCCCCTCCTCTTTTACAGTGCCAGCCATAGTGTGCTTCTCCTTGTGTACAGTGCCAGCCATAGTGTGCTCCTCTTATTGTACAGTGCGAGCCATAGTGTGCTCCTCCTATTATACAGTGCCAGCCATAGTGTGCCCCTCGTATACAGTGCCAGCCATAGTGTCCCCCTTTTACACAGTGCCAACCATAGTGTGCCCCTCATATACAGTGCCAGCCATAGTGTGTCCCTCCTCTTATACAGTGCCAGCCATGGTGTGCCCCTTCTCTCGCACCGTTCCGGCCGTAGGGCGCCCCCTCTTGCACCGTTCCGGCAGTAGGGCGCCCCCTCCTCTCGCACCATGCCTACTGTAGGGCGCCCCTCTTCTCCCGCCGTTCTGGCTGTAGGGCGTCCCCTCCTCTCATGCCTTTCCGGCCGTAGGGCTTCTCGTCCTCTCGTGCCGTTCCGGCCGTAGTGCTTCCCCTCCTCTCGTACCGTTCCGGCCGTAGGGCTTCCCATCCTCTCGTACTGTTTAGGCTGTAGGGCGTCCCCTCATCTCGCTCCGTTCCG
Source organism: Oophaga sylvatica (assembly GCA_033576555.1). Classification (NCBI taxonomy): domain Eukaryota; kingdom Metazoa; phylum Chordata; class Amphibia; order Anura; family Dendrobatidae; genus Oophaga; species Oophaga sylvatica. Next base: position 990,950,916 of record JARQOD010000001.1, on the reverse strand, counting down.
GCAGTACGGCGCCCCCTCATCTCGCTCCTTTACGGCAGTACGGCTCGCCCTCCTCTCGCGCAGTTCTGACCCTAGGGCGTCCCCTCCTCTCGTGCCGTTTCGGCGTAAGACGCCCCCTCCTCGTGTCGTTCCGGCAGTAGGGCGTCCCCTCATCTCGCTCCTTTCCGGCAGTATAGCACCCCCTCCTCTCTCGCCGTTCTGTGCGCAGGGCGTCCCCTCCTCTCGTGCCGTTCCGGCCGTTGGGCGTCCCCTCATTTTGCTCCATTCTGACAGTACAGTGCCCCCTCCTCTTGCGCTGTTCTCTCCGTAGGGCGTACCCTCCTCTCGCTCCATTTTGGCATTACGCCACCCCCTCCTCCCGCCGTTCTGTCCATAGGGCGTCCCCTCCTCTAGTGCCGTTCCAGGGTAGGAGGCCCCCTCTCGTACTGCTCCGGCCGTAGGGCATCCCCACATCTCGCTCTTTTCCGGCCTTACGGCGCCCCCACCTCTTGCGCCGTTCTGGCCATAGGATGCCCCTCCTCTTGCAGCGTTCGGGCACTAGGGAGCCCCTCCTCTCGCACCGTTCTGACTCTATGGCGCCCCTCCTCTCACGCCGTTCTGACCCTAGGGCGCCCCTCCTCTCGCGCCATTCTGACCCTAGGGCGCCCCTCCTCTCGCGCCGTTCTTGCCCTAGGGCGCTCCTCCGCTCGCACACTGCCCTTTTGTGCTTTAGAGTGACCTTTCTTGCTGCCAGTATGTGTCGTTTCTGCCCCCGGCTGTCACTACACCCTCATGTACAACCCCCTAAACAGTGAAATTCCTGTGGATAGGAGCTGGATCCTCAAAATGGCAGCGTTTTTACTCCGGCTTGTCAGGTTGACTTATCTCTTTATTTTGGTTTCTCGTTTGCTGCAGTCTGACTTGTGACGTTCCGTCCCCACAGGTTCATGAAGGCGCTGAGCTACGCCTCTCTGGATAAAGAAGACTTACTAAGTCCAATGAACCAGAACTCGCTGCAGCGCTCGTCGTCTGTCCGCTCCATGGTGTCCAACGCGGCCTACGGCAGCTCGGAGGATTACATCGGCCTCGCTCTGCCCATGGATATAAACGATATGTTCCAGGTAAATGAGACGTTTCGTGCGCCTCTCTGGGTGGATTCCCGGTGACATCCGCGCTAATTGGGATTTTTGGGGGTTATTTTTTTTTTTCAGGTGAAGGAAACCCCTTATTTCCAAAAGATCGTGCCGTCAAGCGACGACCGTGCTGCTAAAGTGTTGGCTCCGGAAGTAGGAGGTACAATGAGAATTTACTGGAGGGATAGTCTCATAAATGTATGAGAGATCTGGGTCCCAACTTTAGGGACGGTGCAGCTTGTGGCCCCTGTTGGCAGAGAGGGGGTCACGGATGCAACACTCTGTTCATTGGCTTCTAGAGGAAGTCGTGAGACTTGAGAGATTGTCAATCGGTGGTTAAACGCCGTAGATGTCAGTGATGCCGGTGACAGCGGTTTCTCTGATCCCGGCCATTACGGCAGAAGTTCAGCTGTCAATCACCATTCCAGCTCCTGCCGTGCCTCAATGTTTTCCTACCCGTGTCTTTCTTTCGCAGGTGTGACCGGATCCGGGTCGAAGAGTCCGTACCAGGCGTTGCGGCAGCAATTCAGCATTACAGAAATAATGAATTCAAGCCGATCGGACGCCTCGCAGTTCCTGGAAAACATGGAGGACACGGGCCTACAGGAGCATACAGACGACAACTGCCTGTACTGTGTGGGAATCCAGATCCTGGGCTACAGCGGCAACCTCGCCAGTGAATACAGCCGGTTAGGTAGGTATTGCGGCACGGTGGCCTCTGGTAAGTTCCCACGGTGAGATATAGCCTGGCTCTTCGTAGACGTGATGGATCAAGTGTCTCTGATCTGCACAGACCTGATCTAGCCAGACATGATAGGGCTACCATTGAAACTTCAAGGGTCTTCCTATAAACAACATATATTTCGGGGTAGGTGACAAAATGTTTGATTGCTGGGTGTCGGACCCCCTGGGGTAATGTGCAGCTGTGGCTTCCGATCCTTCATGCTCCGGATCAGGTGGTGTCCCAATCGCCAGACCCCAAACAATCATTCATTTATCATCTTATTTCTTCTTTATGTTGCAACCCTTAAACGCGCGACCATGTAAGTTAGAGGACATAGAGGGTCTGAAAGATAGCGGGGGGACAAGCTACCTGAGCCCTTACGGACACCACCATTAAAGAGGTGTCATTAGAGAATTACTCGTTGTTTAAGTTAGGTTTTTGTGTAAAATTTTGGCAGTGTACTTTTTCCCCATCCATCTCATTAAAAAATCTTGCAGCTTTCACACCAGTCACTGAGACTTTTTTTTTTTACACTAATTTCCTGTGTTTCATGAAATGCACATGTACATTAGCAGCAATGACTAGACTCGGCCCGTACCTGTTGTATTGAAGCATCTAATGAGCGTATGCAAAGTTAATTAAGAAGGGAGGAGTTGAGCTGTGACATCATCTATTGCGATCCTACTATAAAGTGTTAGCTGTCAGTGTAATCCTGCCTCTGATGATAACGTGCTGCTGAAAACTCTTCCTGAAAAAAACAAAACAGGATGTACGAGCCTAAAAAAAATATCCTGACACCAGTGTGAAAATTTCTGGACGAGAAATTTTTTTAAATGAAGATATAAATAAAATAACATGCAACACAAAAACCTGATTTAAACAATAGGTGACGTTCCGACGTCACCCTGCCTGTAAGAATGAACGTGTCATACATCACAACATCATAAACTTTTGCTCATTTTCCAGCTCTTACTTTATTATAGTGTGTACAAGCCATGTGGTTTTTGCAGCTTTCTTATTTTTGTTTGAGCTGTTTTGTTTTCTTTAGGCTCATGGTTTGAAAAAAATAAAATATATTGTTGTCGTAAATACGACTCGGCAGAGGGGTCCCCCTGCTCCAGACGTCACCTTTTCTTTCTATTCTTCCATGATTGTTTGCTCATTGTCCATCTCGCCCTATTCAGCATTTACTCCAATGTTTATTCCCAGACTTTCCCGACATCCCATATTCTGACTGGTGTGCACATAGCATCCCCAATCATTTAGAGGTGGTGTCCCAAACTTCCAAGTATTCTGGAATTTCAGGGTCTAGTGATGGTGTCTCCCAGGGGTCCGCTAGCAGCACCAAGAGCACAGAGTTAGTTTTAGGTAAGTGGCCGCAATCTAGCCATTGTCTGAAAGGAATAACGCCGTGTGTTGTGTTCACTGACACAATGTAACGGGATGTTCACTGTATATATACATATTTATTACATAGGTCTATGAGCAATTATAGCATGTGAGAGTATTCCCTATTACTAGGGGGAGCTCACTACATGCAGATTTATACAGTCACCACTAGGGGGAGCTCACAACATACAGATTTATACAGCCATCACTAGGTGGAGCTCACTACATACAGATTTATACAGTCATCACCAGAGGGAGCTCTCTACATACAGATTTATACAGTCACCACTAGGGGGAGCACACTACATACAGATTTATACAGCCATCACTAGGTGGAGCTCACTACATACAGATTTATATAGTCATCACCAGAGGGAGCTCTCTACATACAGATTTATACAGTCACCACTAGGGGGAGCACACTACATACAGATTTATACAGCCATCACTAGGTGGAGCTCACTACATACAGATTTATACAGCCACCACTAGGTGGAGCTCACTACATACAGATTTATACAGCCATCACTAGGTGGAGCTCACTACATACAGATTTATACAGTCATCACCAGAGGGAGCTCAATACATACAGATTTAAAAGCCACCACTAGGGGGAGCTCACTACACAAATTTCTACAGTCACCACTATGTTGAGCTCACTACATAGATTTATACAGTCACCACTAGGGGGAGCTCAGTGTAGACTGGTTGTTACAGCTCTTGTTAGATATTATCTAAACCTGAGTTTCCAATATGGGGAATGATGTGAGAAACTTAAAAACAGATACATTTTGGAATTTTTCCACAGGAGGAAAATCCATTCCTGAAGATACCCCTATGTGCCGGATATTGCTTCGGAAAGAAGTGTTAAGACTCGTCATCAATTTAAGTAGTTCTGTAGGAACAAAGAGCCATGAAACCGGACTCTTAACGTAAGATGTCATGTCATCATTATGTAGCAAATGCAAGAAGTATATATTGCTGTAAACTATTGATTGCCATGCACAGACGTAAGGCCTCCTGTGCTGCCATACGGACTTATTTCAGCAGCAGTTTGGAAGGAAGGGAGACACACTAGTCATTACTAGTGGGTAGGCGGAGCCCACATAGGATAGACACCTCAGATTAAAAAGTGTTGACCGGCCCCTCCAGCTCGGGCTCCTCCTACTCAGCTCTTCAGTCTAAAATTTGAGGTCTCAGAGGATAGTCGCTGCTGAAGCAGCTCCTCAGAAGATTTATTATTTTTTACGGAAAAGAGACTGGAAAGGTCTCAGGGGTCTCAGCGCTGCTGGACCCCCACCCTTCCCTTGGCGGATCTGTATTACCCTGTAAGGTGGTCCCTGCAGAACCCTGCCGGCCCTGGGGGATGAGGGTTGCTTCCCTGGCGGGGACGCAAACCGCGCTTCTGGGGTCACTGCGTTCCCCGCCCTGGGGGGAAGCGATGGGCACAGCGCCACAAATCCCTGGGGGTCCCTGTGGCGCTCAGCTGGTGAGTACTCCGCATTTTTTAATGTATGTGAGTGCTTCAGCGGCTGCTGTGGCAGCCGCTGTTACTTGTGACATGTTGGTGACTGTGGGTTTTTTTTTTGTCCGCAGGCGAATACCTGCAGGACATGGGGGAGCGGAGAGCAGAGGAGTTCGCGCTCATTTTTTTGAAGCCGGCGGGGGGCGTGGCTTAGCGCTTTCCCGGTCTTCTTGTACAGGAAGCGCTCTGAGCGCGCGATTTTACCTGTACCTTCTCTTCCGGCTTCTCTCCTCACAGCAGGCGGCCATTACAGAGGCTTCCTGGGCTCCTCATTCTCCGCTCCTCCCGTATACCGAGGAACAGCACCGCGACCAGCTGGGTGAGTCGCTTTTGCTTACAGGGCAGAAGCTTTACTCTTCTCACCCCCACAGCGCAGGCTGCGTGACAAGTGGCAGATTTCACTATCCTGCAGCTGCGGTCTCATATAGAGACCTGTTTTTTTGTCTGGGGCTCCCACACCCTTTTCATTAAAAGAGGTTGTGGGGAGGCTGCGACATTAACCCCTATAGGCGGTTAACCCTTTCAGCGGTCAAGAATCCAGCAAACCCGCCGTAGGTTCTATTCCAGTGTGGATCAGAACAGAAAGGGTTAATTATTGATGCTGACGTATTCTGCTGATTTTTTAAATTGAGGGACAGCTGGGGTAGCTCTCCACTTTAAGAACTTTAACCCTTCAGCGTGTTTGTTTCGTCCCCTTGGAAAAAAACACACTTTTTCTAGTTACTGACAGGTTTGACCTGCTATATACTGTGTGAGGGCATGTCAGATCAGGATCCAGGAGGTGTGGACCGTCTCCCAGATCCGCTACAGGATCAGTCTGGCGTATCTGACACACAGACCTCGACGGCGTCAAGCTCAGCGGTCGGAGGTTGCAGTGATGCCAAAATGGAGGCCCTCGCTCGTTCTATTGATGGCCTGTCTGACCTTCTAGGTTATTGGGTGTCGGCTAGATCCTCTCATGGCAGGAAGCGACACAGGCCGGTGCCATCTTTCCCGCGTAGCGACTCAGAGATCTCTGATATGGAGGGTTCCCCTTCATGCTCAGATGGGGAGTTGTCCGATTCGGATACGGAGGATCGGCAGGGACATTCTGCCTCTCTTTTGGGCCATACAGAGGCTTTTATTGAAGCCATGAGGGAGGCGTTACAGTTACCGGAGGAGGTAACTAGACGTCCTGGTAAGTCGGCCCGGATGTTTCAGGAGTCGCATAGGTCGCGATCGGCATTACCATCTCTGAATGAACTTAATGGGGCAGTGGAGAAGGAACGCCTGTGTCCAGATAAACGTTTTCAGGGGACACGGTTTTTTGAGGCACTGTATCCGTGTACGACGGAGTTGATTGATAATTGGATTCCTTCTCCTGAAGTGGATTTCCCTTTATCCCAGCTTAGCAAATCTCCCTGTTAAAGGGAAGGCGAGTCTGCAGGACCCGCTGGACAGAAAAACGGAGATGGCGGCGAAATCCATCTACGAGGCCGCGGGTCATGGATTCAGAGCAGTAGTAGGATCCATGTGTGCTTGTAAAGCTTCCCTGAGCTGGTTGGACCGTCTACGGAAGGCGTGGCAAGATAGATCTCCGTTATCCGAGGTAGATGGGCTTCTCAATTTGTTGGAGAATGCAGCCCGATATGGCTGATGCAGGTCTGGATACTGCATCACTGCTGTCCAGGGCACAATCCTCGGCAGTCACAGTCAGAAGAGCACTGTGGCTTAGACAGTGGACCGGGGACGCGGTTTCCAAGCAAGGTTTGCTATCTTTAGCTTACAAGGGTGGTCAGCTATTTGGATCTGACCTCACGGAGCTGATTGCCAAAGCAAAGGCAAAAGAAGCGGCTTTACCGCAGCGAAGAGCTGTGGCTTCTGCGTCTGGCAGGCCTAGTGCCGGTAGTGGTCGGCTGTCCTTTCGGTCCAGGGGACGGTTCGGTCAACCCTCTTGGGGATTGGGTCGTCCCTCTTTTTCAGGAAAAAAGACCTCTCAGAAGTCCCGCACTCCCTGGAAACAAAGTTTCCGTCAAGACAAGCGGGAAGTTGACAAAAAGCCCGCTAAGGCGGACTGACGCCAGGGTCTCACTCGAGGGCTCTCGAGTGGGGGGTCGCCTGCTCCAATTCGAATCGACTTGGGTTTCCCGCGTTCCGGACTCCTGGGTGACGCGGGTTGTATCGGCAGGCTATTTCATAGAGTTTTTCTTCTCGACCCCCGGACAGTTTTTGCCAATCTCGCATTCCGTCGGAGCCCGAGCTATTTGCCGCTCTACTGCGAGAGGTCGATTCCCTTCTGCAGAAGGGTGTGGTGGTTCCGGTTCCGTCGGAGGACCGGGGAAGAGGGTTTTCCTCCAACCTCTTTGTGGTCCCCAAAAAGGAGGACAAATTTCGCCCCATCCTGGATCTCAAAAGGTTGAATCGACATGTCCACACCCGGAAATTCCGCATGGAGTCGCTTCGCTCCGTTGTGGCAGCCCTGTCGCGGAACGACTTCTTGGTGTCAATCGACATTCGCGACGCTTATTTGCATGTTCCCGTCGGAAGGGCTCACCAACGCTTCCTTCGTTTTGCCATAGGTCAGGACCATTACCAGTTTGTGGCTCTGCCATTCGGGTTGGCCTCAGCGCCCAGAGTTTTTACAAAAATTCTGGCGCCTCTCATGGCAATTCTTCGAAGACAGGGGGTTACGATTCTTCCCTACCTGGACGATCTTTTGATTGTGGCGTCCTCAAAGGAGGAGGCGGTGACGGCTCGCAATCTATCCCTTCAGCTCCTGGAGGACTTCGGGTGGCTGGTCAATTGGGAGAAGTCGTCTCTGGAGCCGTCGCAGTCAATCCTGTTTTTGGGGATGCATTTCGACACGGCACGAGCAGTGGTGTCCCTGCCTCCAGACAAGCAAGCATGTCTCCTTCGACATGTACAGGTGATGAAGTCTTCGACAGCAATGTCCCTTCGAAGGTGTATGCGCCTTCTGGGTTTGATGGTGGCGTCCATGGAGGTTCTCCCGTTTGCCCAGTTTCATTCCAGAGCTCTCCAGAGGCTCATTCTGAGCCGTTGGGATCGATCGCAGACTTCGCTGGATTGCAGTGTCATCATCTCCCACAGGGTGCGAGAGTCTCTAGGATGGTGGTTACGTCCGGAAGTGATATCCCTGGGGAAGTCCTTCCTCCCTCCGAGGTGGTCGGTCATAACCACCGATGCCAGCCTGACGGGCTGGGGGGGTGTCTGGAACGATCTCTGGATTCAGGGAGTATGGTCGTCGGAAGAGTCTGTCCTGCCGATCAACATTTTGGAGTTGAGGGCAATTTTCCTTTGCCTCCAACACTGGACGGTCCCTTTAAGCGGTCTGCCAGTCCGGGTGCAGACAGACAACACGACGGCGGTCGCGTATATCAACCATCAAGGCGGGACGAGGAGTTCCAGACTCATGGTGGAAGTATCTCGGATCCTGGTATGGTCCGAGGCCAGGGTGCCAGCTATCTCTGCGATCCACATTCCGGGAGTTCAGAATATCACGGCGGACTTCCTCAGTCGCGAGAAGATGGATCCCGGAGAATGGAGTCTTCATCCGGAAATTTTTGCACTGCTGTGCTCCCGTTGGGGAACTCCCCAAGTGGATTTGATGGCATCCAGGTTCAATGCCAAGTTACCGACGTTCATGTCCAGGTACAAAGACCCGAAGGCTGTGGCGGTAGATGCTCTGGTGGCTCTGTGGGACCAATTCGAGCTAATCTATGTGTTTCCGCCGATATCCTTACTTCCTCTGGTGCTGCGTCGGATCAGACTGGAAAGAATCCCGGCTATGTTGATAGCCCCAGATTGGCCAAGGAGGACGTGGTTTTCGACTCTGGTGTCGCTTCTAGCAGCGCCTCCGTTTCTACTTCCTCTTCGACCGGACCTGTTAACCCAAGGGCCCGTTCGTCATCCGGATTTGAAGTCTCTGCGTTTGACGGCGTGGCTCTTGAGACCGAAATATTGACCCGTCAAGGTTTTTCAGCCGAAGTTATTGCCACTCTGCGAGCTGCCAGAGGTCCGGCTACTACTAGGATTTATCACAAGACTTGGGAAGCCTTCTTTTCGTGGTGTTCGGGTTCTTCAAGGAACCCGAGGATTTTTTCCATTCCCAATTTGTTGGCTTTTCTGCAGTACGGGCTGGAAAAAGGTTTGGCAGTTAGCACCCTGAAGGGTCAGGTTTCTGCTCTGTCCTTGCTGTTTCGGAAGGCTATCGCCTCGCGTAGGGACGTACGTTCCTTTTTTCGCGGAGTAACCCGTCAGTTTCCGCCGCGGAAGGCACCTGTGTCTCCTTGGCGGCTCAATCTTGTTTTGGAGGCTCTTCAACATGGGCCTTTTGAGCCTATGGACTCTGTTAACCTTTCTTTGCTTTCTTGGAAGGTTGCCTTCCTAGTGGCGGTCACCTCTTTGAGAAGGGTTTCTGAGTTGGCGGCTCTTTCTTGCTCGCCTCCTTTCCTGGAGTTTCACCCGGATCGTGTAGTGCTTCGCACACGGGGCGACTTTCTACCTAAGGTGGTGTCGCAATTTCATGTTAACCAGGATATTGGGTTACCCTCGCTCTGTCCGGTGCCGAGGAATGCAAAGGAACGGGCCTTGCACACGTTGGATTTGGTGCGGGCTTTGAAGTTCTATTTGTCTATTACTCAAAGTTTTCGGAAGTCGGACTCTCTGTTTGTGATTCCAGCAGGTCGTCGGCGTGGTCAACGAGCTTCCAAGGACACTATAGCTCGTTGGATTCGGTCGGCCATTTTGGAGGCTTACCGACTTAAGGGCGAACCTTGCCCGGTTAAGATTCGAGCTCACTCCACAAGGGCTGTGGGTTCATCGTGGGCCTTTCATCAAGGGGCCTCGGCAGCTCAGCTCTGCCGGGCGGTGACCTGGCGCTCCGTCCACACGTTTACAAAATTTTACAAGGTGGACGTCAGTGCTTCCGCTGATGCGGCCTTAGGACGTAGGGTCCTGCAGGCGGCTGTAGTTTAAAGTTCTAGTTAACTTGTATTGGCGCCTGTTGCGCATTTATCAAGGTTGTTGGGATCTGCCTTTTTTTGGTTTTTTCCCACCCTTATTTTCTGGACTGCTTTGGGACGTCCCACTAGTAATGACTAGTGTGTCTCCCTTCCTTCCAATCTGCTGCTGAAAGACGGATTTTGGTAAGACCTTACCTGTAAAATCCTTTTCAGCGAAGGAAGGAAGGGAGACACAGCTCCCTCCCATGGCAGAAGTGTATTGTTGTGTTTTCAGATGCGGCGTGACCCTTCTCTGATAGCGATTATCTGGGCTGAGGTCGGCGCGCTAAGGCTCTGTTCCAGCATTGCCAGCTCATCGCAGTAGTCAGGTTCAGTGAGTAGTACCTGGGACTGTGTGGTTTTTTAACTGTTACATGCATAACCTGTATTCTTGTTCTTTTCTCTGAAGTCCTTCAGAAGGGGTTATGTTGCTCCGCTGGTGATATTTGCTCTTCCTTAGCTTGTGTACGACTGGAGAGCTGGAGTAGGAGGAGCCCAGACTGGAGGGGCCGGTCAACACTTTTTAATCTGAGGTGTCTATCCTATGTGGGCTCCGCCTACCCACTAGTAATGACTAGTGTGTCTCCCTTCCTTCCTTCGCTGAAAAGGATTTTACAGGTAAGGTCTTACCAAAATCCGTCTTTTTTATGGAATCCTAACCTTTTCTATCAGACGTACCTTTCCTGCTTAAAAAGCCTAATTTAAAGGGCAGGTAGGATCCAGCACTAATTAAACCAGACTTAGACTGATTGGGAGAAGCTCAGGCAAACATGGAAGCTGTCACTTCCCCCAAATGTATGCTACAAAAAGAGGTTGGGGTTCCATCAAAGAAAGGTCACCTTGTCATGGCTGGTGGGCACTCACACACATATCTCCCTTTGTTTGTTCCTCTGTTTTGACTACATGGCATATTTCATATATTCAGTGTATGTATTGACAGCATTTTGGCACTTTTAGATATGTAGCAGTTTTATTTATCAGTAGTAAGGTGCAGATATAGACCTCCCTAGAGGACATCACATCAGATTTTCTGCTCCATGTTTACCCTCGGAGCTGTAATCGTGTTGGTGACTCTTCTGTGTCAGACATCGGACATCTCCTGTTATACTCATGCAGATATGTGACATTGACACTCGCCTTCCGCAGGCGTCGTGGCTGCTGAGAATATAGAGGAATATTTCAGCATAACCCGTCACGCTGCGTTATCCGCGCTCATCTCCTGCGTCGCCTGCAGACTGCACTAATTACACTTTGTTTGTTCCATTGTTACAGGATTAAAGAGAAGTTTCCTCAAGCGTTCGATGACATTTGCCTCTACTCTGAGGTCTCCTACTTGTTAGCACATTGCACGTTTCGCCTCCCATCCCGGAGGTTTATTCAGGAGCTTTTCCAGGATGTGCAATTTCAGATCGTGAGTATGAGTATTGCTGATCCTTGTTACGGTATCTAGAAGGTTTCTTCATAGATGCATGTGAAGCATTGCTTTAAGGTTATTCTCTTGTGCCAAAAGCAGCGTGTCCGTACGTTACTGGAAATTAGGCAGCAGTTTGCAACGCTGTTTAGGACTTTTATGGCTTTTATAGCAAAAGGAGATTTCTTAAAATTCCATGCTTGTGGCCCTAAAAGCACACTGTTACAGTGCTGTAAACATGAATGGTTTTCCCATGAAAATATTGGGCAGGCGACAGTTTTACAAAAAATTTTTGGTATCTGAAAAACCACCGTTTTGAAAACCATGACCTCTTACTGCTATTAGTTTACAATCATAGGGGTTTGACCTTTTGGTCCTCCACTGATCCTGAGAATGAAGACAGCTAGTCCTCCAGCGAGCCGGCTTTGCAAGGAATTGAAAGACAACCCCATTTTCCTAGATCTCGTCTATAGTAGATATGGGACAAGCTGCTGTCATCTCTGACACTCAGGAGCACTGCACCCCCAGTGTACAATTCTGTGACTGCTTCTGATAGGGTTGTGCCTAGTGACGAGCGAGCGTGCTCAGATAAGGTGTTATCACAGCATGCTCGGGTGCTTGTTCTCGAAATATTTGTTAAGATTCCCATGAGGCTGCATATCTCGCTACTGTTAGACAGCCGCGACACATGCTGGGATTTAACAAACCGGCAATCCCTGCATGTGTTGCGGCTGTCAATCAGCCACGAGACACGCAGCCTCGGGGACTCGAACATAATTTTCGAGCACGTCAAAGACACTCTGTTAACATCCAAGCATGCTCGGAGAACACCTTATCCGAGTGTGTTCGCTTATCACTAGTTATGACCCGTTACTATGACTGTGATCTCTGACACTCAGGAGCACTGCACCCTCAGCACAATTCTTCCTGCACAAACAACTACAGACCGGTCTCCAATCTCCCCTTCATCTCTAAACTTTTGGAGCGCCTAGTCTACTCCCGCCTTACCCGTTACATCTCCACTCACTCCCTCCTAGACCCTTCACAGTCCGGCTTCCGCCCCCTATATTCGACTGAAACTGTACTCATCAAAGTGACCAATGACCTTCTGACAGCAAAACGTAACGGTGACCACTCTCTGCTCATTCTTCTCGACCTTTCTGCAGCTTTCGACACTGTTGACCACCGTCTCCTACTGTCTAGGCTCCATTCACTAGGTATTAAGGACACTGTTCTCTCCTGGTTCTCCTCCTATCTTTCTGACAGCTCCTTCAGTGTTTCGTTCTCTGGCTCCACATCATCTCCTCTTCCTCTCACTGTCGGTGTACCCCAGGGCTCAGTCCTTGGCCCCCTTCTCTTCTCTCTCTACATGGCCCCAATTGGACAGATCATCAGCAGATTTGGCTTTCAGTACCATCTTTATGCTGATGACACACAACTATACATGTCATCCCCCGACCTTACCCCCGCTGTACTACAGAACGCCACCGACTGTCTGTCCGCAGTCTCCAACATCATGTCCGCTCTCTATCTGAAACTCAACCTCTCCAAAACTGAACTCCTTCTGCTCCCGCCGTCTACTAACCTCCCTAAATCTGACATTTCCCTCTCTGTGGGCGGCACCATAATAACACCCCGGCAGCAGGCTTGCTGTCTGGATGTTATGTTTGACACCAATCTCTCCTTCACCTCCCATATACAATCTCTTGCCCGCTCTTGCCGCCTACACCTAAAGAACATCTCTAGAATCCACCCTTTTCTCACCATGGAACCAACAAAAACCCTCACTGTAGCATTGATCCACTCCCGCCTGGACTACTGCAACGCTCTATTACTTGGCCTCCCCGTTACTCGACTATCCCCTCTCCAGTCCATCCTTAATGCAGCAGCCAGGGTCATCCATCCGGCTAATCGGTACTCGGACGCGTCCGCTCTTCGCCAGTCCTTACACTGGCTGCCCATTCATTATAGGATCCAATTCAAAGTACTGGTTCTCACCCACAAAGCTCTCCACAGTGCAGCACCCCCCTACATCTCCTCCATCATTTCTATCTATCGGCCTAACCGACTGCTGCGCTCTGCAAACGACTTTCGACTAACCTCTGCACTAATCCGTACCTCCCACTCCCGACTCCAAGACTTCTCCCGCGCTGCGCCAATCCTCTGGAAGGCTCTACCCCAAGAAATTAGGACTATCCACAATTTGCATGGTTTCAGGCGCTCCTTCAAAACACATCTGTTCAGAGCGGCCTATCACATTCACTAATCAGTCATTCTATGTGTAAGGTGTTGTGTGTGTGTGTGTGTGTGGTGTGGTGTGTGTGTGTTGTAGTAGCCCATTCACTATCTCCATCCATCCCTCACTCCCTCAAGATGGCTGGACCATCATTGTAAAAACACCATTGTATATACACACCTGTACTTTGTATCTTCCCCACCTCATTGTAGATTGTAAGCTCTCACGAGCAGGGTCGTCTTATTTTGCTTTAATTATTGTATTGTTAACGTTGTTACTTATGACTTGTGTTTTGAAACTGTTAAACTGTAAAGCGCTGCGGAATATGATGGCGCTATATAAAGATTATTATTATTATTGATTGCTTCTAATAGGGTTATATCAGTTACTATGGCTGTGATCTCTGACACTCAGGAGCACTGCACCCCCAGCACAATTCTGTGATTGTGTATTGTAAATCAGTGATGTCCGGTGTTTTTGCTTCCTCGGGGGAAGTGGCTTTCTGCTGAGATGTTCTTTGCTCTTTTGGTTTCTTTGTTACCTTTGTGTCTCTTTCCTCCTGCAGATGCATGAAGAAGCAGAGGGTCTCCTAGCTGTTCCACCAAAGCAACCAGTACTTTGCACCGATGCAGAATCCTGACCATTGATGCGTATATATATATATATTTTTTTTTTATTCTATATTACTTTGGACTGAAAGTTGTGGACTTTGCCTGGCTGACCAGGTAACGACAGGAGGAGCACGTCCCCTCGTTCAGCGCTGACCGCCCAGCGCACAGTGAATGAAGAACCCTTTAGTTTTGTCTTTTATGTTTTTTTTTTTTTTATAAATTTGAGCTACATTTAATTATTTCACCTTCCCACATAAATCCGGATTCATCGTAAGAAAAAGCTTCTCTGTATGCAGCCGCCCGGCACTGAAAACCCCCCACACTGTACATAGCCGGACGTTCTCTGACCTTGTACATGGACCTTGTTACAGATTTTCCTGCATGTCCCCCCAGCTCTGCCGACCTTATAGACACCTCAGGGATGAAAACACCCTGATGTACGCTCTGAAAACACTACGTGAGCTGGGGACGTAAATGGTTTTTTTTTTTTTTTTTTTTTTTAAAAAAAATATGGACCAGAGGGCATCTTGAACATCCGGAAGTGTGGGTTCACTTACTTATCGAGTTATGAGCGGCGAAACGAAAACCTTTATTTTGACGATACGTCAATTAGGAGCTCAGTCTGAAGGGTCACACTCGTCAGGTTAGGGTGAAGGGGGTGTAACTTTCTGGGTTGTTTTTTTGGGCCGAAAGTGGGCGTTACCTGACTACAGAATGGCGCTTGTAGTCAGGAGATGCGAATCTGAACATTCTCTTAAAGGTTAGAAGACAGAAACAGCGACTTTTTACTTAAAAGGTTATTCCCACAATTAGAACCTTCTCTATGTATAGGGTAGAGGAATATATTACTGATCACCTAAGACGCCTGGAGAATGGAGAAAAAGGCTGCGGCGGAGTAAGGCGCTCTAGGACCGGGCTCTCGGTTGAAGGAAATACCCCTTTAATCCTGCATTTGGTAATCTGGCATTCACCTTTAATGCAGAAAGTGGTATTTTAGTAACTCCTTTTGGTTCTTCACCCTTGCTAGTATTTTGTCCAATAATCCAGAATATCTCCCTCCCTTTTGATGCCAGACTAAAGGAATTTTGCTGTTCCATTTGTGATATTTCTGCTCCTCCGCTATTCAATCCCACCATCTGAGACTCGCAATTGTCTTAAAGCCATTCCCCGGCCGTCCCCGTCACTGCTGTCGCCCGATGTACGACGCCTTCTGCCGGCCACCATACATTTCACTGCAACCTTTGTAGGTCACGGGAAGCAAAGCGAGAAATCTGTCATTTTTTTTGCACATTCCGCGAGAAGACAAAGAAAAAAAAAAGACAATCCGTATCAAAGTTTTTTTTTTTTTTGTTTTTTTCTATTTATCACGTCAGGAAATAAGACTGCTAGACATATACTGGACAAGCCGGAAAGATATCCTAGCACCAAACCCGCGTGTCTGTTGTGTGTTTTTTTATTTCCTTTATTTAATGGCAGTGTTCCTTGGAAATAGATTTGCACAAGTTTCATACAATGGAGTCGGCTGACCGCTTCGATACGTGCACCTTTTTTTCTGGTTTCATTTATTTTATTTTTTTTTTTTTTGTTGATACATATCTGTCTGAAATAAGATGGAAATGTTCAGGAAAAAAAAAAAACAATTTTTTTTTTTTAAACTTTTTGCTGCCAGATTTCTTTTAACCATTGCAGCGCAAAGGGTTGAGCGATGTCTGGCAGCCAAAGGGTGAAGATATGCAAATATGTATATAATTCGCATGGATACCTTCACTACACGGCGTGTATGTAACTCACGTTTTATCATGTCGAATGGCTCGAGTGTCTGTATATATCATCCAGCTGGACTGTTAGAATCTGCGCAAATGATGAGTAAAGTGTGAATCGAACGGTGTAAATCTTCATCACAGAAAATGTCCTATTTGCTTACCAGAAATCACAGGTCGGCATTCACCACGATATTGAAAACGTTGTTTCCATATGCGAAACAATGTATAAAATGCAATTAAAATTGTACATTAATTGAAAACGACTTGGCGTGTTCTCTGCAGCTTCACAGAAATGTCATCAAAAGCTTCTGCCATCGTTTAGCCTGTTTTCACCTTCCTGACCAGGACAAATTTTTCAACTCTTACCAATGTCCCTACTCCGGAAATCTTCAACGTATCCCAGTGATTCTGAAATAATTTTTTCGTGACACATCGTACTTCATGTTAGCGGTAAATTTGGGTAGATACCATTTGCGTTTATATAGGGGAAAAAAAATAGAAATTGTAAGAAAATTTTTGAAAAATTCGTAATTTTTCAACTTACAATTTTTATGCCCTTAAAACAGATGATCATGCCACGAAAAATAACTATTAAATAATCTTTGCCACATGTCTTGTCTACTTTACATCAGCATCATTTTGAAACATTGTTTTTTGTTTTGTTCTTTTGTTGGGAAGTTAGAAGGGTTAAATGTTTCAACAGTTTTTCATTTTTGCAACATTTACAGAACCACATTTTTTAGGTTCCACATCCCATTTGAAGTGACTTTGAGGGGTCTGTGTGACAGAAAGTACCCAAAAATGACACCATTCTAAAAACTGCACCCCTCAAGGCGCTCAAAACCACATTCAATAAGTTTATTAACCCTTCAGGTGCTTCACAGGAACTACAGCAGTATGGAAGGAAAACATTTTAATTTTAATTTTTCCAACAAAAATATTGCTTTATCCCCAAATGTTTCATTTTCACAAGGTTAACAGGAGAAAGTGGACCATACCATTTGTTGTGAATTTTCTCCTCAGTATGCTGATTCCCCATATTTGGTGGAAAACTACTGTTTGGGCGCACGGCAGCGCTCGGAAGGCTAGGAGCATTATTTGACTTTTCAAGTGCAGATTTGGCCGGAATAGACTACGGAATCCATATTGCGTTTGAAAAAGTCCAAAGGTGCCAAAACAGTGGAAACCCACCAAAAGTAACCACGTTTTGGAAACTATACCTCTTGAAGAATTTGTCTAGGGGTGGAGTGAGCATTTTAAACCCACAGATGATTCACAGAATTGTGTAACATTGGGCTGTGGAAATTAAAAATTAAATTTTTCCACTAAATTGTTGTTTTAGCTCAAAGTTTTTCAAAAGAGCTACTAGGAGAAAATGAACTACGTAATGTGTTACATAATTTCTCTTACAGATATCGTATATGTGGTCAAAAATTACTTTTCAGACATCGTGCAAAGCTCAGAAGGTAAGTAGCGCTATATTGTGCAGTGCAGATTTTGCTGGAATGATTTGCAGGTGCCATGTCACATTGGCAGAGCCCATGAGGTGCCAGAACAGTGGAACCCCTCCATAATTTACACCATTCAAGTAATTCATCTGGGGGTGCAAAAATCATATTGACACCACATTTGTGTCGCAACATTTTACACTACTGGGCGGAGAAGAAAGAATAATTACATTTTTACCACTAAAATACGGTTTTAGCTCCAGGTTTTTCACTTTCACAAGGAAAAAAGGCACCAAAATTTCCGATACAATTTCTGTTGAATGTGGCTATATACAACCCCTGGCAAAAATTATGGAATCGCCCTGTAAATTTTAATTCCCAAAACTAACACCTGCATCAAATTAGAGCTGCTCGTTAGTCTGCATCTAAAAAGTAGTAATCACACCTTGGAGTACTGTTGCACCAAGTGGACTGACATGAATCATGGCTCCAACACGAGAGATGTCAGTTGAAACAAAGGAGAGGTTATGTTTCGGTAGCTGAGGAGGACAGGAACAACAGCAGGGCAGCCAAACACCTGAGATGTTGGTAACTGATGGGTTGCAGATTCCTAAACTAACGACACAACTAGAGGTAGCCGTGGAGCGTTCCTACGTTGATCCTAGACGCCTCGTCACAGCCTGAGAGATAACTACACCTAAAGGCAGAAAGATGAAAGCTATCTGCCCCGGAGCAGATCCCCAAAGAAAATAGGAAGCCCCCAAACATATAATGGCGGTTAGACAAGATGAAAATAAAAACATACGCAGAAAATAGACTGAGCAAACACTGGGGCCACAAGCTGACTAAATAGGATAGGACAGGAGAGATTACTTTCTGCAACCCAGAAAACCCTACAAAAATCCAACAATTCTGATTACAAAAATACTGAGATCACACGATCTCGCCACCCACTAAATCAGATCTCAGTGTGAACAAAAACCAAGCCGCAGCCGCTGAAAAAACAGGAAAAAGCAAATGAGCAAATAACAGTGGCTGCAGAAAAACTGTGAGGAGCTCAGGCCCCAGGAAGGGACCTGGCTGACCTCCACAAAACTGCAGAAAACAATGCAAAAAGCAAGCACAAAAAGAAAAGCAAAAAATATCTTATCTGAAAGCAGGAGATGCAGGCAAGACTCCAGCAAACTTCCAAATGAACCAGGAACCACAATTGAGACAAGAACAATTGATCACCGGCAACCATCATGGGAGGGAACCTCCCTTATATCAGACCAGTCCGTGATTCCAGATTGCCACTCCTCGCTGAAAGGTTCAGTACTGTCTGTAACCACCAGAGGGAGCCTTTGCTCAGAAACCATCTCTAGCACATTCATAACAGTACCCCCCTTGAGGAGGGGTCACCGAACCCTCACTTGTGCAACCAGGCCGATCAGGATAAGCTCGGTGATAGGCACGGATCAGTCTCCTAGCATGGATGTCCGAAGCAAACACCCAAGAATTGTCCTCCTGACCATAACCTCTCCACCTAACCAAATACTGGAGTTTCTGTCTAGAAAATCGAGAAACCAATATTTTCTCAACCACATACTCCAGATTGCCCTCAACCAAAACAGGGTCAGGAGGCGCAGCCATAGGAACCACTGGCTAGACTTGTGGAACACGTTATGGATCTTAAATGTCCCTGGAAGAAGCAAACGGAAGGAAACAGGATTAAGAATCTCCATGATCTTATAAGGTCCAATGAACCTGGGCTTAAACTTTGGAGATGCAACCCTCATAGGGATATTTCTTGAGGACAACCAAACCAAGTCCCCCACTTTAAACCGAGGACCATCAGTCCTATGCCGGTTGGCAAACTGTTGGGCCTTCTCCTGAGAGAGAGACAACCTCTCCACTACCTGGTCCCAAATCTGCTGCATTCGCTCCACAACAGAGTCAACACCCAGACAGACAGAAGCCTCCGCTGTCCCGAAGAAAATCGAGGGTGAAACCCAAAATTGCAGAAAAATGGAGACATCAAGGTGGTAGAGCTAGCCCTATTATTAAGAGCAAACTCAGCCAAAGGCAAAAAAGAGACCCAGTCATCTTGATCAGCAGACACAAAACATCTCAAATAAGTCTCTAAGGTCTGGTTTGTTCTCTCGGTTTGTCCATTGGTCTGAGGATGAAAAGCAGAGGTGAAAGATAATTGAACACCAAGTTTAGAACAAAATGTCCTCCAAAATGTGGAAACAAACTGACACAATGTTCTCCGGAATGCCATGTAACCGAACCATGTGCTGAAGGAACAAAGGCACCAATTCGGAGGAGGAAGGTAACTTAGGTAATGGCACAAGATGTATCATCTTGGAAAACCTATCACAGATTACCCAGATAACGGTCATTCTCTGAGAAACATTGAGGTCGGAAATAAAATCCATAGAGATATGGGTCAATGGCCTCTTGGGCACAGGTAATGGCATTAACAAACCACTAGAGCGAGAGCAAGGCTTGGAGCGAGAGCAAGTCCCACAGGACTGCACAAATTCGATGACGTCACGAGACAAAGTAGGCCACCAAAAGGACCGACTCACCAAGTCTCTGGTACCAAAAATCCCGGGATGACCAGCCAACGCGGAACAATGAATCTCAGACATCACACTCTTCCACTAGTCTGGGACAAACAATTTCCCAATAGGGCAGCGCTCAGGTTTATCCTCCTGACACCCTTCCAAGGCCAGTCTCAAATTGGGCGAGATGGCGGAAAGAACTACACCCTCTTTCAAAATAACAGTAGGATCAGATAACTCAGGAGAGTCCGCAAAGAAAATCCTCGAGAGGGCATCCGCCTTAACATTCTTAGTGCCAGGAAGAAAAGAAACCACAAAATTAAAACGTGTGAAAAACAAGGCCCACCTGGCCTGTCTAGGATTAAGTCGCTTGGCTGATTCGAGATAAACCAGATTCTTATGGTCCGTGAGGACCACCACCTGATGTTTGGCTCCTTCCAGCCAATGTCTCCACTCTTCAAAGGCCCACTTCATGGCCAATAACTCCCGATTACCCACGTCATAATTACGTTCAGTTGGAGAAAATTTTCGAGAGAAAAAAGCACAAGGGTTACTCTTAGAGGTCTCTGGATCACTTTGGGACAAAACGGCACCTGCCCCAATTTCAGACTCATTAACCTCCACCTGAAACGGTAGAGAAACATCAGGCTGCCGTAGAACAGGAGCAGAAGTGAATCTCTGCTTAAGTTCCTGAAAGGCAGAGACTGCCTCAGGAGGCCAATTCACCAAATCAGAACCCTTTTTGGTCAAATCAGTCAATGGTTTAACAATACCGGAGAAATTACCAATAAATTTACGATAAAAATTGGCAAAACCCAAAAATCTCTGAAGAGCCTTTAATGAAGTAGGTTGGACCCAATCACAGATGGCTTGAACCTTGACCGGGTCCATTTCAATAACAGACGGAGACAAAATGAATCCCAGAAATGAGACCTTCTGTACGCCAAAAAGACACTTTGATCCCTTCACATACAGTGCATTCTCTCAAAATCTGGAACACAGTCCGAACATGTTTCACATGAGAGTCTGTCATTGGAAAAAATCAAGATATCATCCAAATAAACAATCAGAAATTTATCCACAAAATCCCTGAAAATATCATTCATGAAGGATTGGAAGACGGAAGGAGCATTAGTGAGCCCAAAGGGCATCACTATGTACTCAAAATGCCCCTCTGGGGTATTAAACGCCGTCTTCCATTCATCCCCGTGCTTAATTCGAATAAGGTTATACGCCCCCCTGAGGTCAAGCTTGGTAAACCAACTAGCACTTTTCACCCTGGAGAACAGGTCAGAAATCAAGGGTAACGGATATTGATACTTCACAGTGATCTTATTCAAAAGACGATAATACACGGCCTCAATGAACCATCCTTTTTGGCCCCAAAGAAAAAACCGGCACCCAAGGGTGAAGAGGATGGTCTGATATGACCCTTCTCCAATGACTCCTTGATATAAGATCGCTTAGCATCGTGTTCAGGTACAGACAAGTTAAAAAGGCGACCTTTAGGAAATTTACCACCAGGCACTAATTCAATAGCGCAATCGTAGCTCCTGTGAGGGGGCAAAGATGCAGATTTACTTTCACTAAATACATCCGAAAAATCAGTCAAAAAGTCAGGAACATCCTGAGACTTGGGAGAGGCAGAAAAAACAGGAGTGTCGGCATTAACACATTGGCAGCCCCAACTGGTCACAGACACAGATTTCCAATCCAAAACAGGATTATGAGACTGTAACCAAGGGAAACCTAGTACAATAATGTCATGCAGATTATACAGCACCAGAAATTTGCAACTCTCCTGATGATCTGGTTCAACCCTCATTATCACCTGAGTAGAAAACTGGGGTTTATTCTCCGCCAAAGGGTAGAATCAATACCCAGTAGGGGAATAGACTTCCGCAGGGGTATCATGGGAAACCCACAACGTTTGGCAAAGTCAAAATCCATCAGGTTAATAGCTGCTCCTGAATCAACAAAAGCCTGAGCAGAAAATGTGGACAGGGAGCAAATCAGGGTAACAGTCAACAGAAATTTAGTCTGAACACTACCCAAGACAACTGAGCGTGCAAAACGTCTTCCCCGCTTAGGGCAGACTGAAATAGCATGAGAGGCAACACCACAGTAGAAACATAACCCATTGCGCTTTCGAAACTCATGACGCTGAGCCCCAGAAGTCACTATCACACTGCATGGGCTCAGAAGCTGGCTCACAAGGCAACACTATCTCACGCATACCTCTGCGCTCACGCAAACGTCTGTCAATTTGAATAGCCACTGACATAGAATCATTGAGACCAGAGGGGGCAGGGAATCCCACCATAACATCCTTTACATTCTCTGACAGCCCCTTCCGAAAAAGGGCTGCCAAAGCATCATCATTCCATTTGGTCAGGACTGCCCACTTTCGGAATTTCTGACAGTACAACTCAGCGTCTTCAAGACCCTGATTTAATGCCAACAAGGTTTTTTCGGTTTGATCAGTGACATTAGGTTCATCGTACAATAACCCCAGAGCCAGAAAAAATGCATCAATATCATTCAAAACAGGATCCCCAGGTGTCAGGGAAAAAGCCCAATCCTGAGGATCGCCACGCAGGAGAGAGATGACAATTTGAACCTGCTGTGCTGCGTTACCTGAAGACTTAGGCTTTAAGGCAAAAAACAACTTACAGTTATTTTTGAAATTAAGAAATTTAGCCCGATCCCCCAAAAACAAATCTGGCATGGGAATCCTAGGTTCCACAACCGGCAACCCAGCAAGATAGGTAGCAATACTCCGAACCTCAGTGGCAAGCTGATCCACACGGCCAGACAACTGTGCAAACTCCATTGAGAGAAAAAAAAATCCTCAGCACCCAGAGAAAAAGAGGGAAAAAATGCAACAGACAGAAAAAAAAAAATCTCTGACAACTCTGACAACTTTTTTCTTTCCAAACTATTTTTCCCTTCTGTGAGTACCATATAATTTTCAGTTATGGCCGGTGATACTGTTATGTTTCGGTAGCTGAGGAGGACAGGAATAACAGCAGGGCAGCCGAACACCTGAGATGTTGGTAACTGATGGGTTGCAGATTCCTAAACTAACGACACAACTAGAGGTAGCCGTGGACTGTTCCTACGTTGATCCTAGACGGCTCGTCACAGCCTGAGAGATAACTACACCTAAAGGCAGAAATATGAAAGCTATCTGCCGCGGAGCAGATCCCCAAAGAAAATAGGAAGCCCCCAAACATATAATGGCGGTTAGACAAGATGAAAATACAAACATAGGCAGGAAATAGACTGAGCAAATGCAGGGGCCACAAGCTGACTAAATAGGAAAGGACAGGAGAGATTACTTTCTGCAACCCAGAAAACCCTACAAAATCCAACAATTCTGATTCCAAAAATATTGAGATCACACGATCTCGCCACCCACTAAATCAGATCTCAGTGTGAACAAAAACCAAGCTGCAGCCGCTGAAAAAATGGAAAAAGCAAATGAGCAAATAACAGTGGCTGCAGAAAAACTGTGAGGAGCTCAGGCCCCAGGAGGGGACCTGGCTGACCTCCACAAAAGTGCAGAAAACAATGCAAAAAGCAAGTACAAAAAGAAAAGCAAAAAATATCTTATCTGAAAGCAGGAGATGCAGGCAAGACTCCAGCAAACTTCCAAATGAACCAGGAACCACAATTGAGACAAGAACAATTGATCACCGGCATCCATAATGGGAGGGAACCTCACTTATATCAGACCAGTCCGTGATTCCAGATTGCCACTCCTCGCTGAAAGGTTCAGTACTGTCTGTAACCACCAAAGGGTGCCTCTGCTCAGAAATCATCTCTAGCACATTCATAACAGAGAGGATTATCAAATTCTTAAAAGAGGGTAAATCATCACGCAATGTTGCAAAAGATGTTGGTTGTTCACAGTCAGCTCTGTCTAAAATCTGGACCAAATACAAACAACATGGGAAGGTTGTTAAAGGCAAACATACTGGTAGACCAAGGAAGACATCAAAGTGTCAAGACCGGAAACTTAAAGCAATATGTCTTCAAAACAGGAAATGCACAACAAAACAAATGAGGAACGAATGGGTGGAAACTGTAGTCAACGTCTGTGACCGAACTGTAAGAAAGCGCCTAAAGGAAATGGCATTTACATACAGAAAAGCTAAACAAAAGCCATCATTAACACCTAAACAGAAAAAAACAAGGTTACAATGGGCAAAGGAAAAGCATTCGTGGACTGTGGATGACTGGACGAAAGTCATATTTAGTCATGAATCGAGAATCTGCATTGGGCAAGGTGATGATGCTGGAACTTTTGTTTGGTGCCGTTCCAATGAGATTTATAAAGATGACTGCCTGAAGAGAACATGCAAATTTCCACAGTCATTGATGATATGGGGCTGCATGTCAGGTAAAGGCACTGGGGAGATGTGTTGTAATTTCTCTTGATTCTGAGTTGGGGCTCCCTCTGGTGGCTGTTGATATTAATGAACCAGTCTTGACTGACAGAGACCTTTCAGCTGCTGACGATTGGCAATCTGGGAGTCATGACTGGGGGATTTAAGGGAGTAACTTTCCCATGATCCTCGAGGGTGTTTAGTGCTCTCTTCCTGGTCCAGTTTGGAAGTCAGCTGCTGCAGTCTCCTGCAAACTTTCAGATAAGCTATTTCTTGCTTGTTTCTGTGGTTTTGTTTTGTTTTTCTGCCTTCTGAGTGAGGTCAGCCAGGTCCCCCTGCTGGGGCCTGCGCTGGTCTCTGTTTCTCAGTTATTTGGTTTTTTTTTTCAGTCCCTGTTTCAGTGGCTGCTGGGTAGCTACCTGTTCACACCATAGTTCTGATATAGCTGGAGAGATCGTGTGGTCTCAGTATTTTTTTGGAATCAGAAGTGTTGGAATTTTTCCTAGGGTTTTGCTGTATTGCAGACAGTATTCTTTTCTGTCCTGTCCTACCTAGACAGTGTTGGACCCCAGCGTTTGCTTACTCTATTTTCTGCCTGTGTTTGTATTTCATCTTGTCTCATCACCAATATATGTGTGGGGGCTACCTATTCCTTTGGGGCACTACTCCGGGGCAGTTAGCTTTCCCTTTTCTATCTTTAGGCTTAGCTAACTCTCCGGCTGTGTCGAGGCGTCTAGGTCATCGTAGGTACGTCCCGCGGCTGCTTCTAGTTGTGCGGTTAGTTTAGGGGTCTGCAATCCGTCAGTTACCAACCACTCTGGGTGACTGGCTGCCTTGGCTACTTTTGTTACAGTCCTCCTCGGCTATTATATCATAACAGAGATGGCTGTCATTACATCCTAAATAAATGCACAAATTTATGTTGATATTTTGCACACCTTTCTTATCCCATCAATTGAAAGGATGTTTGGATGATGAAATCATTTTTCAAGATGATAATGCATCCTGCCATAGAGCAAAAGCTGTGAAAATATTCATTGAAAAAAGACATAAGGTCAATGTCATGGCCTGCAAATAGTCCGGATCTCAATCCAATTGAAAATCTTTGGTGGAAGTTGAAGAAAATGGTCCGTGACAAGGCTCCAACCTGCAAAGCTGTTCTGGCAACAGCAATCAGAGAAAGTTGGAGCCAGACTGATGAAGAGTACTATTTGACACTCATTAAGTCCATGCCTCAGAGACTGCAAGCTGTTGTAAAAGCCAGAGGTGGTGGAGCAAAATACTAGTGATGTGTTGGAGGGTTTTTTTTTTGTTTGTTTTTCATGATTCCATAATTTTTTCCCTCAGAATTGAGTGATTCCATAATTTTTCCCCTATGCTTTGTTAAAAAAAAGAATCATTACTGACTACCACATTTTTTGTTCTTGATTTCTTTTAGTGTTTCTAAAAGCCAGAAAGTTGCCATTTGAAATGACTTCAGTTTTGTGTCATGTCTGTGATCTGCTTTTTTTCAACAAAATAAAACAACTGAATGAACATCCTCCAAGGCCGGTGATTCCATAATTTTTGCCAGGGGTTGTAGTACTGCTTAGCCACACAACGAGCTTCAGGAGGGACGGAGCGCTATTTGACTTTTCCATTTGCAAATCCTCTAAGTGCCATATTCTTCCATTATGTATTTTTGTATTCTCCCATTATGTATTTTATGTTGTGATTTGTATTACTTATTTGTAGTTTATCTATGATTGCGATTCTTTTTTGATCGCATAGGGGTGTTACCATCAATATGTTATTACTTTGCGATGTGTTTTGTGTTTTCTAAGTATCGTACTCTTTGCGATATATTTTGGATCGCATCACTATTCTAAGATACCTTACACATCGTATATCATCAATTATTTATTGGTGTATCATTTTTTGCGACCCCTTTTGAATCGCAGTTATGCGTTCTGGTTCACGGTCACTTTTTTGTTGGCATATTTTATTGCGCATGCGTGGTTTTCACATTGCCGCTCACCGCGTCACTTCCGGTGACGTCGCTGTCTGGATCACATGGGGCCCCATGTGTGTTCCTGGAGGCGGCGTCCTGGTAAACGCTGCTGAGTGGCGATGGCGTTCTACACGTGTGCACTTACTGGCCATATAAATACAGGTACATCCGTCTTTATACTCC
The DNA here is from genome assembly GCA_033576555.1 of Oophaga sylvatica. NCBI lineage: Eukaryota > Metazoa > Chordata > Amphibia > Anura > Dendrobatidae > Oophaga > Oophaga sylvatica. Next base: position 990,924,584 of record JARQOD010000001.1, on the reverse strand, counting down.
ACGCTCCCTGAGGAAGGAGTGTTTTTTCCCACTCCGAAACGCGCGTCGGGGAGGGCCTGGGAGACAGCTGTCCTCTATACCACTGGGTAATTATTTGCTACATCATTTGCCGGACTCTGTCTGACTCATCTTTTATATTGCATACTATACTTTGTATGTCCTTGCCCACCTCTTTGAAAGCCACACTATATGTGGGCTGAGTTATATTGTGGCCATGTTGTTATACATTTTTTTGTGATGGGTCATTCTACTGCTATATAATTATCATCTATACTATTGTAGTACAGGTATATATATGTTTTTGTAGAGGACATGTATTTTTCCGGTGCCCTATTATGTTACTATGTGTTTTTGGTTCACTATCCCCTTCCTAGCCTTTTATCTGATCTTTTTTAATTAATAAAATTTTGCATTGTTTGGACTTTATGACTGCATATTTTTTTTTGTTGCTATGCTTAGTGCAGTTAGTCTTTTCTATTTTTTGGCATATATGTGTGGGGTTATTATCCTTGGTCTGTATTTCAGACCTGTTACTAGACACACATGTAAATTGCCCTCTTCACTTTATTATTATATATATCTAATTCTGGCTGTGTTATGCACAGCATTTCTTTCAGTGAGGAGTATGGATTACCGAGCGAAGGAGAAAGCTTGGCTCACGCAGATGGATCAGGTCTTTGGCACAGGCGGGGATGACATGCAGAATCTGGGTGATCCCAGTTGGGATGCTAAATTCATTGATGTTAAGAATATGTTATTACGCAGGTCTAGATTGTGGTGGAATAGGCTTTTCCTGGAGAAATATGTTGATAATAAGATGATCCCTAGAGGACTTAGGGTTCGTGTTATTCCTACCTTCCCTGTTGAGAATCAGCAATTTATTTCTAAATGGGAAGAGGCCTGTGATCTGTGTTCCTTTTCTCTTATGCAATTATTAGTTAATTTGAATTCTGAAAATATTGCTGAATTGGATAAAAGTATTGATAGCATACAGACGGAGATTCGTAATGGTTGTACTCCAGAGAGGATATCATTATTTGAAATAGATATGGAGAAATCCTTGGATCAATTAGTTAAAAAAATACAAGAAAATCAGTTTAAGAAATATTCAAGAGACTCCAGGGACTATCAGGGCAAGAAGGTATATTTCTGGAGGAAGAATATACAGACTAACACACGTGGAATGACTTCCAGTGCTTCAGTTTCCTCTTTGAGTGGACTTTCAGATACATCATCTGCCTCCAATATTTCTCATGGGACATCTGATACCAACAGACTACGCAATCATGCCTATCACCCCTATAGGAGACGCAATGTTAATCTGCCCGAAGTTAACCGTCTTGACAACAAGGTGATTAATTTGAGTGATCATAAACTGTCAGTGGCTGACCTGTCTCTTCTTGGTAAGGGGTTGTCTTTTTCTCCCACATCTAATTATGATCCCTTCACGGGTGTTAAGGATCTCCATATTTTTGCCAGATCGTTGCTTTTTAAAAGATACTATGCTCATGGTGATATTTCACATCTTTTTCCCACAGAAGAGGAACAGGAGGCAGTAAGGATATTGGAGGAATTGGCACTAGAAAACGTTCCTGATGGAGGTAAGATCCCTCCTTCCATTCGTCCCCGTTCCAAGAGGTTCCCCCCTTTTACATCTTGTCCCAGCATTGATTTGTTTGTTAAGGTGGTGGCTAGAGTTGAGTGATACTTTCCGATATCCAAAAGTATCGGAATCGGAATGGTATCGCCGATACCATTAAAATATCGGCGATACCCGATACCGATACCGGAAATCCAATGTAAGTCTATGGGAACAAAATATCGTAACTAAAAAAACCTCTTTCTTTCCTTGTAAACACTAAATATACACACATAGAATACATAATATAAAATATATATATATTATATATATATATATATATATAATACATGTCATTGTGACATATATATATATATATATATATATACATATATTTATAGTTTATACACTTCTACATAGTAAAATAGCCTCTGATTCAATTGCTGGGTAAAGTCGGCTTTTGTGAAAAGACAGAAGCACCCGACATGAAATGACACTTGGTTTACATAGAGTTAACCATGTATTTTCATGTAGTTTGATATCTGATTTGTACAAACAATTACATGAGTGTAAGTGTGCAAAATTTCACACCTGTAGGGGTTAATTAAAGGTGTAAATTCGTTGTAAAAAAACGGACTTTTTTGCTACGAATTTACACCTTTAATTAACCCCTACAGGTGTGAAATTTTGCACACTTACACTCATGTAATTGTTTGTTGAAATCAGATATCAAACTACATGAAAAGACATGGTTAACTCTATGTAAACCAAGTGTCATTTCATGTCTGGTTCTGCATTTTCACAAAAGCCGGCAATTGAATTAGCGGCTATTATACTATGTAGAAGTGTATGAACTATAAATATATATATATATGTGTCACAAACTCAATGACATGTGTATATATATATATATGAAGTGCAAAATTGCTGAAAAAAAATGCGTGGGCTCCCGCCCTATTTTCGCAACCAGACAGACAAAGCCAGTGAGTGGGGGCAGATAATAATAGCCCAGAGAGGGACCATTATTTTTGCCCCCCCGGCTACTAAAATCTGCCCCCAGACACCCCAGAAAGGGCAAATCTCTAATTAGATTTGCCCTTTCTGGCACTTTGCCCGTCTATTCCCATTGCCCTGTAGCGGTGGCGAATGGGTTAATAAGGGGTTAAAATGACCTTGCAATTGAAAGGTCACTTTAAGCCAGGTTAATAATTGAGAGCTGTCAATTAGACAACTATCAATTATTAATCCTATTGTATGAAAGAAAAATCAAACACACACTTTAATAAAAAAGAAGTTTAATGAAATAATCACAGTTTTTGACCATATTTTATTTACCTGCTAAAACCATCTCCTGTAATAAAAATAAAATAATAAAGCAAAATTATTCTTACCAATCCGATGTACAGTCAGGTCCCACGGTGTAATCCTTCAGAAAGGGTTAATGTTTACTGCAGGGACTGCAGCTAATGCTGCAGCCTCACAGTAAACCCCCAAATGAATGAGTTCCTCTCCTGGCTGACAGGAGAGGAAGTGGAAAGCTTAATTGATTGCTTTCCACTTTCACTTCAGGTCAGCCAGGGACACCATCAGTGACGTCAGAGGGAACTGATTAACAAAAATAGGGGTTCCCTTCGAAAAAAAAATGGCGTGGGGTCCCCCCTATTTTTGTTAACCAGCCAGATGAAGCAGACCGCTGAGGCCTGGATTTTCAGGCTGTTAAGGAGCCAAGATCCATGGACCTTGCCAGCCTGATAATACCAGGCCACAGCAGTCTGCATATCTTGGCTGATTAACAAAAATAGGGGATCCCCTCGAAAAAAATTGGCTTGGGGTCCCCCCTATTTTTGTTAACCAGCCAGATGAAGCAGACCGCTGAGGCCTGGTTTTTCAGGCTGGTAAGGATCCAATATCCATGGACCTTGCAAGCCTGATAATACCAGGCCACAGCATTCTGCTTAGCTTGGCTGGTTAACAAAAATAGGGGATCCCCTCGAAAAAAAAACGGCGTAGGGGTCCCCCTATTTTTGTTAACCAGCCAAGTAAAATGCAGACTGCTGCGGCCTGGTATTAAAAGACTGTCAAGGCCCATGGATTTTGGCCCTCAACAGCCTGATAATACCAGGCTACAGCAGCCCCACATTTGGCGCATCAAAAGATGTGCCAATTGTGGCACTTTACCCGGCTCTTCCCACTGCCCTGTAGCGGTGGCAAGTGGGGTAATAAGGGGTTAATGTCACCGTTGATTGCACGGTGACAATAAGCCCGGTTAATAATGGAGAGGTGTCAATAAGACACCGATCCATTATTAATCCCAAAGTTATTAAATGTATAAAAAAAAGACCAAAGCAAGAAAAAAGTCTTTTAATGAAATAAAAGAGACAGCACAGTTTTCATTAATTTTATTATACACTCATTCCTGCGACGCCATCGATCTCCTGTAAAAAAAGAAAAAAAAACAAACCAACAGTATACCACCTGTCCGACGCAGTCCATAGTAACGACAGTCCCACGACGATCCAGCTCTGCTACATCGCAATGACAGGCAGAGCCTGTCATCCCGACGCAGCACAGCTGATTACCTGCTTCCCCGGCGGTGACGTCATCGGACTGACTGCTTTACGGCCGGGATTACCCAGCAGTCACTGCAGTTATCGCGAGAAACTGCATGTGACCGCCGGGGAAAGATGATGGCGGCCATGAAGCAGTCCAGGACGTGACCGCCGGAGATCTTCTGCCAGGTAAGTGCCGCTGACTCCTGACAGACCCGACCGACGGACACTGACAGTGACAGTGACAATCCCGATTCCGGTATCCGATATGACGAAAATATCGGAACTCGGAATCGGAATTCCGATACAGCCAATATCGGCCGATACCCGATATTTGCAGTATCGGAATGCTCAACCCTAGTGGTGGCAAGTGATTTGTCTAAAATTCCAGTTAAGAGTTCACATGATAACCTTACTAAGGTTGAGAGAACTCGGCTTAAAATTCTTCAGCAATTACCTGACGTCGTGCTGAAGCCAGCTGACAAAAGTGGCAGCGTCGTTGTGTGGCCAAAATCAATGTATGAGAAAGAGGCCTATAGACAGTTAAATGATACTGTATGTTATAGGAGACTTACTTACAACCCCCTTTCTGCCTATACCGCTAAATTAGATGACATCTTAAATAAAGCGGTACACAACGATGTTGTCACTAGTGAGCTGGCTTCGGCACTACGTATTAAAGAACCAACGGTGGCTACTTTATATCTGCTACCTAAAATACATAAAAATCGCCTTACACCACCTGGCAGACCGATCGTTTCTGGGAGGGGGAACCTCTTGGAAAATGTGAACAAATGGATTGATTTTCATTTACAACCTTTAGTTGCCAACCTCCCCTCTTTCCTCAAAGACACGGGTGAGTTATTGCGCAAGGTCGATGGATTGTGTTTAGAGGGTGATTCCCTATTAGCTTCAGCTGATGTGGAATCCCTCTATACCAACATCAGGCACTCTGATGGTTTGGCGGCGGTCCGCTATTTTTTGGACTCCTCCACACTGTCCACTGGCCTGAGGGATCTACTGCTGGAGCTGTTGGAGTTCACCCTCACTCACAATTTTTTTGTTTTTAAGGGATCCTTCTACCTGCAGCTCCAGGGGACGGAGATGGGTGCGGCCTTTGCTCCGTCGTACGCCAACCTTTTCCTGGGGCTCTGGGAGAGGGATCTCTTCCTGTCAGATAAACAGGGGTCGATTGACTGTGTCTCTTTTTGGGCAAGGTATATCGACGATATCTTCTTTATCTGGCAGGGCACATCCATCGACCTTGCGCAATTTGTTACCTTGTTAAATTGCAACGATCGTAATATTAAACTTACTTTGGCTTGGGATCCAGTCAAAATCGACTTCCTTGATGTGACTATCAAAAGAGACAGTTCTAATGTTATCCAAACTGATATTTTCCGTAAGGAAACTGCCACCAATTCAGTTTTACAGGCTACTTCCTGCCATCCTTCACATGTTGTCAATGCGATCCCTGTTGGACAGTTCCTTAGACTTCGACGGATCTGTTCCACACAGGTAGATTTTGAGAGGCGGGCAGATGAATTAAAAATCCGGTTTCGTGAAAGGGGTTATAGCAGACGCAGTATAAAAAAGGCATATCATAGGGCCAGGTATTCTATAAGGAATGATTTACTCTATAAACCTACAACACCTAAGGATTCTAAAACAATTAGGTTTATTACCACATATCATCCTCATCATGTGGAAATGCGTAGAGCTGTTCAGAATGCCTGGCCAATACTAAAAACTGATCCCATTATCAGCAAGTTTCTCCCGGAGAGGCCATTCTTCACATTCAGACGAGCCCGAAATCTTCGAGACCATTTGACTAGTAGTCATTATCTGGGACAATCTACCCCTACCTTTTTGGATACGATTCCTGTTAGAGGTGGCTGTGTTCCGTGCGGCAGATGTGTGGCGTGTCCCAACCTTGAACGTTGCTCATCCTTCACAAACTTTGATGGCACTAAAAAATTCTTTATCAAAAAACGAATTACATGTACCACCCGTTATGTAATTTATAGTGCTAGTTGCCCATGTGGGTTATTCTACGTGGGTCTCACTACGAGACAACTTAAAGTTCGTGTGAGAGAGCACGTTCTGGGCATTGCCGCTGCATCTGCCTGCACGGACACAGCTACGTTAAAAACATTGCCCCGTCGCTTTTATGAACATCACAATTGTGATGGTTCTCTACTGAAAGTGCGAGGTATAGACTGTCTTACTATTAATATTAGAGGAGGGAACTTGTCTCGACGTCTTGCTCAGACGGAGACAAAATGGATTTGGACTCTCCAAACAATTCATCCAAAAGGTCTCAATGAGAATATATCATATGCTCCCTTTCTGTGATTCCCCAGTTCTGCAGTCATTTGTGTCTTGATCCGCATAGTAATTGGTTTTACTATATTTTAATATTCGTGTTTGTTCATTTTAGGTTCCCTATGTCGTTTTCTTTGTTGGCCGTGACCTTGTTATTCTATAGGATATTTCCATCTTCAATCAAAATTTTGAAACCTTGAAGATATTTTGGATATGTACTATTTTGTTTCATATGAACAATTCAATTTTTCAATTTTCGTTATTATATGTACTTTTGTCGGGGTCGAAACGACAAACACTCGTCCTCCAGTCACTCCAGATTAGATTATAAGCATGGGTTAACCGTTTAAAGAATGAGTCAGACAATAGGCTGGTTCAAACTTCAGAGCATGCTTAGAGGGCTGTATCCAGGCACCAACCTCAGCAAGTACTGATCTTTATTTCTGCAAGCATGGGATTATCTACACAGGATGTCAGGGTGGAGTAAAGGGTGGATGGGGGCGGGAGGTAAGCTATATATGTCCATATATGGACATATCCAGCATCTGGCCATCTCTATTGGTTCACATTCCATAGGTCTTGTATCCAGGCAGACTTGCTGTTGCAATCCTTAGTTCCCCAAAGGTGGGGGCAGTCATCAGTGAATTTCTTGGAGACAGACTAGCTGATACTGACGTCATCTTAGAATAAGTTTCAATCTGAATAATACATATTCAAGGAAAACTTTGTGTTTATCTTGACATATCAAAGTAACAAAGTACATATAAACATATTTTTATAAAGGTATAAAAATAGCAAAACACATATGTATAAAATATAAGATAGAAAATTATATTTTACCTTGACAATCCCCCCTAAACACTAAGTTTTCCCTTAATATATGTGGCCTTCGAGACTGTACATGTGTGGGGACAGGGGTAGTGGATTTCTTCGCTTGGTCATTTTAGAAGCTGGCCCCTTATGGACCGCCCCCAAACAGCCAAGTCCCTACCAAACATGCACATGGAGTTCTCCCACTATCCCTAAACTAAATCTCTCATTTCCATCTGCATCTTGTCATAGGGGGTTTTATCAGGTTTATCCTGCGGGGTATATTTCTCCATATCACCCTTATCAGCATCATCATATAGCAGGGACACAACTTCCTGATGAAGGAAAGTACCTGAGGAGGCGGTTGCATTGGTCACAGCTTTCCTGTACAAGGGTATCACACAACATAGAATTATCAATCCTAGCACCAAAAGCCCTGCTACCACTAAGCAGGCTTGTTGGAGAAATCCTTTGAGTCCTCCAAGCCACCCTGAGAAGAAAGAGGTATCTACTCCTGCATTGGCCTTTACTTCCTGAGCCAGACTTTTAATCTTTGTAAGGGCCACTATAGTTTTACCATTGATTCCAGAATTCTGAGGAATATAAGTACAACATTCTTCCCCTATCATCCCACAGACCCCACCTTTTTCAGCTAGAATCATGTCAATGGCCAGTCTATTTTGAAGAGTCATTCTTGTGTTGGGGCCCAGTTCCTCAACTATACCCTGGAAAGCATCTTGACTAAAATTGATAAATCTTTGCTCGGTGTAGTATATATAATTTATCCAATCTACATTGTAATTGATCTGTACATTGGGAGGAGAGAACGGAAACCTGCCAGGATCTGATTCTGAGCTTTGTATTCGTCTGGGACCCCCCTAGGAACACCTATGGGATCCATATAAACTTAGGGATCCTCAGCATAACCGGTGTGCAGCTGACCCAGACTCCTTCTTTCTGGATATCAGTGGAGCTATATTCTCGGATCCAGACTCTCTCTCACGTGTCTTTTAATGACTACCCAGTCTCCAGGCTGCAGACTCCCAGGATCCTGGTTCGGATCTGGAAGAGAACTGCAAACATTATCATGTACTTTCTTGAGTCTTTTATGCAAATCCCTTACATATGAGCTTAATACATGGTTACTCATTTCCAGTGCTTGGGAAAAGAAACATCCTAAGCTAGGCACTTTGCCAAATAGTACTTCATACGGAGAAAGTCCAGTTTTCCTATTTGGAGTGCACCTTACTGAGTATAGGGCTAATGGTAAACATTCAGGCCAAGATTTCCTTGTTTCAGCCATGGCCTTTTGGATTTTTAACTTCAATGTCCCATTTAGTCCTTCTACTTTTCCACTGCTTTGTGGATAATATGGGGTATGGAAAGCTTGTTAAATTCCCAGAGCTGTCAAGACTTCATTCATTATTTCACCTGTGAAATGTGTACCTCTGTCACTTTCGATTACCTCTGGTACTCCATACCTGCACACCACCTCCACAAGCAGCTTCTTTGCGGTTGCCGCAGCCGTAGCCTTGGCAATCGGGAAAGCCTCCGGCCAACCTGAGAATAAATCAAAACACACCAACACGTACTCCCATGACCCTGATTTTGGCAGCTGAATATAATCAATCTGCAGTCTCTGGAAAGGATAGAAGGGCCGAGGGGCGTGTTTGGGTGGTGTCTTGACTACCCTTCCCTGATTATGTGTAGCACATACCATGCATCCCTGGATCAAACCTTCTATACAGGTGGAAAAGCCTGGTGCCACCCAATGCTTCTGCATGACGCTCATTACAGCAGTTTTGGACTGGTGGGTTGGCCCATGTAACATCTGGGCGACCGCAGGGTACAACGCCCTTGGAAGGCATCGACGCATCCCTCTTCCCCATACCCCATTTGCTGCATTCAGACATGCACCTTCTTTTTTTCACTTTTCTACTTCCTCCTGGCGCACCTGAGCCTGCATCTGGGATAAGGCATCCTCCGACACAAAGGGATTTTTGGGAGCGCTTACCTGGTGCATCGTTACCCCTTGGAGTGGTCTACTGGCTGCTGTTTTTGCTGCTGCATCGGCCATTTCGTTTCCTTTACTCACCTGATCAGTGCATCTGGTATGTGCTTTAACTTTTATGACAGCTACTTCTTTTAGTAATTGTAATGCATCAATTAACTGCTGGACTGCGTCAGCATTTTTAATGGGATGTCCTGCTGCCGTCAGGAATCCTCTAGACTTCCAAATTGGACCAAAATCATGAGCTATACCGAATGCCAATCTAGAATCTGTGTAGAAGTTAACAATTCTACCTTCAGCTATCTTACAGGCCTCGGTCAGAGCCTTAAGTTCAGCCTCCTGGGCCGACTGATATGGGAGCATTGGTTCTGCTTTGATTACTGCATTCAGGGAGAGACGATGGCATACCTGGTGTGGAAGGTACCTGAGTCATCTTGGTGGCGAGATCCATCTACAAAAGATTCAAAATCAGCATTAAGACTTTCAGTTTTAAACACTGTGGGTAGGCCTGCTGTTTCCTGTGCCATAAGCTGAACACAATCATAAGGAATCTCCTCTCTTGGATCTTCTTTATACAATACCGTACCTGACCTCCCCCCTAGATCCGAGAGAGGCAACAATGTGGCAGGATTAAGTGTGGTACATCTCTGCAAAGAAACATTTGGAGGCATTAAAAGTGCAGCTGAAAGGTGTGCCGGTTGCACCTGGTTCAGTATGGTGTATACGGTACATCATGAGGTGTAAATACTGTCAGTGGATGATCAAGCACGATATCTGATGATTTGTGGAGCAATAGTCCTACAGCATGTACTGCCCGTACACAGGACGGGGCACCCCTAGCCACTGCATCTAGTCTTCCACTGAAACAGGCCACTGGCCTTTGATTATCACCATGCAATTGAGTCAATACTCCTGCCGCGCGTCCCTGCTGTTCATGGAGATACAGGGTGAATGGTAGTTCATAGTTGGGAGTTCCTAGCGCTGGAGCTGCCACAATCCTGTTTCTGAGGGAATAAAAACAGTCTATACCTTCAGGAGTTAGTTTAAAAAGCACAATGGTGATACAGTCATAGAGAGGCTGCATGAGGATTGACACAGCATGTATCCACTGTCTGCAGTAGGAAATCAGTCTAAGAAATATCCTAAGAGCGGCAACATTAACAGGAATAGGAAAATTCTGTACAGCTTCTTTGCGAGCGCTGGTCAGATGTCGCTCCCCCCGGTGTAATGCAATGTCCCAAAAAGATAACTGAAGATTTACAAAATTGCAGTTTATCCTTTGACGCTTTACAACCAACTTGGTACAGAAACAACATGAGTAATATTGTTGCAATACGACACTGTTTCCTGGAGGGGGCACAAATCAGTAAGTCATCAACATGTTATAAAAATAACATTGGCAAAATCAATAACTGTAAACCAAGCAGCATCCTGAGATATCTGGAACAAAAGTGTATATATATATATATATATATATATATATATATATATATATATATATATATTGTACCAGCCAATACATAGAGGGTTAAATCTTGTCGGGGTTAAATCCGGGTAGCCGAAGGGGAAGCTGAAGTTGGAATTTTTACTGTCAAGGCTACTGATAAGGAACCTTAGCTGCAGAGATGCCGAAGGTGGGGGCTAGGTTTTAACTAAAACACCCCTTGCTACCAGTTTCTGAAATCTGCTGAGCTATAGCCGTCTCTTGAGCTGAACTAAGAGGATACTGTCTCTGTTGGGGCAGGATTGCACCTGGCTTTAATTTGACCATAACTGGCTGCACCCTTAATCTGCCCACATCTGTTTTATCTGAAGCCCAGAAATCATGCGGTATCACACCTTCTAACATTGAAGGAAATTCATTTATGTCCTCTATACTAGCAACGTCTAGCGACATGATTTTACAAAGAGTGCTCGGCTTCAGTCCTGGTGTCATAGTGACAGTTCCATCAGGATGATACTCAATATATGCTTGCAATTGTGACAACACATCACTTCCTAAAAGATTACATTGACCTCGTGGTAATACTATTAACTGTGTGTGTACAGTGGTTCCTTGAATTTGCAGGGGAATCTTTTTAGTGACGGGGAGCAGGATAGATGGAGAGTTATAAGGAGTCGCTATAACATGGTGGGAGAAATCACTTTTCCCAAATGGCCAGTCCTCTTCTGTAATTACTGAATTGTCTGCCCCCCCGTGTCCACTTGGAACTCAACCTCATGTCCCCCTGGTGTTCACCTGCACTGTGCAAATTTAGGAGTGGGGGGGTAAGGAGACAAGGGGGTTCATGTGCAAGCTACCTCTTTTTGCCTGCGCTAAATCATGTTGTACCCCTTATGCTATTCTGGCTAGATCCTCTGCTTTAACTGATCTCCAATCCGGTCTACTTACTTTCAGCTTTCTGTCACTTCCTTTCCCATTCATGTATGCACTTGCTAGAACCCTCTCACCAGTCTTGTTTTCTGGGACAAAACCCATTTCTACCCAAGCTTTTCTTAGAGCCCAGAAATAATCCTTTGGCTCTTCTTCCTTTCCCTGAACTAGTGTAATTTCCTTTCTCTGCCTGTCTATCCGTACATGTTTTTTTTTGTAAACATACCCCCTGCTTCTGCGTCATTGACTTCTGCATTATCAGGTCCGTTCCTACCAACATAACACTTGTATATCTCATCTATCAGTCTATCGTATCTAGCTTCATCTGCCAATTTTCCTTCTTCTATGTTCTATCCCACATCTGACCAATAATAACAGTTTTCATTCCCTGGGCGGGTTACACAAAGATAAAATGTCCCTTTCCCCCAAGTCTGGTGCGTTGATCCCTTGAAATCATTTCTATCACAGTTGAATATTTGACAGAAAACGAACTTAAAGATAACCACAGGGGTTATAGTATTAACCCAGAAGTTAACCCCAAAGGTGGGCATGCTGGCACTACTGGAGATCAGGATGCAGCCCAAAAGGATATGTATATCAGAAACTTCATGACTGCTGACTAATCTTGTCCTTCTTGCAGTGGGAGGCGTGAATCCAGGTGCTCTTGCCCTCGAGCTTCGGGCAGTAGGGGTGGTCAGGACCACAGTGTAGGGACCCTCAAATCTGGGCTGGAGACAGTCTCTTCTCAAAAACGTTTTCACGTACACAAGGTCACCAGGCGAGAAGTCGTGCACCGTGTATTCTGGGAGAGAAGCAGACACTGTAGAGTGGGTGTTAGTTAACTCTTTAGACAAAGCAATCACAAATTTTACCACTTTATCATTAGTTTCAGATAGCTCCTGGTGCCTAATTTCTTCTATCTTGGGAGGGGCACCCACTGGGAACAGAGGTAGTGCAGTAGCTTCCGGATTAGGAACAGAGGCAGGGGCTGAAGGACCGAGCCCTGGGACAGGGGCCTCAGCGACGGGGACTAAAACCTTTTCCGGCTGTCCGGGTGGTTGGTAGTAGGTGCCGGAAGGCGTCAGGAGGGGATACAGGCCTGACTGGGTGGTTCCGGGTGTCCCAAGATGGCCGCTGGGTGTCCCAAGATGGCCGCTAGGTGTCCCAAGATGGCCGCTGGGTGTCCCAAGATGGCCGCTGGGTGTTGTGGGAAGGGCGTTGTCTGGGGGCGTCCCACTGTTGGATATGGAAGGGGCATTGGGCTGCGCATTACACCAGGGGCGACCCGCCCCACAGACATGGCAGGTCTCCGCCCAGGGCGGATTCTGTTCACCACATGCACTACAAGTCCAACCTCCCTTTGTTCTTAGATCGGTGCCATTATAGGGCGGGGGCTGGGGACTTGGCACAGCAACAGACATGAGGGGTGCAGCGGCCATTTTAGTTACATCAACAGCGGGGGCCATTTTAGTTACATCAACAACGGGGGCCATTTTAGTTACATCAACAAGATCACATGCAGAGCATATCCGAACAAAGGCTCGGCACCTTCTGAATCTCCTGCACCATCTACTTCCTTCCAGCCCTCAACTTTCAAATCATTTGCTACTCTAAGATGTGCCTGAGCTTGATGCAGGAGTCCCTCATCACATAACTTTCCTTTCTTCTGTCCTACATAATCCTTCCACACTGAAGGCTGAAGTCTCCCGGTACTGGGCAGACCCATCATTTTATACAAACTTCTCACATTTCTAACAGCCTTCCGGCCTTCCCGTGACTGAACAAGCTCACTGACTCCCACAGCACCACCCTCTAACTTATGAGGTTTCTCAGATCTAAATATACGCATCATGATTTTAACAGAGTGCAATGATCTGTCGCGACTCAGACCACCGGCGTCACTTGCAGGTCACCACCCGTCAATACAGAGTCCCCGCTCCATGTACTGACAAGACAAAGAGCCCTACTCAATCTGTCCCTTCAACTGCGGATGGTGACTTTACAGCACAGTTCGCCGTGACACCCTACACAGCACAGAGTCCCCGCTCCATGTACTGACACTGGGGCTTCTCCTAATGAGGCTCCCCGTGTTAGACAAAGAGTCCCTGCTCAATTTGTCATTTATAAGACAGAATCCTAATCAATCTGTCACTAACTAAACTATCATGTGCGTCTTATACCCCACTCAACACTTCAAGAATCTAAAATTTGTCCCAACTTTATTCTAACAGTCACGGGAGGCATCCATCTACATAAAAGGTACAGTGACCGGAGGAGGAGAAAGTGGTGTTGACCCGAGCACGTGCAGACATGCGACGTCACTCGGTCTCACTTGCTGGTTCGTGGCGTGGGATTGCCTTTGGTCTCACCACTCAACCAGTCACCCATCCAGACCCAAAAAAAACAATACAGCTTAAGCCAACAATGACTGACACACAGGCAAGTGGGACGCATATAAAGTATATGATCCCAACTTACCGTGTTCAACGGAGGCTGCAGTCCTCGCACTCAGTCACCGCGGGCACCACCGCAAAGTCCTCAGGACGGGTCCGGACGGGCGGCAATCCACTGCCCCACGTTGGATGCGCCAATTGTCGTTTCGACCCCGACACTTTATATATATTTTGTTTTTTCATCTTTTTTCTGATTGTATTATTTATTTTCTTTTTTCTATTATTGTTATCATTTGTGTTTCCATATATATTTTTATTTATTTTTGTATTCTTCCATTATGTATTTTTGTATTCTCCCATTATGTATTTTATGTTGTGATTTGTATTACTTATTTGTAGTTTATCTATGATTGCGATTCTTTTTTGATCGCATAGGGGTGTTACCATCAATATGTTATTACTTTGCGATGTGTTTTGTGTTTTCTAAGTATCATACTCTTTGCGATATATTTTGGATCGCATCACTATTCTAAGATACCTTACACATCGTATATCATCAATTATTTATTGGTGTATCATTTTTTGCGACCCCTTTTGAATCGCAGTTATGCGTTCTGGTTCACGGTCACTTTTTTGTTGGCATATTTTATTGCGCATGCGTGGTTTTCACATTGCCGCTCACCGCGTCACTTCCGGTGACGTCGCTGTCTGGATCACATGGGGCCCCATGTGTGTTCCTGGAGGCGGCGTCCTGGTAAACGCTGCTGAGTGGCGATGGCGTTCTACACGTGTGCACTTACTGGCCATATAAATACAGGTACATCCGTCTTTATACTCCACGCCCCCTGAGGAAGGAGTGTTTTTTCCCACTCCGAAACGCGCGTCGGGGAGGGCCTGGGAGACAGCTGTCCTCTATACCACTGGGTAATTATTTGCTACATCATTTGCCGGACTCTGTCTGACTCATCTTTTAGATTGCATACTATACTTTGTATGTCCTTGCCCACCTCTTTGAAAGCCACACTATATGTGGGCTGAGTTATATTGTGGCCATGTTGTTATACATTTTTTTGTGATGGGTCATTCTACTGCTATATAATTATCATCTATACTATTGTAGTACAGGTATATATATGTTTTTGTAGAGGACATGTATTTTTCCGGTGCCCTATTATGTTACTATGTGTTTTTGGTTCACTATCCCCTTCCTAGCCTTTTATCTGATCTTTTTTAATTAATAAAATTTTGCATTGTTTGGACTTTATGACTGCATATTTTCTTTTTGTTGCTATGCTTAGTGCAGTTAGTCTTTTCTATTTTTTGGCATATATGTGTGGGGTTATTATCCTTGGTCTGTATTTCAGACCTGTTACTAGACACACATGTAAATTGCCCTCTTCACTTTATTATTATATATAAGTGCCGGACGAGCAGATCCCACTTCCCCTTTTCTCAAGTGACCCTTTAATGGAATTTACACCCATCTTAGGAATGTATCTACAGGTGGAGTGATGATTTTGACTCTATGGGTGTTTTCAAATAACAAACATGCAATGTAAGTTGCAGACTGCCATTGTGTTGCCCCGCACATTATAGTGCCCAGTACATTGTAGTGACCATACACTGTGCCCTGCTTGTGCTTCTGGAGACACTTGTAAATTTTAAGTGGGCTCTCCTGACTACATGCCAAACATGTGGACACTAACTGCAGCACATTGTGGGGTTCAAAAGGGAGGGGGTAATTTGCTAGTGCAGATTTTGCTGGAATTATTTTGGTGGGAGCCATGCCACTTATCCAGAGCTATTGTGCTACCAGTATAGCCACGTTCACACGTTCAGTATTTGGTCAGTATTTTACATCACTATTTATAAGCCAAAACCAGGAGTGGAGCAATCGGAGCAAAAGTATAATAGAAACACGTCACCACTTCTGCATTTTTCACCCACTATTGGTTTTGTCTTACAAATACTGATCTAAAATACTGACCAAGTACTGAACGTGTGAACTTGGAAGTCTCCTATATTTCCGTTAGCAGGTAACAGGCCTGAGAAGGTACTTATTTTTGTGGATTGATTTGGAGCTTTTTTAGAACATTTTACATAACATTTGGGATCACATTTGTCCTGCGTTCTACTCACCACTTACATTGGGGTTTCCATCTAAGGCTAGTTTCACACTATTGTATGGCTGCGCTGCAGACGTCCTCTGTGAAGCTCCGCCCACCGCAGCACCTCCTCCGGTCAGCTCCGCCTATGTCTGCAAGCGGCCTGCGTACCTATATTTAACATTAGGTACGCAGGCTGTGCGGATGTATGCGGATACCGCCGCATGCGTCGTTTTGACGGTGTGGCGCCCTACACTGAACGCAACATGTTGCATTTTGTTGCGGTTGCCGCTCCGTCAAAACGACGCATGCGGCGGCATCCGCATACATCTGCACGGCCTGCGTACCTAATGTTAAAGATAGGTACGCAGGCCGCTTGCAGACATAGGCAGAGCTGACTGGAGGAGGTGCGGCGGTGGGCGGAGTTTCACGGAGGACGTCTGCAGCGCAGCCATATTCTAGTGTGAAACTAGCCTAAATCTCTGAGTAATGCAGTTAAGATGACACCTCTGAGGGATCCATCTATAATATAACGCTAGGAGCGTCACTCTGTCTGAAGCCTTTATAGACTGCGCAAGCGCGGCACGCCTGCGCAGTCTGGCTCCAGACAGTGTGAGGCATTCAGAGCGGTGAGTACTCTGTATGGCGCCGGAGATCGCGGTATGCGTACTGGATGCATACCGCGATCTCTGGCGCCATACTCGCATACTTACCTGACCGGGAGGAGCGTTGCCGCGGCGCTTCTCTTCTCCCGGGGCAGGAGACCAGGAGTGCACGTCGGATCGCGCATGCGCAATGGCGCCGGACCGCGTGGTATGGGCATGCGCGTACTGCGGCGCCGCTCTCCTCCCCCGGCGTCCAGCAGAACGGAACAGCGCTGGAGCACAGGGATGAAAGGTGAGTATAAATGTTTTTTTTTTTTTTGGGGTATCTGTGCAGTTTAATAGCGGTGAGGGGACCATGCATATCAGGATTGGGGGGTGAGCGGACCATGCACATCAGGGTTGGGGGGTGAGGGGACCATGCATATCAGGATAGGGAGGTGAGGGGACCATGCACATCAGGATTGTGGGTAAGGGGGCCATGCACATCAGGGTTGGGGGGTGAGGGGGCCATGCACATCAGGGTTGGGGGGTGAGCAGACCATGCACATCAGGGTTGGGAGGGTGAGGAGACCATGCACATCAGGATAGAGTGGTGAGCGGACCATGCACATCAGGGTTGGGGGTGAGGGGACCATGCACATCAGGATTGGGGGGTGTGAGGGGACCATGCACATCAGGGTTGAGGGGTGAGGGGACCATGCACATCAGGGTTGGGGGGTGAGAGGACCATGCACATCAGGATTGGGGGGTGAGGCGACCATGCACATCAGGATTGGGGGGTGAGCGGACAATGCACATCAGGATTGGGGGGTGAGCAGACCATGCACATCAGGATTGGGCGATGAGGGGACCATTCACACCAGGATTGGGGGGTGAGGGGACCATTCATACCAGAATTGGGGGTGAGGGGACCATTCATACCAGAATTGGGGGGTGAGGGGACCATGCATTCCAGGATTGGGCGAGAGGTGACCATGCATACCAGGATTGGTGGGTGAGGGGACCGTGCATACCGGGATTAGGGAGGTGAGGGACCATGCCTGCCGGGATTGGGGGGTGAGGGAACCATGAATACCAGAATATGGATGAGCAGGTACCATGCATACCAGGATAGGGATGAGGGGGTACCATGCATACCAGGATTGGGTGATGAGGGGTGCCATGCATACCAGGATAGGAGGGGGGCAGCACATACCAGCATGGGAGACCATATGCTTGCCAGGGGACCATGCACATCAGGATTGGGGGGTGAGGGGACCATGCACACCAGGATAGGGGTGAGAGGACCATGCATACCAGGATGAGGAATGGGGTGCCATGTATACCAGATTTGGATGGGGTGAGGGGACCATACATTCCAGCATAGGGATGAGGGGTACCATGCATACCAGGATAGGGATGAGGGTGCCATGCATACCAGGATAGGAGGGGGGCAGCACATACCAGCATGGGAGACCATATGCTTGCCAGGGGACCATGCACATCAGGATTGGGGGGTGAGGGGACCATGCACACCAGGATAGGGGGTGAGAGGACCATGCATACCAGGATAGGCGGTGAGGGGACCATGCACATCAGGATTGGGGGGTGAGCGGACCATGCACATCAGGGTTCGGGGGGAGGGGACCATGCACATCAGTATAGAGTGGTGAGGGGACCATGCATACCAGGATTGTGGGGTGAGGGGACCATGCATATCAGGATTGGGGGGGTGAGGGGGCCATGCACATCAGGATTGGGGAGGTGAGGGGACCATGCACATCAGGATTGGGGATGAGGGGACCATGCACATCAGGATTGGGGGTGAGCGGACCATGCACATGAGGGTTGGGGGGTGAGAGGACAATGCACATCAGGATTGGGGGGTGAGACCATGCACATCAGGATTGGGGGGTGAGGGGACCATGCACACCAGGATAGGGGGTGAGAGGACCATGCATACCAGGATAGGCGGTGAGGGGACCATGCACATCAGGATTGGGAGGTGAGCGGACCATGCACATCAGGGTTGGGGGGAGGGGACCATGCACATCAGTATAGAGTGGTGAGGGGACCATGCATACCAGGATTGTGGAGTGAGGGGACCATGCATATCAGGATTGGGGGGGTGAGGGGGCCATGCACATCAGGATTGGGGATGAGGGGACCATGCACATCAGGATTGGGGGTGAGCGGACCATGCACATCAGGGCTGGGGGTGAGAGGACCATGCACATCAGGATTGGGGGGTGAGACCATGCACATCAGGATTGGGGGGTGAGGGGACCATGCTCAACAGGACGGAGTGACGGGACCATGCACATCAGGATTGGGGGGTGAGGGGGCCATGCACATCAGGATTGGGGGCGTCCAGCAGAACGGAACAGCGCTGGAGCACAGGGATGAAAGGTGAGTATAAATGTTTGTTTTTTTTGGGGTATCTGTGCAGTTTAATAGCGGTGAGGGGGCCATGCATATCAGGATTGGGGGGTGAGGGGACCATGCACATCAGGATTGGGGAGTGAGGGGACCATGCACATCAGGATTGGGGGGTGAGGGGACCATGCACGTCAGGATTGGGGGGTGAGGAGACCATGCAT
This sequence comes from Oophaga sylvatica, assembly GCA_033576555.1. Classification (NCBI taxonomy): domain Eukaryota; kingdom Metazoa; phylum Chordata; class Amphibia; order Anura; family Dendrobatidae; genus Oophaga; species Oophaga sylvatica. Next base: position 990,905,254 of record JARQOD010000001.1, on the reverse strand, counting down.
ATCAGGATTGGGCAGGAGGGAACCATGCACATTGGGGGGTGAGGGGACCATGCACATCAGGATTGGGGGGTGAGGGAACCATGCATACAAGGATTTTGCGGGTGAGGGGACCATGCATACCAGGATTGGGGAGTGAGGGGACCATGCATACCAGGATTGGGGGGTGAGGGAACCATGAATACCAGGATATGGATGAGCAGGTAACATGTATACCAGGATAGGGATGAGGAGGCCATTTTCAGCTGCAGAATGGAAGGGAGGGAGACACAGGAATTCATTACTGATGGGTAGGCGGAGCCCCAGATCAGGATGTTACCTCAGATCAAAAGAGTGATGACTGGCTGGCCCCTCCAGCTCGGGCTCCTCCTACTCAGCTCCAGTCTAAGATTTGAGGTCCAGAGGATGGTCGCTGCTAATGCAGCTCCTCAGAAGATTTTATTATTTTAATATTCGGACAGGAGACTTGGATCACTAGTTGGTCTAGAGGTCTCAGGGGTACCAGCGCTGCTGTACCCCAACCTCTCCCTTGGCGGATCTGTATTTACTCAAAGTCCCTGCAGAATCCTTGCCGGCCCTGGGGGATGAGGAGAGCTTCTCTGGCGGGAACGCAAACCACACGTGCGGTCACTGCGTTCTTCGCCCTGGGGGAAGCATGGGCACTGCGCCAGAAACCCCTGAGGGTCCCTGTGGCGCCTTGGCTGGTGAGTACTCCACACAAATTTTAATAATAATTATGTGTGAGTGCTTTAGCGTCTGAATGAGCAGCAGCGCTGCTGTGACAGCGCTACTACATGTAATGTCAGTATGCTTCAGCGCTGCTGTGACAGCGCTACTACATGTAATGTCAGTATGCTTCAGCGCTGCTGTGACAGCGCTACTACATGTATGTCAGTATGCTTCAGCGCTGCTGTGACAGCGCTACTACATGTAATGTCAGTATGCTTCAGCGCTGCTGTGACAGCGCTACTACATGTAATGTCAGTATGCTTCAGCGCTGCTGTGACAGCGCTGTTACAAGGAGATGTGGTGATTTTTTGTCCGCAGGCAGATAGCTGCAGGACAGAGAGGGAGCAGGAGCGGGGAGAGTTCGCGCTCATTATTTGAGCTGGCGGGGGGCGTGGCCTATCTATCCCGGTCTTTTGAGCAGGAAGACGCGCGCTCTGGCGTTTCTCCTGCGACCCCCTCACTGTGGCGGCCATTACTCAGGCTCCTGGGCTCCTCGGACCGCTCCTCTCCTCATAAGACACCACGGCCAGCTGGGTGAGTGCGGATTCCTCACCCCGCAGCGCAGCGATCGCTATACTGCAGCTGCAGTCTCATCAGAGACATAAAAATTGGCTGGGGCTCACAAATATATATATATATTTTGGTGAGTTTGCAATATTAACCCCTCTGAGGGTTATTTCTACCAGCTAAATTTGCTGACTGAATACCGCTGGGGTAACCCTGCTTGGTGGAGCGTTAACCCTTCAGCGTTTGAAAAAAAAAAAAACCGCATAGTTTTTTGCTGGTATTACCGCTTTGACCTGCTCATACAGGTGAGACATGTCTGAACAGAGTTCAGATGCCGCGGATCACGTCCCAGTGCCATTGCGGCAATCAGATACGCAGACCTCCACAGCGTCTAGCGCTGCGGTCGACAGCGGTGGAAAATTGGATGATATCGCTCGATCGATTAATAACTTGTCTGACCTTTTAGGTCAATATGTGTCTGCTAATTCCTCTCAGAGGAAGCGACGCAGGCCGTTACCGGCCTCTACACGGAGCGAGTCAGATGTATCTGATATTGGGCAGAGTTCCCCTTTAAATTCGGATGGAGAAATATCCGATTCAGATGCGGACGAGCCGCAGGGGCGTTCCTCTATGACGAAGCGTACGGAGGCATTAATTGAAGCCATGAGAGATATACTACAGTTACCGGAGGAGGTAACTAGTCGTCCTGGTAAATCAGCACGCATGTTCCAGGAGTCCCGTGCTTCGCGCACAACATTGCCAGCTCTGGATGAGCTTAATGGTGTAATAGAGGAGGAACGTCTATGTCCAGATAAGCGTTTTCATGGAACGCATTTCTTTGATACACTTTATCCTTGCTCTACGGAGTTAAAGGCTAATTGGACTTCTGCTCCTGAAGTGGATGTGTCTTTGTCTCAGCTTAGTAAATCCTCTCTACTCCCTATTAAGGGAAAAGCGAGCTTACAGGAGCCTTTGGATAGAAAGGCAGAATTGGCGGCAAAAGCAAGCTATGAGGCTGCGGGTCATGGATTTCGAGCAGTGCTAGGATCCATGTGTGCTGCTAGAGCTTCTCTAAGCTGGTTGGCACGTCTGAAGACGGAGTTGCAAAATGAATCTCCGTTATCTGAGATACGGGAAACTTGTGAATGGTTAGAAACGGCAGCCTGTTATATCTTTGATGCCGGTCTGGATACGGCATCTCTGCTGGCCAAAGCGCAAGCTTCAGCGGTCACAGTCAGAAGAGCTTTATGGCTCAGACAGTGGGCCGGGGACGCAGTTTCCAAACAAGGGTTGTTGGCCTTACCTTACAAGGGTGGCCATCTTTTTGGATCCGACCTCACAGAGCTGATTTCCAAGGCTAAGGCGAAGGAATCAGCATTACCACAGCGAAGGGCCATGGCCTCGGTGTCCAGTAAGCCTGGTGTTTATAGTGGTCGGCGGTCCTTTCGGGGCCGAGGACGATCTAGTCACTCCTCGTGGGGATCGGGTCGTCCTTCTTTCTCAGGAAAGAAATCCTCTCAGAAAACTCGTACTCCCTGGAAGCAGAGTTTCCGCCAGAACAAGCGGGAACTTGACAAGAAACCCGCAAAGTCGGATTGACGCCAGGGGTCCACTCGAGGATTCTCGAGTGGGGGGTCGCCTGCTTCTTTTCAAGGAGACTTGGATGGCTCGCGTTCCAGATTCCTGGGTAACGCGGATAGTGTCGGCAGGCTATTTCATAGAGTTTGCTTCTCAACCCCCAAATGTTTTTTGTCAATCTCGCGTTCCGTCGGAACCCGAGCTTGTTGTCGCTCTACAGCGAGAGGTCGAATCGCTACTACAGAAGGGTGTAGTGATACCGGTTCCGTCAGAGGACCGAGGGAAAGGTTTTTATTCCAACCTTTTTATAGTTCCCAAAAAGGAGAACAAATTTCGCCCGATTCTGGATCTCAAGCGATTAAACCGGCATGTCCATGCCCGGAAATTTCGCATGGAGTCGCTTCGTTCCGTTGTGGCAGCTCTGTCACAGAACGATTTTCTGGTGTCAATCGACATTCGCGACGCCTATTTGCATATTCCCATCGGAAAGGCTCATCAGCGCTTTCTTCGATTTGCCATAGGTCAGAATCATTACCAGTTCGTGGCTCTGCCGTTCGGCTTAGCCTCAGCGCCAAGGGTCTTTACAAAAATTCTGGCGCCTCTCATGGCAATCCTTCGAAAACAGGGGATTACGGTTCTCCCTTATCTGGACGATCTTTTGATCATGGCTTCCTCGGAGGAGGAGGCGTTGACGGCTCGGGATTTGTCTCTTCAGTTTCTGAAGGACTTCGGTTGGCTGGTCAATTGGGAGAAGTCGTCCCTGGAACCATCGAGGACAATCCTCTTTTTGGGAATGCATCTCGACACGTTTCGGTCGGTAGTTTCCCTACCACCAGACAAACAGTCATGTCTTCTTCGACATGTGCAGATTATGAGATCCTCAACGGCAATGTCTCTACGGAAGTGTATGCGTCTTCTAGGACTGATGGTGGCGTCCATGGAGGCGATTCCTTTTGCCCAGTTCCACTCCAGGACTCTTCAAAGGTTCATCTTGAGTCGATGGAATCAGTCGCAATCGCTGGATTGCAGTGTCACCATTCCTCGCGCGGTGCGGGATTCTCTAGAATGGTGGTTACGTCCAGGGCATTCTCCCTGGGGAAGTCTTTCCTCCCTCTGAAGTGGTCAGTCATAACCACCGATGCCAGCCTGACGGGCTGGGGGGTGTTTGGAACAATCTCTGGATTCAGGGGTATGGTCATCGGAAGAGTCTGTGCTTCCGATCAACATCCTGGAATTGAGGGCGATTTTCCTTTGCCTCCAACATTGGACGGTCCCTTTGAGCGGTCTGCCAGTCCGTGTGCAGACAGACAATGCGACGGCTGTCGCGTATATCAATCACCAAGGTGGGACAAGGAGTTCCAGACTCATGGTAGAGGTGTCCCGAATTCTGATTTGGGCAGAGGCCAATGTACCAGCCATTTCGGCGATTCACATTCCAGGGGTTCGGAATGTTACAGCGGACTTTCTCAGTCGCAGAAGGATGGATTCCGGGGAATGGAGCCTCCATCCGGATGTGTTTGCACTACTGTGCTCTCGCTGGGGAACCCCCCAAGTGGATTTGATGGCATCCAGGTTCAATGCCAAGTTACCGACATTCATGTCCAGGTACAAGGATCCGAAGGCGGTGGCGGTGGATGCTCTAGTGGCTCAGTGGGATCAGTTCGAGCTGATCTATGTATTCCCGCCGATATCCTTACTTCCTCTAGTACTGCGTCGGATCAGACTAGAGAGAATTCCAGCTATTTTGATAGCTCCAGACTGGCCAAGAAGGGTGTGGTTCTCGACAATAATGTCGCTGTTGGCGGCACCTCCTTTTCCACTCCCTCTTCAACCGGACTTGTTGACTCAGGGGCCCGTTTGTCATCCGGACTTGATGTCCCTGCGTTTGACGGCGTGGCTCTTGAGACCGAAATCTTGACCCGTAGAGGTTTCTCAGCCGAGGTCATTGCTACCCTTCGTGCTGCAAGATGTCCGGCTACTACTAGGATTTACCACAAGATTTGGGAAACCTTCTTTTCGTGGTGTTTGGGGTCCTCTCGGAACCCGAGAAAATTTTCCATTCCCAACCTGTTGGCTTTTCTACAGCATGGGCTAGACAAGGGTTTGGCAGTAAGCACTCTGAAAGGTCAGATTTCTGCTCTGTCCTTATTGTTTCGGAGAACCATTGCTTCAAATAGAGACGTGCTTTCCTTTTTCCGAGGTATATCTCGTAAGTTTCCGCCGCGGAAGGCACCCGTGTCTCCTTGGCGGCTCAACCTTGTTTTGGAGGCTCTTCAGCATAAACCTTTTGAGCCTATGGTTTCTGCTAGCCTTTCTTTACTTTCTTGGAAGGTGGCTTTCCTTGTTGCAGTCACTTCCTTGAGGAGAGTTTCTGAGTTGGCAGCTCTTTCTTGTTCGCCTCCTTTTCTGGAGTTTTTTTCCGGATCGTGTAGTGCTTCGCACTCGGGGTGATTTTTTGCCTAAAGTGGTGTCACAATTTCATGTCAACCAGGATATTGTGTTGCCTTCATTCTGCCCGGATCCGAAGAATGTGAAAGAGCGAGCTTTACACACATTGGATTTAGTGCGGGCCTTGAAGTTTTATCTATCTATTACTCAAGGGTTTTCGTAAGACGGACTCCCTGTTTGTGGTTCCAGCAGGTCGTCGGCGTGGTCAACGAGCTTCCAAGGATTCTATAGCTCGTTGGATCCGGTCAGCTATTTTGGAAGCTTACCGTCTTCGGGGTGAATCTTGCCCGATTAAGATTCGAGCCCATTCTACGAGAGCTGTGGCCTCATCGTGGGCTTTTCATCAAGGTGCCTCGGCAGTGCAGCTCTGCCGAGCGGCAACTTGGCGCTCTGTCCACACGTTTACAAAGTTTTATAAAGTGGACGTCAGTGCTTCCGCTGATGCAGCCCTCGGACGTAGGGTCCTGCAGGCAGCTGTAGTTTAAAGTTCTGGATGAACTTGTGTTTAGCGCTGGTTGCGCTTTGTTGTTAAGGTTGTTGGGTTTCTGCCTCTTGTTGGTTTTTCCCACCCTTATTTTTGAACTGCTTTGGGACGTCCCATCAGTAATGAATTCCTGTGTCTCCCTCCCTTCCATTCTGCAGCTGAAACACGGATTTTGGTAAGAACTTACCGGTAAAATCCTTTTCAGCGAAGGAAGGGAGGGAGACACAGCACCCTCCCAAGGCAGAAGTGTGTTGATGTTTTCAGATGCAGCGCGACCCTTATCTGATAGCGATTATCTGGGCTGAGGTCAGCGCGCTAAGGCTCTGTTCCAGCATCGCCAGCTCATCGCAGTAGTCAGGTTCCGTGAGTAGTACCTGGAACTCTGTGGTTTTTGGCTTTCTTTGCATGCATAACCTGTATCCTTGTGTTTTTTCTCTGAAGTTCCTTCAGAAGGGGTTATGTTGCTCCGCTGGTGATCTTGGCTCTTTTTCCTAAAAGCTTTGGTACGACTGGAGCTGAGTAGGAGGAGCCCGAGCTGGAGGGCCAGCCAGTCATCACTCTTTTGATCTGAGGTAACATCCTGATCTGGGGCTCCGCCTACCCATCAGTAATGAATTCCTGTGTCTCCCTCCCTTCCTTCGCTGAAAAGGATTTTACCGGTAAGTTCTTACCAAAATCCGTGTTTTTCCCCAAAATCTTTTATTCAATACATGTACAGTAAGCTGCACACACTGTACTAATTGTATTTGTCACTGACATCTATATATCTAACTATTCTGTATATATTTACTGTATGTAATCCATGTCTTCTGTTGGCTCCTGCTGCGATTTTACACTACCACGGCTCCTTTATTACCAGCTTTTCTTCTATCTATGTAATATAAATACATATATATGTGTGTGTGTGTGTCACTGATGTGTACATATATATGTATTCTATATATATATATATATATATATATATATATATATTTATATATATATATATATATATAATATCCTATTCTAACCTGTCAGTGTGATTTTGCTGCACGTGGCACATGAATTGCCGGCTTTTCAAAGGACGCCGGTGCGTAAAAATCGGACATCACTCGCATGGTGCGAGTGCTGTGCGATTTTTTTTTTTTTTCTCACATCCATTGACTTGCATTGGCGAGTCTCGTCCCAGATACGCAGCAAATCGCAACATGCTGCGATTTTTTTTCTCTGTCCGATTTCAGCTGAGAAAAAAAATCGCAGATGAGATGTAACCCTTTGAATAACATTGGTCAGAGTGCAATCCGATTTTTTTTTTTTTTTTATCGGATTGCACTTTCCTGTATTTCTCGCAAATGGGTATGAGCCCTTGATATAATTAATTTTTGACTATTGTTTTTTTTTGTTTTTTTGGGTTTATATTTTAATTTAAAAAAAGTAAAAGGCTGTTTCTATCAGTATCTTTGGTGAATAAATCAGTACTCAAAGTCCCTTCTTTTTTATAAATCAGAGTATCAAGAAATTGGATCTGATCTTTCGAGTGGGTCACCGTAAATTTCAATTCTGGGTAGATACTGTTTAAATATTCATGGAATACCAACAGTTCCTCAGCAGTGCCATCCCACACACAGAAGATGTCATCAATGTAGCGCCACCAGGCCCGGACACGGCCCCAGTGGTTGGAACTGTACACAAATTGATCCTCAAATACCGCCATGAAGATGTTTGCATAAGTGGGCGCCACATTGGACCCCATGGCGGTACCGCGCAACTGCAGGTAACTCACTCGAAAGATCAGATCCAATTTCTTGATACTCTGATTTATAAAAAAGAAGGGACTTTGAGTACTGATTTATTCACCAAAGATACTGATAGAAACAGCCTTTTACTTTTTGATAGTAACCATCCGAGGAAGATGGTAGAATCTCTCCCATGGAGCCAGATGCTACGCGTACGACGCATTGTTAGAGAGGATGACAGACTCGACTTAAGACTCGATGAGATGTGCAATAAATTCATCAGACGTGGTTATCCAGTACAAAGTGTACAACGTTATAAACGTGATGCCATGGCCTTGACTCCGGCTGGGGCTGGCCAGAGGCGCATTAAGAACACATCTAAACGTGTTCCTTTTGTATCTACTTTTTGCCCAGTGAGTGATAAACTCTGTGGTATTCTGAACAAGCACTGGAAACTGTTACAGACGGGTCTTCCTCAGGTTGTCGAATTTTCAGATAGACCATTACTGTCTTATAGACGAGGACGTAACCTGAAAGATATCCTTGTGAAATCAGACATTGGTCCAAGTAGATCGATCAGACAGGGTACATTATGCCCACCTAGGCCCGGAAATTTTCCGTGCCTGAGTTGTGCATGCTGTAGCAATATGTTGAAGGGTGACAGTTTTAACCATCCCCGCACAGGGAAGAGATTCTTTATCAGAAATCGGTATACATGTACTTCTAGTTTTGTTGTATATGTCCTCACCTGCCCTTGTGGTCTGATGTATGTAGGTGAGACCACAATGGAGGTGAGGGCACGTATTAGCAAACACAAGAGCACTATCAGGACTAAACTTTTAGAACTTCCGGTCTCAAAACACTTTGTCGATTGTAGACATTCAGTGAATCAACTTAGGTTTAGGGTAATTGATGGGGTTCCGATTCTGAGACGTGGTGGTGATAGGACCAAACTATTGAAGCAAAAAGAGCTTCGCTGGATTTCTATCCTTGATACGCTACAGCCGAGGGGCCTTAATTTGGAATATAATTTACAATTGTGCCTCTAACCACACTTCTCAGTTTTTACTTTACTGTACTGTTCTCTGTATTTTGCTTTTAGATGTGTTTTTACATTACATATTTTCCTAATTTCCTTTCTTTCTCTTTTTACACAGGTTTGGTGGTTTGGAAAGACTGGTGGACATGGTGTTTCAATTATTTTTCTTTATTATTAATTTTTTATATTTTTTTTATATATATTTTTTTCTCCCTTTTTTCTATTACCTCTAGGTGCATGACTCCCCGTGCCTCCCGTTTTTCTACCCACCAAAATATATTGGAAATCGTGCATATATGGATGTGTCCTTTATTAATGTGATTTGGCTATTCTATACCTGTGTATTAGAAAGATCGACATCTGAAGATATCGCGATATTTGGGCCATTGATGTTATGTTTGATTGCAGCAGGGACATCAGCAGCGCGAGATCTCATCGACTCATATGATCTGCGCATGCGCGGCCCATATGACGTTGGTGGTCATATGACTACAGAGCTGTAGTTACTCTGATTGGATGTTGTCCTCCCTGTTTGGCGCAGGATGTAAACGTCACAATCTGGCGCTGCCCCCATGTGAGGAGGAAGTGTTCGAAGTGGCTGCTTGTAAAAACTCCACAGATGGGATAATGATTTAGGCGCCACGGGAGACAACCATGATGATTGGTGGGTTTCGGGTGAGTGTATAATGGCGTTTGATACGCCTATGATCTCCATGGCTAAGGAATAGCTGGACATCGATTGGTGGAAGTATTTTTATATGTTTGTTTACATTTGTGCTTTATTTGATTTTGTGATTTGTTATGTTATTTGATGAGTTGTATGATTTAAGCATCTATGTCTGTAGTGTCTGATCGCTGTTTTATTGTATGTATTTAGATGTCTAATAGCGAAGAGGTGTAACCCTTGATGGTGATTGGCTCCTCCACACCATTTAAGGGACACCCTTACACTTATTCACTTGTACTTGAAAAAGGCCACAAGGATGGCCGAAACGTTGCTACCTTTATGGCAGAATAAAGATTTTGTATTTTCTTCACCTGGATGGATGCTGCTCTTTTTCTTGATTTTGAAAATCTTTCTTCAGCATGAGGGGATATTATTTGTTTTTGCATCTCCATGACGGACAAGTTAGCTAAAGTGAGAGGTTTAGGGCCAAAATATTAGGAGAGGACAGGTTATATACTGGAGATTATGTGTGTGGAGGTATCAGGAGATTAGGGCAGAGATGTATGGAGAGGACAGGTTATATACTGGAGATTATGTATGGGAGGTATCAGGAGATTAGGGCAGAGATGTATGGAGAGGACAGGTTATATACTGGAGATTATGTGTGTGAGGTATCAGGAGATTAGGGCAGAGATGTATGGAGAGGACAGGTTATATACTGGAGATTATGTGTGGGGAGATATCAGGAGATTAGGACAGAGATTTATGGAGAGGACAGGTTATATACTGGATATTATGTGTGGAGGTATCAGGAGATTAGGGCAGAGATGTATGGAGAGGACAGGTTATATACTGGAGATTATGTGGGGAGGTATCAGGAGATTGGGCAGAGATGTATGGAGAGGACAGGTTATATACTGGAGATTATGTGTGGAGGTATCGGGAGATTAGGGCAGAGATGTATGGAGAGGACAGGTTATATACTGGATATTATGTGTGGAGGTATCAGGAGATTAGGGCAGAGATGTATGGAGAGGACAGGTTATATACTGGAGATTATGTGGGAGGTATCAGGAGATTGGGGCAGAGATGTATGGAGAGGACAGGTTATATACTGGAGATTATGTGTGGAGGTATCAGGAGATTAGGACAGAGATGTATGGAGAGGACAGGTTATATACTGGAGATTATGTGTGGGGAGGTATCAGGAGATTAGGGCAGAGATGTATGGAGAGGACAGGTTATATACTGGAGATTATGTAGGGGAGGTATCAGGAGAAGATTAGGGCAGAGATGTATGGAGGGGACAGGTTATATACTGGAGATTGTGTGTGGAGGTATCAGGAGATTAGGACAGAGATGTATGGAGAGGACAGGTCATATACTAGAGATTATGTGTGGGGAGATATCAGGAGATTAGGACAGAGATTTATGGAGAGGACAGGTTATATACTGGATATTATGTGTGGAGGTATCAGGAGATTAGGGCTGGAGATGTATGGAGAGGACAGGTTATATACTGGAGATTATGTGGGGAGGTATCAGGAGATTGGGGCAGAGATGTATGGAGAGGGCAGGTTATATACTGGAGATTGTGTGTGGAGGTATCAGGAGATTAGGGCAGAGATGTATGGAGAGGACAGGTTATATACTGGAGATTATGTGTGGAGGTATCAGGATATTAGGACAGAGATGTATGGAGAGGACAGGTTATATACTGGAGATTATGTATGGAGGTATCAGGAGATTAGGGCAGAGATGTATGGAGAGGACAGGTTATATACTGGAGATTATGTGTGGGGAGGTATCAGGAGATTAGGACAGAGATGTATGGAGAGGACAGGTCATATACTGGAGATTATGTGTGGGGAGATGTCAGGAGATTAGGACAGAGATTTATGGAGAGGACAGGTTATATACTGGATATTATGTGTGGAGGTATCAGGAGATTAGGGCAGAGATGTATGGAGAGGACAGGTTATATACTGGAGATTATGTGGGGAGGTATCAGGAGATTGGGGCAGAGATGTATGGAGAGGACAGGTTATATACTGGAGATTATGTGTGGAGGTATCAGGAGATTAGGACAGAGATGTATGGAGAGGACAGGTTATATACTGGAGATTATGTGTGGGGAGGTATCAGGAGATTAGGGCAGAGATGTATGGAGAGGACAGGTTATATACTGGAGATTATGTGGGGAGGTATCAGGAGATTAGGGCAGAGGTGTATGGAGAGGACAGGTTATATACTGGAGATTATGTGGGGAGGTATCAGGAGATTAGGGCAGAGGTGTATGGAGAGGACAGGTTATACAGGTCCTTCTCAAAAAATTAGCATATAGTGCTAAATTTCATTATTTTCCATAATGTAATGATTACAATTAAACTTTCATATATTTTAGATTCATTACACACCAACTGAAATTTTTCAGGTCTTTTATTGTTTAATACTGATGATTTTGGCATACAGCTCATGAAAACCCAAAAATCCTGTCTCAAAAAATTAGCATATCAAGAAAAGGTTCTCTAAACGACCTATTACCCTAATCTTCTGAATCAACTAATTAACTCTAAACACATGCAAAAGATTCCTGAGGCTTTTAAAAACTCCCTGCCTGGTTCATTACTCAAAACCGCCATCATGGGTAAGACTGCCGACCTGACTGATGTCCAGAAGGCCATCATTGACACCCTCAAGCAAGAGGGTAAGACCCAGAAAGAAATTTCTGAACAATTAGGCTGTTCCCAGAGTGCTGTATCAAGGCACCTCAATGGGAAGTCTGTTGGAAGGAAACAATGTGGCAGAAAACGCTGTACAACGAGAAGAGGTGACCGGACCCTGAGGAAGATTGTGGAGAAGGACCAATTCCAGACCTTGGGGGGCCTGAGGAAGCAGTGGACTGAGTCTGGTGTAGAAACATCCAGAGCCACCGTGCACAAGCGTGTGCAGGAAATGGGTTACAGGTGCCGCATTCCCCAGGTAAAGCCACTTTTGAACCATAAACAGCGGCAGAAGCGCCTGACCTGGGCTACAGAGAAGCAGCACTGGACTGTTGCTAAGTGGTCCCAAGTACTTTTTTCTGATGAAAGCAAATTTTGCATGTCATTCGGAAATCAAGGTGCCAGAGTCTGGAGGAAGACTGGGGAGAAGGAAATGCCAAAATGCCTGAAGTCCAGTGTCAAGTACCCACAGTCAGTGATGGTGTGGGGTGCCATGTCAGCTGCTGGTGTTGGTCCACTGTGTTTCATCAAGGGCAGGGTCAATGCAGCTAGCTATCAGGAGATTTTGGAGCACTTCATGCTTCCATCGGCTGAAATGCTTTATGGAGATGAAGATTTCATTTTTCAGCACGACCTGGCACCTGCTCACAGTGCCAAAACCACTGGTAAATGGTTTACTGACCATGGTATTACTGTGCTCAATTGGCCTGCCAACTCTCCTGACCTGAACCCCATAGAGAATCTGTGGGATATTGTGAAGAGAAAGTTGAGAGACGCAAGACCCAACACTCTGGATGAGCTTAAGGCCGCTATCGAAGCATCCTGGGCCTCCATAACACCTCAGCAGTGCCACAGGCTGATTGCCTCCATGCCACGCAGCATTGAAGCAGTCATTTCTGCAAAAGGATTCCCGACCAAGTATTGAGTGCATAACTGAACTTTATTATTTGATGGTTTTTTTTTATTTTGTTTTAAACACTTTTATTTTATTGGACGGATGAAATATGCTAATTTTTTGAGACAGGATTTTTGGGTTTTCATGAGCTGTATGCCAAAATCATCAGTATTAAAACAATAAAAGACCTGACAAATTTCAGTTGGTGTGTAATGAATCTAAAATATATGAAAGTTTAATTTTAATCATTACATTATGGAAAATAATGAAATTTAGCACTATATGCTAATTTTTTGAGAAGGACCTGTATACTGGAGATTATGTGGGGAGGTATCAGGAGCTTAGGACAGAGATGTATGGAGAGGTCAGGTTATATACTGGAGATTATGTGTGGGGAGGTATCAGGAGATTGGGGCAGAGATGTATGGAGAGGACAGGTTATATACTGGAGATTGTGAGGAGGTATCAGGAGATTGGGGCAGAGATGTATGGAGAGGACAGGTTATATACTGGAGATTGTGAGGAGGTATCAGGAGATTGGGGCAGAGATGTATGGAGAGGACAGGTTATATACTGTAGGTTATGTAGGGAGGTATCAGGAGATTGGGGCAGAGATGTATGGAGGACAGGTTATATACTGGAGATTGTGTGAGGAGGGATTGAGGGGGCAGGTTGGAGACCAGACATTACAGTTTGGAGATTTGTGTAGAATGAATGGAAGGGTCAGGAATGGACATTCATTTGCTAATAGATTTTCAGCCGGTGAAGGGACAGAATAAGAGAAATTAAAATGTCAAAGTTGAGGAAAATTTAGAGGGCTGCTACAGTGATGCAGTAATCTCCGTGGGCTATGATGAGGGCATGTACAAGCATTTGTGCTGACTCTAGGGGATTGCTGATCGGGCTGCCTTGTCTTTTCATCAGACTCATGTGTCAGGTTTGTTTTCTAGTTTTTTTTGTGAGACGAGAAATTAAATTCGGCGCTGAATTTACGGTGTCCGAAATCCCCTTTACAGTTCTTGTCTTACGCTGGCACGCTCGATGTTATGTTTGTAGAGTGACCCATAGCCAAACCCTGCAGACACCGTGTGTTAGTTATCCAGCTGCCTGACCATTCTCTCCTTAATGTCTGTCATTGGAAGACCCCCATTAGATTGTCCGCCGAAGTAACACTTATGGCCGGCTTTTGCACACTGCTTGCTAGATTAGGTTAGATAAGTTCTACCAGGAGCCTTGAGTGCAAACATGGACAACAAGGCCACTTTCTCTCCGGGTTCGATACACGAGCCGGACGCTTCCAAGGTTGAAAGCCACCATTACATTGTCGGGAAGTTTTTATTTAAAGCTTGTGTGTAAATGTCCAGCGTTTCAATGCGTGTGATCCAGATAATGCTCCCATCACTCCACCAGTATGAATGTGGCTGAATCCACAGAGGTTGGACTCATTGGTTCGCTGCCATAAACGGGGCTATTAAAGCAAATGGCTGAATCCGCAGACTGCATGGAGTATGGCGGACTGTGCACCTGCGCAGTGTTCGTCTGGGGTCTGTATCCTTGTCCGCGGTCACATAGATCATCCGATGTGCCGGTGTAGGTCTGGTTGCAGAATTGCAGATAGGGAAATGGCTGGGATTTGCAGGATGGCTCATTCATCAGTGAATACAAAGATTTCTCATTACCAACGGGAAGATAATTTTCGCTGTAGTCTTCGTCGGTCTTCTCTCCTTCGACTTTGGTATCCAGCTCGTGTAGTTGATGGTCGGACGATTCAGTCAGCTCCTCATATGATTTATGTTGGCTGTTTTCCTGGATTCTGACAATGTCCACGATTTGTGGTTCACGATTGGTGGTCAGTAGGATATGTCTAGCAAATGCACCCTGGTCAAATAAGAAAAAAATATACCAAGTGACTGACAGCAATGAAAAACATATCAAAATCAATGTCAACATTGTTCCTGGGCATCTACGAGAAAAATAGAAGTTTTGTCTAAAAAAAATCCACAACTGTTTTGTGTATACAGCTTTAAATGTGTCTCCATGGTAACAGACTACAAACAGTGTGTAGTCGGATTCTGCAGGCGTAATTTTTTCATCTGTCCTCTACTTAAATATTATCTGTCCCAATATGCTTGCAGCATTCTTTCATTTGTCCTAATATGCTTTTGGTAGTTTAGCATTGATTAGAGAAGCCTTTTATCCAATGATTTGTAAAAATAGATAAAGTAGAATAAACCTTAAATTTCATCTTTTACCTTTGTTCCGTCGAAGGAAAGTATTTTGCTGCTGTTAGGATCTGGGATATCAGGGAACATATTCTTTTCAGCCTAAAAAGAAAGAATTCTTAAAAGTATTTACAAGGGGATAGATGCATGTGATTATCTGATACTTTCTCAGGTTCTACCCTGGTTATAGGTGACCAGCAGGGCGGCAGTATATATCACGCCTGAACCTGTTCTCTATTGAGAAACATTAGCTCACAGCGAGTCTGCGGGGATATTATCTTTAGTCGCATTGCAGTTTTTAATACAGCGTTATTGACACATTATGTGACTGTCGCCTCTGTGTCTTTAATTGCAGAGACTATTTAAAGTTGTATCTGTAGTCTGTGAACACTCACCAGGCTCTTTTCCAGCATCCAATTAATAGCAGCACTAATGCCAGCACTGATACTGTAATTATTGGCACAATTATGGAACGGACCACTGCTTCAGCTAAAACCCAAGAGAAGAGTATGGTAAGAGCAACAAGCCTAAAACATAGATACGGTAACAAATCCAAGATCAGTACATATGTATAGTAAAATAAACAAGCTTATAAACTCCAGTAACCTATACAAGCTAGGTATATCTAAATATGGTATCAAATATAAGCCTAAAACAGAGTGCCAGATCCAAGTTCAGTACATAAGTAGGTAAAAAAAAAAGCCTAGAACATAGTCACAGTACCAGATTCAAGCTCAGTACCTAAGTATAATAGCAGAAACAAGTCAAGAACATAATTCCTGGTTCAATACAGAAGTATAATAAAATAAACAAGCTTAAAACAGATACTGTGACAAATTCAAGTTCAGTACATAAGTAGGTAAAAAAAAAGCCTAGAACATAGTCACAGTACCAGATTCAAGTTCAGTACCCAAGTATAATAGCAGAGACAAGTCAAGAACATAATTCCTGGTTCAATACAGAAGTGTAATAAAATAAGCTTAAAACATACTGTGACAAATTCAAGTAAGAAATAACGCTAGAACATATGTTTGATTTAAAAAAGTGACTGGTCCAGTCCGTAAATGCATAAAAACTACTTTTACCACATGAATGTGCTTAGAATCCATGATTCTACCCAGCAATGCAGTCATCTAATCTTCAGGCAGCTCTACACTCTTCATTTCTATGTGCAGAAGTGCTCCTTCTAATCTGCAGACAAGATTGCAGCAACCCTTTTTTTTCTATGGGTGTATACGAGTGTTGTGCCATTCAAAACCCTATCAGGTGAGCATACATACATTTCACCCTCTACCCCTTTTTCCAATTGACCTTATCATGCTATATGTTAGCGTCTTTCTTTTCCAAGACCAGAACATAAACACTAAAAGATCCACGCTCAGCCCGCAAATATAGTAAAAGAAACAAAACATGTACTGAACTTGGATCTCTGACACTGTATCTATGTTTTAGTCTTGTGTCTTTTGTAATACTTATGTAGTGAACTCGGATTTTTTACTATATCTAAGTATTGTAAAATAAGACTAGGACATAAAAATCGTAGCAGATCCAAGCTCACTACATAAGTATGGTAAAAAAAAAAACAAGACTGAAAGATGTACTGAACTTAGTTCTTGTACTGCATCTGTTTTAGGCTTATATATGATATCATACTTCTATACGGAATCTGGATATGTTATATTGTAGTTCAGTAATTATAGAAACCTCCAACTACACGATCTAAAAACAGGGAAGCAGCAAACTTTGTATAAACCAAACTGCGAATGTAAATCCAAGCTCAGCATATAAGTATGGTAAAAGAAATAAGCCTAGAACATAGACACAGTAACAGAGCCACACTCAGTACATAAGTATATTAACAGAAACAAGTCTAAACAAATCAGAGTAACAGATTTAATTATAAAACAATGAAATATTAAGGTCCTATTCAGATGTCAATGTTGGTTATCCATGTGCTATTGGGATATTCACATGTCTGCATAAAAATCACAGTCATGTTGTCACACTTCTACCCAAAGCAAGATGGCACACTGCATGCCAGGAGGGGAGGAAGCTCTGCCACTAGGAAAGGATACAAGTGGGCACCCCTGCTACTTGCCCTTCACCACCCTGAGCTCTCTAGCGCCCTGAATATTGAGCAGGATAGCAGGAACGCTAGTCCTGTTCTACTGTAAAGGCACAGAGGGGAAGCAGACAGGGATAAAAGAAAACCGCAATCATAGAAAAATACTCTCAAACAATGGAGTGGGAAATATGGAAGGAGAGGGTGAGGCAAACCAAATGGGAATAGAGACTAGGAGACACACAAACCGACTACAGTCATGGACAAAAGTTTTGAGAATGACACAAATATTAATTTTTACAAAGTCTACTGCTTCACTTTTTCTAATGGCAATTTGCATATACTCCAGAATGTTATAAAGAGTGATCAGCTTAACAGCAATTACTTGCAAAGTCAATATTTGGCTAGAAAATGAACGTTATCCCCCAAAACACATTTCAACATCATTGCAGCCCTGCCTTAAAAGGACCAGCTAACCTCTTTTCAGTGATTGCTCCATTAACACAGGTGTGGGTGTTGATGAGGACATGGCTGGAGATCAATCTGTCATGATTAAGTAAGAATGACACCACTGGACACTTTAAAAGGAGGCAGGTGCTTGGCATCATTGTTTCTCTTCTGTTAACCATGGTTATCTCTAAAGAAACATGTGCAGTCATCATTGCAATGCACAAAAATGGCCTAACAGGGAAGAGTATCGCAGCTAGAAAGATTGCACCTCAGTCAACAATCTATCGCATCATCAAGAACTTCAAGGAGAGAGGTTCCATTGTTGCCAAAAAGGCTCTAGGGCGCCCAAGAAAGACCAGCAAGCGCCAGGACCGTCTCTTAAAAGTGTTTCAGCTGCGGGATCGGGCTACCAGCAGTGCAGAGCTTGCTCAGGAATGGCAGCAGGCAGGTGTGAGTGCATCTGCACGCACTGTGAGGCGGAGACTCTTGGAGCAAGGCCTGGTCTCACGGAGGGCAGCAAAGAAGCCACTTCTCTCCAGAAAAAACATCATGGACAAACTGATATTCTGCAACAGGTACAGGGAATGGACTGCTGAGGACTGGGGTAAAGTTATTTTCTCTGATGAATCCCCTTTTCGATTGTTTGGGACATCAGGAAAACGCCTCATTCGGAGAAGACAAGGTGAGCGCTACCACCAGTCTTGTCTCATGCCAACTGTTAAGCATCCTGAAACCATTCATGTGTGGGGTTGCTTCTCAGCCAAGGGAATCGGCTCTCTCACAGTCTAGCCTAAAAACACAGCCATGAATAAAGAATGGTACCAGAATGTCCTCCAAGAGCAACTTCCCCAACCCTCCAAGAGCAGTTTGGCGATCAACAATGCCTTTTCCAGCATGATGGAGCACCTTGCCATAAAGCAAAGGTGATAACTAAATGGCTCAGGGAACAAAACATAGAGATTTTGGGTCCATGGCCTGGAAACTCCCCAGATCTTAATCCCATTGAGAACTTGTGGTCAATCATCAAGAGACGGGTGGACAAACAAAAACCTAAAAATTCTGACAAAATGAAAGCATTGATTGTGCAAGAATGGACTGCTATCAGTCAGGATTTGGTCCAGAAGTTGATTGAGAGCATGCCAGGGAGAATTGCAGAGGTCCTGAAGAAGAAGGGTCAACACTGCAAATATTGACTTGCTGCATTAACTCATTCTAACTGTCAATATAAGCTTTTGTTACTCATATGTTTGCAATTATATTTCTGTCTGTGATAAAAACATCTGTCAAACACACATAAAAACCAGAGGGCAGCAGATCATGTGAAAATATAATATTTGTGTCATCCTCAAAACTTTTGGCCATGACTGTACATGCAGATACCTCCTGAAACAACTCCAAATGCCTGCTCCTTTCTCATTTTACTCCTTCAGCTCCAAACTAGGTAGTTGCAAGCTATCACTGGCAACAACTTAAGCTTCGAGGAGAATATTTAAACCAGAGGGAAGTGATGATGAACGCAGAACAGCTGAGACAACTCAGGACAGAGAGCTTGGGGAGACAAACAGGACTGTTTAACCCTTGCAGGAACAGAGCAAGAAAAATCTGAACTGTTGATAGGATAGTGAAGCAGTTCTAACCAGCGCAAATGTACAGTATGTGTAATCAGATGCCACAATCTTCTGGCCCCACGCTGTTACGGCATCCCTGTGATGACACATTTTACAATAGTCCATTTTGCAGACAGAACTGACCAATGCGAGTGTTTTGGTATAGGTACAGCAACAGATCCAAGCTCAGGATGCCAATACAGTAATGGAAGTCTAGGGTATAGGTACAGTGACAGATCCAAGCATAGTACATGCTGTTTATTTAGCGATTGTAGCAGTCACCAGTTATGTACCTGCTACATGATGGGAGTTGTAGTTGAGAAGTAGCATTTTGTGCACTCTATAAATGCAACTAAAATGTTCATCATGAGATAGCCCAAAATGTGATACTTATTGGATATATTGCTACCTATAATCACTGATTAAGGTATTATAAAATGACACTCACTGTCATCGGGGGTGTCCGCCCCATTGTCATCGCTACGGGTTTCTCCTCCACCGGTGATGGCCACAACAGCTACCTTGTATTTTCTATTCGGTATTAGTTGAGTTACTGTGAACTGCATTTTATTTGGATCTTCGATATAAAATCTGCACATGTCGTCTGTGAAAAGATGATTGATCGATTAGATAGATATGTGGTAAATAGACAACTAGAGTGTAGGATCCTTACCTGACTGGCTGCAGCCTTTCTCTGTATCGTCCACAAAAACTTTGTATCCAATAACAAATCCTTCCTGAGACCCGTCCAATGGATATGGCGACCAATCCAAGAAAAATGACCTAGCTTTAATGTTACTGATTCTCACAATTGGCTTCACGGAAGAAGCTAAAAATAAAGTAAAAATACACGAAAAAAATATACATAATGTAATATAGAATAGAACAGGATATAAATATTATATAGAATATAACACGATCTAAATTATATAGTATAGAATGTGTGTATATATATATATATATATACACAGTATATTACAGTTGTGTGAAAGTGTTTTCCTATTTTTTTGCATGTTTGTCACACTTAAAAGTTTCAGATCACAAAAAAATGTAAATATTAGAGAAAGATAACACAAGTAATCACAAAATGCAGTTTATAAATGAAAGTATTATTAAGGGAAAAAGAAATCCAAACCTACACGGCCCTGTGTGAAAAAGTGATTGCCTTCCCCCTTAATTTATGTTTTAACTGAGGTTTATCAATTCTTTGGGAAGCTAGCCACACCCAGACCTGATTACTGCCACATCTGTTCTCAATCAAGAAATCACTTAAATAGGACCTGCCAGACAAAGTAAAGTAGACCAAAAGTTCCTTAAAAGCTAGACATCATTCCGCGATCCAAAGAAATTCTGGAACAAATGAGAAACAATGTAATTGACATCTATCAGTCTGGAAAAGGTTATCAAGCTTTGAGATTCCAGCGAACCACAGTGAGAGCCATTATTCATAAATGGCGAAAATATGGAATAATGGTGTACCTTCCCAAGAGTGGCCAGCCGACCAAAATTACCCCAAGAGCGGAGCAACGATTCGTCACAAAAGACCCCACAACAACATTCAAAAATTGCAGGCCTCACTTGACTCAGTTAAGGTCAGTGTTCACGACTCCACCATAAGAAAGAGACTGGTCAAAAATGGCCTGCATGGCAGAGGTCTAAGATGAAAACCACTGCTGAGCAATAAGAACATAAAGGCTTGTCACAGTTTTGCCAGAAAACATCTTGATGATCCCCAAGACTTTTGGGAGAATACTCTGTGGACTGACGAGACAAAAGTTTAACTTTTTGGAAGGTGTATGTCCCATTACATCTGGCGTAGAAGTAACAGCATTTCAGAAAAGGAACATCATACCGACAGTAAAATATGGTGGTGGTAGTGTGAATGTCTGGGGCTGTTTTGCTGCTTCAGGACCTGGAAGATTTGCTGTGGTAAATGGAACCATTAATTCGGCTGTCTGTCAAAAATTCCTGAAGGAAAATATTCGGCCATCTGTTCGTGATCTCAAGCTGAAGCGCACTTGGGTTATGCAGCAGGACAATGATCCAAAACATACCAGCAAGTCCACCTCTGAATGGCTTAAGAAAAACAAAATTAAGACTTCGGAGTGGCCTAGTCAAAGTCCTGACTCTAATCCGACTGATACTGTATGTTGTGGCATGACCTTAAAAAGGCGGTTCATGCTCGGAAACCCTCCAATGTGAATGAATTACAGCAATTCTGCAAAGATGAGTGGGGCAAAATTCCTCCAGAGTGTTGTAAAAGACTCATCGCCAGTTATTGCAAACGCTTGACTGCAGTTGTTGCTGCTAAGGGTGGCACAACCAGTTATTAGGTTTAGGGTGCAATCACTTTTTCACACAGGACCCTGTAGGTTTGGATTTCTTTTTCCCTTAATAATAAAGACCTTCATTTATAAACTGCATTTTGTGACAAAGTGTGTAGCCAGACAAGTCTTTCAGTTCTTTCAGGGATGTTCATCCATTGTTCCCTGGAAAATTCTTCTGCCGCTGGATAGAATCATTGAGAAGCGATCCATTATATATAGATAATGAGTGACATTGATGGACTACCATGGGACCAGAGCTGCAGAGAAGCCCACCAGTGTTTCTACATACCCAGCTCCTTCGTGTACCCCTCTTTCTTCTCCAGGAAATGTTCCCCGTCGCCTGTAGATCCGTATATTCTGAACTCGTATCTTACTCCTGGTCTGAAGTCTCCTGCAATGTTGTGATATTTGACATCTCAGATCATTTGGGCGAGTCCGTTGTTATTAATAATAATATTATGGGGTCACATTGGGGGGCAACTGGCTGTTATGGGGGCTCAGTAAATATTTTTGAGTTAAAGTAGCTTTTATGGGAACAGAGAGGGAATTATTTGCTGGCAGTGATGGCAATGGGGGCTACTGGTTATTATGGTGCCTGTGACTAGTATAGGGGTAGAATGGCCATTATGGGTTCACAGTGATTAATATATGGGGTCTTACGGGTTAAAAAGGGGGATAAAGTGATTCCTATGGCGCCTTTCTAGATATCATGGGGGACAGCACAGCTATTATGGGGTCCTACAGGTTTTATGAGATATAATGGGGCAACCTGGCTATTATGGGGCCGCAGTGATTTTTTTTTTTGAGCCCCACGACATTTAAAATAGTAAAAAAAAAGAAAAAAATGAAGGATCATTGCAAACAGGGCAGATTAATAATATTCCACCGGCAAGATCAGACTACAAAGGGTTTGTTTGTAGTCTGTCACCATGGAAACAGATCTGTATAGAAGCTGTAAAAAACAAACGGTAAAAAATTTGCAATGAAGGCTGCTTACGAAATTGCTTATTTTGTTACGCTAATACACTGGAGCAATTAAAAAATTTTTTTTAATGTTTTCACACCCCTTTGTTAGCAATTTTTTATTTTTTTATTTTTTTAACTTTCTTGTTCTTACGTGATACGATGACGTCGCTCTGGACGGTGGCGTTGTACTTTTTCCACTGTAGGTCACAATGAGGGGATCTTGGCGCAGCGCACCATTCCACAACATATCCGTGAGCGCCGGGCGACTTTCGCCACGTTACATTAACGCCTCCGTCTCTGCCGGACGTCCTTTCGGCAATTATTAAATTAGTGCCTAAATTATTACGGGACACACGTTATTAGTAATGTAACCCCAAAGTAAAAAAAGTAACTCCAGTAATCTGACAATCTCCTCGGATGAAGTGCCGGATTATCGGAATTTTATTAAAACGGTCCTGGTCATGTATAATGAATACTACACGATAATGATAGAATACTTAGAATTATCTCGCACCAATCCATCCAGCGTCCCGTATACCTTTTGCAGTGTTGGCTGGGACCCTCAGCTCCGCAGGGGTTGATCCTCCAGCACTATTGTGTGCCGTGATGCTGATAGTATACACTTGCCTCCCTATGGATATTTGGGTGCTGTTCACACCTGAGACACTGATCTTCCTTTCCGTCGGAGCGCCCTCTAGTGGCCGCACGTTTATGTGATAGTGAGAGATGTTTCCGTTCGCTTTGAATATTGATGAAGGCTTCAAAATAATTGTAAAGAAATAAGTTTCAAAGTCTGAAGAAAATATCCAAACATAAAATCCATTAAAGGGGTTGGTGGTCCTAATGGATGGACTATAGAGCAGCCCATACTTACTTTCCAGTAGAGGGTAACAATCCTTTTACCATCATCATCATCATCATCCTCCATAACAGATCTCCAAACATCCAGAGCTCCCGTAGGGGCTGAAATTAATGTTAGAGAAACAGTAGAAGACTATTGATACCTTTTCTACCTGCTTATAACTATAGCTAAACCAAATGTTATGGGCCTCAGGGTCTAAGGGGGCCACACAGGAATAGTACGGCCATAGCAGTGACTTATAGAAATCTTTGTGCCTGGATCCATCACTAGGAGGCGCTCCGTGCACACAGATTCATACAGAGAGCAGTGAGTCCAGCCTCACAGTATGTAAAACGCATGTAAAGAGAGTGTTTGTTTTTCTATTAGTGCAAGTTACCTAACAGCTGTGCTGTACAGACTGGGACATGATGAGCAGAGACATATAGCTGTCCCCAGGAACTCTCTTTTTTAAAAAAAAAAAAAAAAAAAAACTCTGTTGCTTTCTTTAGTACCCACCATCTTCCCGGGTCTTGACTGCTAGATGACGTTAGTACAGTACACTTAGTGCCCACCATCTTCCCGGGTCTTGACTGCTAGATGACGTTAGTAAACTTAGTACCCACCATCTTCCCAGGTCTTGACTGCTAGATGACGTTAGTACACTTAGTGCCCACCATCTTCCCGGGTCTTGACTGCTAGATGACGTTAGTACACTTAGTGCCCACCATCTTCCCGGGTCTTGACTGCTAGATGACGTTAGTACACTTAGTGCCCACCATCTTCCCGGGTCTTGACTGTTAGATGACGTTAGTACACTTAGTGCCCACCATCTTCCGGGTCTTGACTGTTAGATGACGTTAGTACACTTAGTGCCCACCATCTTCCCGGGTCTTGACTGTTAGATGACGTTAGTACACTTAGTGCCCACCGTCTTCCCGGGTCTTGACTGCTAGATGACGTTAATACACTTAGTACCCACCATCTTCCCTGGTCTTGACAGCTAGACGACTCCAGTTGCTCCATCCTGCCAGTGACGACTCCGCCATACAGCGCACCCTCAGGTCATAGTTTGTATCCGGCTGTAACCCGCTGAGGATCACTTTGTATATCTCTGCTGGACCTTTTCCTCTAATTGTCACATTGACCTAATTAATTGGATCGAGAAAAAAAAATATTCAAAATCTCTATGTTCCGACATTACATAGAATACAGTCCCACGCGGATACCTGGCCATGGACCTAAATCTTCCAGGATTGTTTTGGTTTTTCAGAAACAATGCCAGAAAATAAGAAGAAGCTGTCCGGCCCCAAAAAGGTTCCAATTTACGTAAAAACCAAAGTAAGTTTCTCTTTCCAGCTTGTGAGCTTTGTAAAGAATGGTTTGTGGTGTTCCTCGGGGCGGGACTTAAATATTTCTAATGTACTAAGGTAAATACAGCTAAAGCTACATCATGTTGCTCTTTAAAACCTATACCAACATAATTAATACAGAAAATACATTTTTTTATTTGTAGCCATGTTGTATTATAATGACTCCCAACCAGTCATCTGGGCGGAGCCATTCATCTGATATTTTTACCAAGTCAAATCCTCCTTATGAGTTGAGTGCAAATGCCTTTGGTGCTGTAAATGCGCCAGTAATCAGAGGGTGGAGCATAAATTTGGAGCAGGAAGTAACTGATTGACTGTTTATACAAGCGGCTCCGCCCAGATGACTGTTTCTCTGCCATTATATATTATGGAATGGAGGAGCGGAGGCGGCAGCTGCATTGTGACTCCGGAGCTTGTATTTTCAATAGTCGTGCAGTCCCTGCTGACAGATTCCAGTCCTCACTTACCAGGTCCTTCACCTGACACCGGATCTGCAGGGCGGTGTAATCTGCTCGCAGGGACCAGGATAATGAGATCACGGAGGCGTTCTCCTGAGTTGCTCTTAAATTGGAAGGAGGAAAGAGCAGAACTGGGAAAAGTAAGAAGAGTTACAGAAAACTGGAGTGCAACAATCCGGAAGAGAGGGAAGAAGAGTGGTGCAGGCAAGAGATTCAGGACTGGTGATGGGCGCACGGTCTGGGATAAGGTGTTATCTGAGCATGCTCGGGTTTAACCGAGTGTCTTCAGCGCGCTCGAATAATATGTTAGATTCCCCGCGGCTGCAGACAGGTGATCCCTGCATGTGTTGCGGCTAACAGCCACGAGACACGCAACAGCGGGGACTGGAACATCTTTTTCGAGCGCGCAGAAAGTGATCAGCACCCGAGCACGCTCAGATAACACCTTACGCCTGTATAAATTCAACAGCTCGTTATTAACCATCGGATTTATAGTATTGTTCGGTGATACGCCGCATCCACCCGGGCGCACAGATAAATCGTACCTCTCTGGTGTAGATGCACAATGGAGTCGACGCTCCTCTCTCCTAGGACGTTTTTAGCCGTCATGGTAAAGTTATACACCGGCTGATCCTCCGGAATCGGCAAAATACACTGATCTCTTTCGCAAGAGTAGGATTTAGTAGAAAACCTGAAAGAAAAAATGTTATCAACTATAAATGTAGATATGATCCAGTAAGGAGTAGACAGGAGGGAGAGGAGGGGGATGCAGCTGCAGTGTGCAAAGAGAGGGATCAGATTACAGGCTTTGTGCTCCAGCCTACGCATGAGACAAGGGCGGGAGCAGCAGGGGAGATATCTGATTGGTCACAGTGCTGACATCCCAACCGGAGGAACACCCCGGTTTTTAAAGGGGCTGTGCCATCCGGACAATCGCTCCAAATAAAGGTCCACGCAGCCTCCTAGTATTATTAAATCAAAGTTATCCGCAGGGTAGGAGATAACTCACTGATTGCTGAGGGACCGACTGCAGGGACCCCTAACAATCCCCAGGTCAGGTCTCTGGACCCCAAAAAGTGACCTTCATGAATATAGCAGAGGTGGGCATGCTTGGCTTCTACTCCATTCAAGATGGGACTGCAGAGCTCCAAGTTTGAGAAAGTGGGGCGGTCATGGAAGTCCGGCCCCCAGAGATCAGCACGTTATCAGTACAGGGGAATAACTTATTATTATTATGTTTTAATAGCACTTTAGTGATTCTAGTACGAACTTCCACATTCAGCCACTAGAGGTCAACACAAAGCCAGAAATCATGTGATCATAAAAGAAACAACTTCTTAAAGGGGATCTGTCAGCAGGTTTCTGTTATTTAATCTGATAGCAGCAAAAAACGGAAAGAAGCCTGATTCCAGGGATGTTTCACTCATTGCTCTGTGTTCTGTAGTTTTAATACAATCAGTGTTTTATCAGCAGGAGATTATCACTGCAGGACTAGGTGTCACATTCAGGCCAGTCAGGCTAATATGGGTAACCCCGCCCCCAACACTGATTGGCAGCTTGCTGACAATGTTACAATGTATACAGGAAGCTGCCAATCAGCGGTGTGGGCGGGGTTATACAGAGCTCAGCATTCTAAGTGCTGCTATATATACTTTGCTAAAACAGGGACCTTGTCATAAGTGCAAAAAGCAGCCCAGTAAGTCATACATCCCTAAAATCAGGCTCTCTGCCCCTACATCGTGCTGCTTTCAGATTAAATAACAAAAACCTGCTGACAGATGCCCTTTAACCCCATCGTGACATAGGACATATAAGCCCTGCTATCTATAGGACAAGTGATCAGAAGATCGAAGCTTCAGGTCTCCTAAGGAGACTATGAAGCAAGTAAAAAAAAAAATATTTTAAAAATTAAAGGTTCAGATCTCCCCTTTTGCACCATTCAAAATAAAACAATAAAAAAAATCAAAATACACATTATTGGTATCGCCGCATTCAGAATCGCCCGATCTCTCAAAGGATAAAAAGAATGAATCCAATCGGTAAAAAGAAAAAAAATTTGAAACGTCAGAATAATAATTTTTTGCTCACTGCAACAATTTTTTTTGCAATTTCACCGCACTTTTAATTTTTTCCAGTACATTATATAGTGAAATCAATAGTGCTGCTCAAAAGTACAACTCGTCCCCAAAAAAAAACAAAACCCCGACACTGCCATATTGACACGCCTCCTGACAAAGCCTAGCAGGCGAAACGCGCGTCGAGGTGCTTGGCAGCACGGCAGCAGAGTACACCTGTCCCCTAATTAAGGGACCATGGCCACTGGTATTATATGAACTTTTCTGGTTATTTATATTAACCATAGTTAACGGTTTTTCAGATAAGTGATCGTAGTTTAATATTCGGCCACATGATAGTATACCTCATTCAAGTGTTACGGTATCACTTACCGTATACCATAAGGTAGTTGATTTTCTTCCTATTTATGATTGGACTTATCTGATTAGTGGTCATGTGTATGCCTCCTCGCAGATATGTGTTCATTCACATTGAGGCTCCTTTCAGATGCCTTTATTAGGATCTACAGGGATTCTGATGCCTCAGTTCAGCCCTGCTGGTTTATTTAATCTTTTTTGTCTCTGACTCTCCTTTGTGTGTCTCCCGTTTTTTTATATTGAATATGATGTGTAATTCTAGTTAATATTGTATAATATATCTAATAAAGTTTGACCTTTTTGATATATATTTATCCTCTTATTCTTGTTGCTTCTGGTGAGCTATATAGTCTCGTAAATATAAGTCCATGATTACTATTAAGTATATTGTGAGATTTTGACTATTTCTATAGGTTAAGAATCGTATATATCTCTGTATACAGTGAGCTCCCCCTAGTGGTGGCTGCAGACAGAGTTATGTATCTCTGTATACAGGGAGCTCCCCCTAGTGGTGGCTGCAGACAGGATGTTATGTATCTCTGTATACAGGGAGCTCCCTCTAGTGGTGGCTGCAGACAGGATCTTATCTTGTATCTCTGTATACAGGGAGCTCCCCCTAGTGGTGGCTGCAGACAGGATCTTATCTTGTATCTCTGTATACAGGGAGCTCCCCCTAGTGGTGACTGCAGACAGGATCTTATCATGTATCTCTGTATACAGGGAGCTCCCCCTAGTGGTGGCTGCAGACAGGATCTTATCATGTTTCTCTGTATACAGGGAGCTCCCCCTAGTGGTGGCTGCAGACAGGATGTTATCATGTATCTCTATACAGGGAGCTCCCCCTAGTGGTGGCTGCAGACAGGATCTTATCTTGTATCTCTGTATACATGGAGCTCCCCCTAGTGGTGGCTGCAGACAGGATGTTATCATGTATCTCTGTATACAGGGAGCTCCCCCTAGTGGTGACTGCAGACAGGATCTTATCATGTATCTCTGTATACAGGGAGCTCCCCCTAATGGTGACTGCAGACAGGATCTTATCATGTATCTCTGTATACAGGAAGCTCCCTCTAGTGGTGGCTGCAGACAGGATCTTATCTTGTATCTCTGTATACATGGAGCTCCCCCTAGTGGTGGCTGCAGACAGGATGTTATCATGTATCTCTGTATACAGGGAGCTCCCCCTAGTGGTGACTGCAGACAGGATCTTATCATGTATCTCTGTATACAGGTAGCTCCCCCTAGTGGTGACTGCAGACAGAATCTTATCATGTATCTCTGTATACAGGGAGCTCCCCCTAGTGGTGGCTGCAGACAGGATCTTATCTTGTATCTCTGTATACATGGAGCGCCCCCTAGTGGTGGCTGCAGACAGGATGTTATCATGTATCTCTGTATACAGGGAGCTCCCCCTAGTGGTGGCTGCAGACAGAATCTTATCATGTATCTCTGTATACAGGGAGCTCCCCCTAGTGGTGGCTGCAGACAGAATTGTATCATGTAACTCGATGCTGGGAATTTGGAGCAGAGCACCAGCAATAAAGATATAATAAGAAATGAATGATCAAGGAACATTGGACCCACTAATGGCAGGATTTTAGAAGGAGGAACTTTTGGGAAAATTTCTAGAAATCTCTGTGTTATATCTTCTGACACTTTTCCTATTATTATTACTGAATGTTCCTACCGTTCATATAGGACATAATCGGCCTTGAGATTCCAAAAGAAGTTGTAGATCGGTCCAGGGATCCAGCGACAGATTAGGGATTGCATATCTTGGGTCACACATGAAAAGTTTTTCGGTTGATCTGGCGGCCCTGAAACAATATGACAACAATGAACCAGACATGAAAGGATGGAGACCCCTCCTCCCCATCTTAAAAATCTCCACCATAAATATGTGTTTATAATCTTGACACTCCACGTGTTTGAGCAAAATTTCTGTTGCCTCTTTCTTGGATTGAGTCTTGCTGCTGAACATATTGTGGCATGTAAAAGTTTGGGCACCCCTGGTCAAAATTACTGTTATTGTGAACAATTAAGCAAGTTGAAGATGAAATGATCTCTAAAAGGCCTGAAGTTACAGATGACACATTTCCTATGTATTTTAGGTAAAAAAAAATATCTATATATGTATATATAGATATTCTTTTTCCATATTTTACATTTTAAAAATGACAAAAAAGAAAATAGGATGATGCAAAAGTTTGGGCACCCTGCATGGTCAGTACCTAGTAGTTCCCCCTTTTCCAAGTATCACAGCTTGTAAACACTTTTTGTAGCCAGACTTTCAGTTCTTGTTTGAGGGCTTTTCCTCCATTCTTCCTTGGAGAATTCCTCCAGTTCTGTGAGATTCCGGGTCGTCTTTCCTCCTCTGCTATTTTGAGGTCTTGCCACAGATTTTCAATGATGTTCAGTTCAGGGGACTGTGAGGGCCATTGTAAAACCTTCAGTTTGTGCCTTTTGAGGTCGTCTGTTGTGGATTGTGATGTGTACTTAGGATCATTATCCATTTGTAGAAGCCATCCTCTTCCTCTTTTCACCTTCAGCTTTTTTACAGATGGTGTTATGTTTGCATCAAGAATTTGTGAAATTTCATTGAATCCATTCTTCCATCTATCCATGAAATGTTCTCTGAGCCACTGACTGCAACACAACCCCAAAGCATGATTGATCCACCCCCCCATACTAAATGGTTGGCGAGATGTTCTTTTCCTGAAATTATGTGCCCTGTTATCGCCCCAAGTACCTTTAATCATTGTGGCCAAAGAGTATAGAACTTTTTTCCAAAATGCATCAGGCTTGTTTAGATGTTCTTTTGCATACTTTGAATGTTATGGTGAGGATGCAGAAGAGGTTTTATTCTGATGACCCTTCCATGAAGGTCATATTTGTGCAAGTGTCTCTGAACAGTAGAGCAATGTACCACAACTCCAAAGACTGCTAAATCTTTCTAAATGCCCACCAGATACTGATGATGGAGGTGACGGGCAGTCACCAAATATTGATGATGGAGGTGACGGGCGGTCACTTGATAATGATGATGGAGATGATGAGCGGTCACCGGATACTGATGATGGAGGCAACAGGCGGTCAACTAGATACTGATGATGGAGGCGACGAGTGGTCACCAGATACTGATGATGGAAATGTCAGTCGGTCACCAGATACTGATGATAAAGATGATGGGCAGTCACTAGATACTGATAATAGAGGTGATGGGTGGTCACCAGATACTGATGATGGAGACTATGGGCAGTTACCAGATACTCATCATGGAGGGGTGGGAGGTCACCAGATACTGTTCATGGAGGCGATGGGCGGTTACCAGATATTGATGATGGAGGCGACGGGCGGTCACCAGATACTGATGATGGAGGCAACGGGCGGTCACCAGATACTGATGATGGAGATAACAGGTGGTCACCAGATACTGATGATGGAGGCGACGGGCGGTTACCAGATACTGATATTGGAGGGAATGAGCAGTCACTAGATACTGATGATGGAGAGATGGGCGGTTACCAGATACTGATGATGGATGCGACGGGTGGTCACCAGATACTGATGATGGAGGCGACAGGTGGTCACTAGATATCGATGATGGAAATGTCAGTCGGTCACCAGATACTGATGATAAAGATGATGGGCGGTCACCAGATACTGATGATGGAGATAACAGGTGGTCACCAGATTCTGATAATAGAGGTGATGGTGGTCACCAGATACTGATGATGGAGATGATCGGCGGTCACCAGATACTGATGATGGAGATGACCGGCGGTTACCAGATACTGATGATGAAGGTGACGGGTGGTCACCAGATACTGATGATGGAGGTGACGGGCGGTCACCAGATACTGATGGGATTTACATTTCTCTTTTTTTATTCACTTTGCATTTTGATAATTGATTAAAATAAACTATTAACACTCATATTTTTGGAAGCTTTCTACTTTGCAGCATTTTCCGCACTCCTGCCTAAAACATTTGCACGATGCTGTATATATATATCACACTTGTTTCCTCATCATTGTGTGAATGTATCCATTTCCCTTTATAACACTGCTGCCCTATGGTGCTAAATAATAAAAGTGAGTAACCGGCACATAACACAGGACTTACCCAACAGAACAATCCATCCATGCCTAATTATTACTGCCATATAGTACTAAATGATAATACTTACATACAAAACATTCATATTAGTGTCACACAGGAACCACATGTTCTAGAACCTACTTAATAGTTCCCTACATAGACCCCATAATATATCTACCCAGAACGTCCATATTAGCGTCATACAGTGCTCACATTACGCTGCCATGCAGTGAGCGCATCAGACAGAACTTTCCCAATATCTTACACATAACATGTCCACAAAGAACCTTCAGAGCCCAAATAAAAGGGATTGACGGCGCCAAACTAATAACTCTGTATGCAGTGATACCGTGACAAGTGTCATCAGCTCTCGGAAGGGAGGAACCTTCCAGAACTGTCACATCGGGAGCTGATGGCACCACCGGTCCACGGGTCACTTACTGCTGACGATGAGCACGTTCCCGGGAGTGAGGTCGTCTCCGACATTATCCACCACACACAGGACGGTGCCTCCGTCTGATCTTGTCCTCGTCACGTTTCTTACTGAGATGACGTAACGGTCCGTCCCCAAGTCGCGGGATCGCTCAATCTTCTTAGAGCGATACATCATTTCTTGTACGGTCTGATCCCGTCCAGGCAAACAGCAGAAAGTGACATCGGAGCCCTCCAGGACCACTCGCTCCTGTGGGTAAATTACTGTGCTAGATCTCTCGTTATTGTCTCCTATAGGGGAAAAGTGGGGGAATAAGGGGTCAATAATTATAGAATAGGAAGTGGTTAAGACCCTTATACTCAGTCTGACGGATACGTCACCACTTTCACTGAGGTTTCACTCGCGGTTGTGGTGAAAACCACTAAAGTCAATGAGAAAAAAAAAAAGAATTTATTGTGAAACTTTCATATTATAAACAGTCAGTGGCCCGATTATCTCATGCCGCCAGGATCTGTGGTGGGAAGGAGCCGAGCACTGACCTGCTTCATCATTACAGTTACTGCACTCACCACTAGGGGGGCGTTGTGTGCATACAGATTTATACAGTAACCACTAGGGGGAGCTCACTACATACAGATTTATACAGTCACCACTAGAGGAGCGCACTACATACAGATTTATACAGCCACCACTAGCGGGAGCTCACTACATACAGATTCATACAGCCACCACTAGAGGGAGCTCACTACATACAGATTCATACAGCCACCACTAGGGGGAGCTCACTATACAGATTTATACAGTCACCACTAGAGGGAGCTCACTACATAGAGATTTATACACCCACCACTAGAGGGAGCTCACTACATAGAGATTCATACAGCCACCACTAGGAGCCTGTAGTCTGTGGAGGAAGGTGTGCGGTTGTGTTTGCTCCAGGAGAGTCACCAGCTTTTTTACACCCAGGAATCCCCCCCCCTTTGATCCAGGAAAGATAGGGGTGTAGTGGATAACCTGTGGGGCTGAGTCCTCGTCTCCCACTTCTCAGTCTAAGCCGACGGGGGGTGGGAGCTCATTGCATACCTCCCAACCTTCCCGAATTGAGCGGACAGTCCGGATTCTGACCCTCCCACCCGCTGTCCCAGTCGGGACACTATGTGTCCCGCAGTGAGAGAAGCCGCCACGCCCCCCATGCACCCTATCGTCGCACTCCCAGCTCTCCACTTCAGCTTCTTACAGCAGAGCAATGACGTTGCTATGCTGTACTCTTATGTGCGAGCAGGACCTGTGATGAGGTCACAGGAGGGGAGGAGTGAGGTGTCACATGGTCAGGCTCCCTGTGCAGGTCTCTGCTGTGCTGGTTGTCATGGTGATGGATGAGGGTAAGTTTGTGCCGGGTCAGGAGGGGTTTACAGTGTGGATGTAGCAGAGCTGTGTGTGTGCGAGGTGTACGGAGCGGAGCCATGTGTGCGAGGTGTACGGAGCGGAGCCGTGTGTGTGCGAAGTGTATGAAGCGGAGGCGTGTGTGTGCGAGGTGTATGGAGCGGTGCAGTGTGTGTACGAGGTGTACGGAGCGGAGCCATGTGTACGAGGTGTATGGATCGGAGCCATGTGTGTGCGAGGTGTACGGAGCGGAGCCGTGTGTACGAGGTGTACGGAGCGGAGCCAAGTGTGCAAGGTGTACGGAGCAGAGCCGTGTATGTACGAGGTGTACGGAGCGGAGCTGTGTGTGTGCGAGGTGTACGGAGCGGAGCCGTGTGTGTGCGAGGTGTACGGAGCGGAGCCGTGTGTGTGCGAGGTGTATGGAGCAGAGCCGCGTGTGTATGAGGTGTACGGAGCGGAGCCGTGTGTACGAGGTGTACAGAGCGGAGCCGTGTGTGTACGAGGTGTACGTAGCGGAGCCGTGTGTGTACGAGGTGTACAGAGCGGAGCCGTGTGTGTGCGAGGTGTACGGAGCGGAGCCGTGTGTGTACGAGAAGTACGGAGCGGAGCCGTGTGTGTACGAGGTGGATGTAGCAGTGCTGTGTGTGTACGGGGCATACACAGAGGAAACTTGTGTGTATGGAGCGGAACCGTGTGTGTACGAGGTGTGTGGAGCGGAACCGTGTGTGTACGAGGTGGATGTAGCAGTGCTTTGTGTGTACGGGGCGTACGAAACGGAGCCCTGTGTGTACAACGTGTACGAAGCTGAGTCGCTCAGCTCCGTACACTTCGTACACACAGGGCTCCATGCTTGAGCCGTGTGTGTACGGAGCGGAGCAGAGCCATGTGTGTACGGGGTGTACGTAGTGGAAACACGTGTGTATGGTGCAAAGCCGCATGTGTACAAGGTTTACGGAGCGGAACCGCATGTGTACGAGGTGTACAGAGCGTGGCTGCGTGTGTACGAGGTTTAAAGAGTGGAGCCGTGTGTGCGCGAGCTGTACAGAGTGGAGCCGCATGTGTACGAGGTTTACGGAGTGAAGCTGTGTGTGTACCGAGTGGAGCCGTGTGTGCGCGAGGTGTTCGGAGCGGAAGCGTGTGTGTACGAGGCATACAAAGCGGTACCGTGTGTGTATGAGGTGTGCAGAGTCGTGCATGTACAAGGTGTATGGTGGGGAGCATTCATACCTCCCAACCATCCCAGATCCAGCGGGACAGTTCCGATTTTGAGAGTCTGCCCCACTGTCCCGGCTGGGAGCTTACTTTTCCCATGGACACAGAAGTACACGACGGAGCCCCGAGGAGCATTTTAAAATTCACACGTGACGTTCCACCGGAAGTGACGTGCTAGAAGCTGATCGGAAATTAGGTAATTTCGGGAGGAGATTGTGATGGAACCATGGAAGCATTTCAGGGAATGCTTCAGATCCATCACTGTGTCCTCCGACGACAGAGCGGACAGTGGGATCGCCTTGGACTCGGGGATGTCGGCCATGTGAGCGGATCATGATATGTCCTGCACCGGGAGGCTCAGGTGGGCACTACAATGGGAGCCGGGCTGCTATAGTATCTTTATAATAATAATCTTTTATTTTTTCTCCCTCTGTATCTTTCTCTCTCTCTGTTCTTCCTTTCTCTCTCTGTTCTTTCTTTCTCTCTCTGTTCTTTCTTTCCCCTTTTTTTCTTTCCCATCTTTCTTTCTCTCTCCTTCTCTTTTCTTTTTCCCTTCTTTCTTTTTTTCTCTCTCTGTTCTTTTTTTCTGTCCACGCTCTCTCTCTGTTTTCTTTCTTTCTTTCTCTCTCTGTTCTTTATTTCTCCTCGTTCTTTCTTTCTCTTTTTTTCCCCTTCATTTCTCTCTAATCTTTCTTTCTCTCTCTGTTCTTTCTTTCTCTCTGTTCGTTCTTTCTTTCTCTGTTCTTTCTTTCCCCTCTTTCTTTATTTCTCTCTCTGTTCTCTTTCTTTCCCCTCTTTCTTTCTCTCTCTGTTCTTTCTTTCTTTACCCTCTTTCTTTCTCTCTCTGTTTCTTTCTTTATTTCTTTCTCTCTGTTCTTTCTTTCCCATATTTCTTTC
The DNA here is from genome assembly GCA_033576555.1 of Oophaga sylvatica. Lineage (NCBI taxonomy): Eukaryota > Metazoa > Chordata > Amphibia > Anura > Dendrobatidae > Oophaga > Oophaga sylvatica. Next base: position 990,869,711 of record JARQOD010000001.1, on the reverse strand, counting down.
TTTCTCTCTCTGTTCTTTCTTTCCCCTCTTTCTTTCTCTCTCTGTTCTTTCTTTCCCATCTTTCTCTCTCTGTTCTTTCTTTCCCATCTTTCTCTCTCTGTTCTTTCTTTCCCATCTTTCTTTCTTTCTCTCTCTCTGTTCTTTCTTTCCCCTCTTTCTTTTTTCTCTCTCTGTTTATTCTTTCTGTCCCTTCTTTCTTTCTCTGTTTCTTTCCCCTCTTTCTTTCATTTTTTCTTTCTCTGTTCTTTCTTTCCCCTCTTTCTTTCTTTCCTTCTCTCTGTTCTTTCTTTCCCCTTTCTTTCTCTCTCCCTCTCTAGTCTTTTCTTTCCCCTCTTTTTTTCTCTCTCTCTGTTCTTTTTTTCTGTCCCCTCTTTCTTTCTCTCTGTTCTTTTTTCTGTCCCCTCTTTCTTTCTCTCTGTTCTTTCTTTCTCTCCTTTCTTTCTTTCTGTTCTTTCTTTCTCTCCTTTCTTTCTTTTTCTTTCTTTCTCTCTGTTCTTTCTTTCTTTTTCTCTGTTCTTTCTTTCTCTCTCTCCTTTCTTTCTTTGTTTGTTTGTTTCTTTCTTTCTCTCTGTTCTTTTTCTTTCCCCTTTCTTTCTTTCTCTCTGTTCTTTCTTTCTCTCTCTGTTTTCTTTTTTCTCTCTCTGTTTTCTTTTTTCTCTCTCTCTGTTCTTTCTTTCTTTTCCTCAGTACCAGTCAGTGTGCCCACAGTACCAGCCACCGTGCCCATAATGCCAACCACTGTGCTCTCAGTACCAGTCAGTGTGATCAGCAGTGCTAAATGGGTGTGGTTGGGGCGTGGACATGGGTGTGATTAGTTGTGAAATGGGTGTGGTCGGGCGTGGCCTAAATACGCGCGCCACAGCCTTTGTCCCGCTTTCCTGTCTTCAAAAGTTGGGAGGCATGCTACCGGCAAAGAGAGTCACCAGTTCCGGCAAGGCCCGAAACATGGAGGAGCCCAGGAAGACCCAGGAGGGCTGCAAAGCCCCTAAGGCTAAGGTGAGGGCAACTGGGATGTCTCCTCCCGGAGGTGAGCGGGGTACTCGCAGAGGTGCAGCGGTGCAGAAAGATTGGGGCACTAGGGCCGCACTAGAGCCGGTTACCAGCTATGGCTCCCGCATCCATGTGTACCTCTGTGAGTATGAGGAGGCTGGGAAGACCCTGAGGAGGCTCCGGGAGGAGATGAAGGAGGCGAGGCAGGCTGCTGACAGGGCCTCCCGTACAGAGAAGTCTGCCCTAACAGCCAGGATATCCTGCCTGCGGATCTGCTTGGAGGGCATGGAAGCCCGGAGAGCATTCATAATGGATAACAACGGGCCTTTCCGGGAAAAACTGGAAATTGAGGGCCGATTCCACAACATGGCTGCTGCAAAGGAGCCAGAGGAGACTCGGCGTCCGACCCAGGTGGAGGAGGTGGACCATGTGGAGATGGAGGAGGCACCGTACCCACCTGGGAGCTTGGTAAGTGATCTCCAGGCCACACACAGCGGGATATATCCAGTGCAGGTCCCACTCCCATCAGACAATAATATTTCAGAGGATGATGGGGGTGATGCGGATGATAGCGGCAGCGATAACAGCAGTAGTGGGGGTCGCCTCATCTTGCAGCAGATCCATCAGCTGGAGTCCCCAGTAAATTATGCCCACCTGAAGTTTGGGGATGAGGTCTGTGGGGACGAGGCAACCAGGAGGGGGAAAAAGAAACGGAAGAAAAGGAAGAAGACATCGTAGGAGAGGTTGGTGTTTGTGCCCCTTCCTGGGACCCCCCAGTCCCGCTGTGTGGAGCCCGCTACCCACCCCGCCCCGGGACCTGCAGTGGGTCCGGTGCGAGGGAGCGGGGAAAGTACAAGTCATAAGGCGCCGGTCGCCGTCTCTGCTGGCAGTAGCAGAGGGGGCGAAAGTGGGCATGCGGCTGCAGAGCCGGACAGTGTGCATGGTCTGGAGTGTGGCCCTGTGGTGGGCGGTAATGAGATCTGTGGAGGTGTCCAGGCCCGATCCTCTGTGAAAATGGGGGACGGCCTGGTGCCTGCTGCACCTGCAGTTGCTTGGGGGGGGATGGAGACTGTGGGTACCTTGCCGGTGGTCGCCGCTCCCCGCAGTGTTGGCTGTGCGCTGTCAGCCGGGGCCGCATCATCGGCGGCGTGTGCTGTGGTGTTTGGGTCCCCCACATGCAGATCCGATGCTGGGTCAAAATCAGGGACCCCGGCACCGGTTATCATCTCAGGTGCAGCTGTAATGGCTGCGGTAATGCCGGCCCGGACTGCACCTTCACCGGAGGGGGTCGCACCACCAGGGTCCTCTGCATGTGTGTCACCTGTATTTGCTGGGGACCCGGCGGTGAAGTGCACACAGGAGTGTGGAGATGGTCTGCAGGAGAGGCTGGAGCAATGGTCTGCAGCTGCCGGCACATGCTCTGCCGAAAAGCAGGGTGTGGTAATTAAACCCTACAGTATCGCTCTTAAAGGGGCAGCTGCACTGCAAATAGCAACCCCCCCAGCAGAAAGCAGTGAAAAAAAACACAAATGGAAATGTAAATAATAATGGAAGTGGTGTGAATAGTGTCTGTGAAAATGGTGAAGGGTCAGGTGTTGGAGGGGCGCTTTCTGCTGGAGGTATGGTTGGTGTGAATGGTGCCAGCGCGGGGACTTCTACTAGTGAAAATGGTGAGACTGAGGTAAGTGAGGTGGAGATGGTTGACTGTGAGGTTGAGGGTTCCGGGAATTTAGGGGCTGGTCCATCACCCCCTCACCTGCAGCTACCATAAGTTATGCGGCTGCTGCCGGTGGGGTTCTGCGGGGGTCTTCCTCATCTCCAGACACAGGGAATGATGCTTTTTGCCGCCGTTTCCTGGAGGCCCTCAAAAAAGGGGAGCGGACGATCAATGTAGACGAAGGAAGAGTGGTGGAGTTGTCCTATTGGCTAGACAAGTTTGGTCTAGTTGCCTTCCAAGAGAAAACGGGGGGGGGGGGGGGGAACCGTGTGGGCAGGGGGTCTCCAGGAGAAATGTCGTTCGTCTTCGCTGGAGGGGCAATGAGGGGTGTCCATCCAGGACAAATATGGTGAAGCTCCTCATGAAGATTGACTTCAGGGCTATTGACATCTTTGCTCTGATACATCCTTTTGTGACCTCCACCTTTGATATCAGCTTTGTTCGGCCGGAGAGCTTGGAGCTCTTTTGGTCGAATTATGAGCTGGTAAAAGAGGAGCCCGGCTGGCGAGGGTTTGCTGTGGAGGCAATTTCTCGCCAAAGTGAGTCTCTTTCTGGCATCAACATAATGACCTGGTTGAACCGGTACGGCGAGGTTGTGGAGGTCCCTAAGAAGAATCGTGACGATTTTGGCATCTGGTCAGGAGGCTGGACCTTCCTGGTAAAGTTGAAGCATTCAGGGGGCACTGTCATCCACATCCCTTCCTCGGCTTTCCTGGGAAGGGATCAGATTCTGGTCTTCTACCAGGGGCAGCCGAAGGTCTGCCACAGGTGCCGTGATCCTCGCCACTTCAGCACGGGCTGCAAGGTGCAGAAATGTGCCTTGTGTGGCGAGGTGGGTCACCTCGCCGCATCCTGTCGTGTCATTCGATGTCACCTGTGTGGTGATCTAGGTCACCTGTTCAGCCGCTGTCCTCGGTCCTTCTCTAATACCATGGCCGGCCGGGCGGAGGGGAGCCGCAAGGAAGTTCTTGGCGGTGCAACTTCTGCAGGGGTTGGAGGTGGCAGCAGGGGAGTAGCTGAGGGGCAGATGAGGAATGACAGGGCGAGGGGCCCCTCTTACCAGTGGAGGCAGGCAAGGCATCAGGAGGGCAGGGGGCAGGAGGAGCCTCGGGGAACTGGGGTAATGGCTGCCCCCTCCACCGAGGCGACGGCCTATGTCACTGAGGCCCCGGGGGAGGAAGCGGTGAATGAGGAGATCAGTCGGATGGAGAATGAGGAAGTGGCTGGTCTCTCAGATGCCTCACAATATGAAAGTTTTGATGAGAACGGAGGGGAACAGCCAAAAGAAATGGGTGACAAGGGTACCAAGAGTGCCAAAGTAAAAAAAAAAGAAGAAAAAGAAGGGAGGTGGAAAATCTTCTTCCCTGACCAAGGTGCCTAAGGAAGGTCCCACCGACTCCCCTCTGATCTCCCTCTCCAACCGGTTCCAAGCCCTTCACGACCCTGCTGAGACGGGGGTCGGGGGTGAGATTCCAGAGGTAACATCTGGAGGGTCTTTGGGAGGGGGCGGAGTCCCTTCTCCAGAGGGTGTGTCTTCTTCAGGAGGTGGGGCTAACCCTGCGTCCGGAGATGAGAAAGAGGTGGGGGGATGGATACCTCTGTCTCTCTGAAAAGAAGAGGGGGTTTGCTTCATCGTCCGGAGATGAGCGGGCTAGGAAAATGGGTGGGGGAAAGAAAAATGCCATCTAACTCGATCACTCATGATGGCGGCACCCAACCCGTTGACCCTGGCGACCATTAATGTCGCTAGTATAAAGTCAGATGCGGCTAGATTTGTGGCCTTTGATTTTCTCACCCGATTTGAGGCTGACATTTTGTTTTTGCAGGAGGCCAGACTTACAGATATGGGGGCCATACGCAAGGCGGAGAGTGAGTGGAGGTGCGGGTCCTCGTACTGGTCTCTTGCGGCCGAGCCGTGTAGCGGGGTGGCGGTCCTTTTTAAGACTGCATCGGTTGAATGCCGGAGAGTTATCGAGGTAGAAATGGGGAGGTGCCTGGTCTTAGACATCTTCATGAGGGGACAGGAGCTTCGGCTCATTAACATCTATGGTCCACAGTCAAAGTGGGACCGTAAATGTCTCTTCCTGAAGATTAAGCCCTATCTTTTTACGAGCCGGCAGGTGGTCTTTGGAGGTGACTTTAATACTGTCACAAGGCTTCGTGATAGGGGAGGCTCCATTGACCGGCTGGCTTATGATAGTAATACTCTTAATAGCATAGCTACTATACTACTATAGCTCCTCCAGGCCCTGGGTACCGTATCCCTGAGAAAACAATAATTAAAATAAAAAATCGTGATATTCTCACCTTCCGGCGGCCCCCGCAGCCTTCCTGGTCTCGCGTGATGCTATGTCACCCTGAGGTCATTGTCGCCAGGCATCATTGGGACGGAGTTGCCGGGAGCGTCGCTGAGAGGCGGGAAAGCTGCGGGGGCCGCCGGAAGGTGAGAATATCACGATTTATTATTTTTTTTATTATTTTTAACATTAGATCTTTTTACTATTGATGCGACATAGGCGGCATCTATAGTAAAAAGTTGGTCACACTTGTCAAACACTATGTTTGACTCGTGTGACCAACCTGTCAATCAGTTTTCCAAGCGATGCTGCAGATCGCTATGAAAACGCTAGCATTCTGCAAGCTAATTACGCTTGCAAAATGCTAGTTTTTAGCGGGAATACGCATACCAATAAAATGCGTATTTCCCACGGCACGGAGGTGCGGGATTGCCGCGGAAATTTCCACGGAAATTCTGATACGTGTGCACATAGCCTAAAGGACAGAAAACAGCATAAGAAAAGAAAGATGGAGGAGGCTTCTCTGAGGAAGAAGAAGACAGAGGGTTTTTTTTGTGTTTGGTTTTGGGGGGTTGCTTTGACTGGGGCAGTTATGCTGGACTCGAACTTTGCTTTGGACTGGGGGGGTAATGTTGGACTCGGACGGTTGTTTTGCTGGGGTTTTGATTTTTGCTATTTATTGATTGTAAATTTTGTATTTTTATAATAAGAGTCACTACTACAGATTTATACATCACACTAGAGAGCTACATCAGTTTATACAGTCACCACTAGGAGGAGCTCACTACATACAGATTTATACAGTCACCACTAGGAGGAGCTCACTACATACAGATTACAGTCACCACATGAGCTACTATATATGATTATCAGTCACCAGAAAGACTCACTATATATAGTTACAGCCACTAGGGAGCTCACTACATACAGATTTATAAGTCCCACTAGGAGCTCATACTACAGTTACAGTCACCACTAGGAGGAGCTCACTATATATGGATTTATGCAGTCACCCTAGAAGGAGCTCACTATATATAGATTTATACAGCCACCACTAGAGGGAGCTCACTACATACAGATTATACAGTCACCACTAGGAGAGCTCACTACATACAGATTTATACAGTCCCGGAGAGCCACTAATATGGTTATGCAGTCACAGAGGAGCTCACTATATATAGATTTATACAGCACCACTAAGGAGCTCACTACAACAGATTTATACAGTCACCACTAGGAGGAGCTCACTACATACAGATTTATACAGTCACCACTAGGAGGAGCTCACTATATATGGATTTATGCAGTCACCACTCGGGACAGTCATGGCTATATAAATAACGATTCTCACAAGGGGAAGATCCTGCATTGACATTTTCAAATCTTGCATTAAACTCTAAAATTCATCCTAGAGATGATATCCAAGTGCCACATGATATATATTTCTTGGCCATCATATATAACTACCAGAGCAAAAAGTTGAAAACAACTTAATCCATCAGAGCAGTGATGAAATGTTCTTCACTTTGGAGCAGGAAGTTATTTAGTTACTCATCAAAAATGTGTTTTTTTCCGCCCAAATTAATGTCGGTTACACAGAACACAGAATCCCCTAAATGATTACTAGACTGCAAGTCTCAGATTTCATTTTCCCAGTAAAGATGAGAAAGCACAATTTATTCTCCTTATGTGTTAGATCAGTGGCCCCAATACTATGGAAGTGGAAAGAACGACTACTGAGGAAGCTATGCGGGCAGCCTTGCTGTAATTATTAGTGAGAGGAGGCGTCCTGTATGGTACTGGGCCATTTTGTTACTAATGTCGGAAAACTTCTGTTACTACTGGGGAAGTAATGGCGAGGATATACCTAGAGGAAAAAAAACATGCCTAGAGGAAAAGTGAAGTGTGGAATGGGAAACACAATTTTCACTGATAGAGGAGAAGAGTCCGTATTTCCCACAAACCCATTGAGCTGCATAACATCCCCCCAGAAAAGGAGAAAGACTTAGAGTTAAAAAAGGCAGCCCCAACTCACCATAATGAGTTTTCCATGAACTCCAACTGCTCCATTTTATTTCTGCAGTTGAGATATTTCCTTCAGCCACGCTCCGTATACGCACCGAATGAGAGTCACATTCCAAGGGAAGCTGAGAATCCCAAGTCCAACTGAAACTTGTACGACTTCTAGAAAATTCTGGTTTGAAATATTTCTGCAATATAGTTAAAAATATAACATAGGAAATCACATAGAGAATTAACCACCACTAGGGGGAGCTCCCTGTATACAGAGATACATGATAAGATCCTGTCTGTACCCACCACTAGGGGGAGCTCCCTGTATAAGAGACACATGATAAGATACTGCCTGCAGCCACCACTAGGGGAGCTCCCTGTATACAGAGATACATGATAAGATCCTGTCTGCAGCCACCACTAGGAGGAGCTCCCTGTATACAGAGATAAATGATAAGATCCTGTCTGCACCCACCACTAGGGGGAGCTCCCTGTATACAGAGATACATGATAAGATCCTGTCTGTACCCATCACTAGGGGGAGCTCCCTGTATACAGAAATACATGATAAGATACTTCCTGCAGCCACCACTAGGAGGAGCTCCCTGTATACAGAGATACATGATAAGATCCTTTCTGCAGCCACCACTAGGGGGAGCTCCCTGTATACAGAGATACATGATAAGATTCTGTCTGAAGTCACCACTAGGGGGAGCTCCCTGTATACAGAGATACATGATAAGATCCTGTCTGCAGTCACTACTAGGGGACTCCTGTATACGAGATAATGATAGATCCTGTCTGCAGTCCATACTAGGGGGAGCTCCCTGTATACAGAGATACATGATAAGATCCTGTCTGTACCCACCACTAGGGGAGCTCCCTGTATACAGAGATACATGATAAGATCCTTTCTGCAGCACCACTAGGGAGCTCCTGTATACAGAGATACATGATAGATTCTGTCTGAAGTCACCACTAGGGGGAGCTCCCTGTATACAGAGATACATGATAAGATCCTGTCTGCAGTCACTACTAGGGGGAGCTCCCTGTATACAGAGATACATGATAAGATCCTGTCTGCAGCCACCACTAGGGGGAGCTCCCTGTATACAGAGATACATGATAAGATCCTGTCTGCAGTCACTACTAGGGGGAGCTCCCTGTATACAGAGATACATGATAAGATCCTGTCTGCAGCCACCACTAGGAAGAGCTCCCTGTATACAGAGATACATGATAAGATCCTGTCTGTACCCACCACTAGGGGGAGCTCCCTGTATACAGAGATACATGATAAGAGCTTGTCTGCAGCCACCACTAGGGGAGTTCCCTGTATACAGGGATACTTGATAATATTCTGTCTGCAGCCACCACTAGGGGGAGCTCCATGTATACAGAGTTACATGATAAGATTCTTTCTGCAGCCACCACTAGGGGGAGCTCCCTGTATACAGAGATACATGATAAGAGCCTGTCTGCAGCCACCACTAGGGGGAGCTCCCTGTATACAGAGATACATGATAAGTTGCTGCGTGCAGTCACCACTAGGGGAGCTCCCTGTATACAGAGATACATGATAAGATCCTACATGCAGCCACCACATTAGCAGAACTACTTACATCTTCAATAATATTCATTTTTTTGGACCTGGCCACTTGGATGTGAAACATTATGTCTGATATCTCATACGTCTTTCTGCTTATGCTCCATTCCACATATAAACGCTGTTGCAATGAATCATTGTACATTTTTAGGTTCATTAGTGGGAAAGACGCTGCAGTTTCTACAACAGAAAGAAGCAAAAGAAAACAACGAATGTTTTAGCTCAAACCTTCAATGAGCGCAGAGTTCAGAGACACAATGTCAGACACATTGCAGAGAAAGTTTCTCTTTTGATCTTAATGGAGCTGTTCACCGATCTCACCTCCACTGTACAGATCATAACAATAAATTATTACTATTTACCTGCTGGTGAAAGAAACAATTTAATTCATTGCACAGCTTTGATATTTTCTGCCATAGTACCGCACCACATATTCTACAAAGTTCATAGTAATTTGCCCGTCCAGGTAATGAGCTGAATCCTGCCGGACACACATGCTCAGTCACTGAGTGATCCTAGAGCAGCCAATAGAAATAAGTGTCTGCACGAAGTATTTTAATTAGCACCATGCCATGTAGGTACATTTCAGTAGGGTCTGTATAACTCTAGTATGTAGATGGATACTCTACTGATCTGTTAATATAACTCCTGTACCTCACTAGCTGTGCTGCTGTAGAGTCTGTTTAACTCATGTACATAGCAGGCTATGCTGTTATATAGTCTGTATACCCCTGTACATAGCTAGTAGGGGGGCCGCACTGTGGAGAGCTATGTGGGGGAGAACAAGGAGTATAAATTGGATCCTATAATGTATGGACAGCCAGTGCAATGACCGGCACAGAGTGGAGGCGTCCGAGTACCAATCAGTTAGATGGACGACCCTGGCTGCTGTATTAAGGATGGACTGGAGAGGGGAATGTCGAGTGAGGGGGATGCCAATTAGTAGAACATTAAAGTAGTCCAGGCGGGAGTGGATCAGGGCGACAGTGAGGGGTCTTGTTACAGTATTTCCATGGTGGGAAAGGGGCGGATTCTAGAGATGTTCTTCAGTTGTAAGCGGCAAGAGATTGTATATGGGAGGTGAAGGAAAGATTGGTGTCACACATCACTCAAACAGCCAGCCTGCTGCTGGGGTGTTATTATGGTGCAACTCACGGTGAAGGAGATGTCAGATTTAGGGAGGTTAGTAGACGGCGGGAGCAGAAGGAGTTCAGTTTTGGAGAGGTTAAGTTTCAGATAGAGAGCAGACATGATGTTGGAGACTGCGGACAGACAGTCGGTGGCGTTCTGTAGTACAGCGGGGTAAGGTCGGGGGATGACGTGTATAGTTGTGTGTCATCAGCATAAAGATGGTACTGAAAGCCAAATCTGCTGTTGGTCTGTGCAATTGGGGCCATGTAGAGAGAGAAGAGAAGGGGACCAAGGACTGAGCCCTGGGGTACACCGACAGCGAGAGGAAGAGAAGATGACGTGGAGCCAGAGAACGAAACACTGAAGGAGCGGTCAGAAAGATAGGAGGAGAACCAGGAGAGAACAGTGTCCTTAATACCTAGTGACTGGAGCCTAGAGAGTAGGAGATGGTGGTCAACCGTGTCGAAAGCTGCAGAAAGGTCGAGAAGAATGAGCAGAGAGTGGTCACCGTTACGTTTTGAAGTCAGAAGGTCATTGGTCACTTTGATGAGTGCAGTTTATGTAGAGTGTGGGGGGTGGAAGCCGGACTGTGAAGGGTCTAGGAGGGAGTGAGTGGAGAGGTAACGGGTAAGGCGGGAGTAGACCAGGCGCTCTGTAAGGGTGGGCCGGGACTATAGTCGTGACCTGGATTACCGTAACATCTATGTCCGGCCCGTCCCCTACATGAAACGGTGTTCTTCCCTCTGGCGTGCCTGTATCTCCAGATTCCACTTTCCCTGGGCACTTCCCAGGTACCGATGGCCCCTCTTCCAGGCGACCTCTCAATAATGGAGACACAGTCCAGAACAACTTGAATACTCTCTTTACTGAATTCTTCACACGTTACATCAACAGTTGGCACAAGAGGTATTGCTTTAGTTTCCTTTGCTCTCCCTGCCTTGCTGTCACTTCTGTGCAGTACTCGCCCAGACAGGACCGTCCCAGACTGCTCCCCAGTTCCTTCCAGGCCTGACTCCGCCATAATGACATCTCCAGCCTACTTCGCCTCAGAGCTGAATTCATCAATCACTAGGTTGAGTGGCCCCCGGTGAAGCATCAGGCCCCTCTGCACTGAACTCATTTAAGCTCCAGCTCCCTTCAGTTCCTTGGCCATACCAACTTCTGCCCTAAAAGCATTGGCCCAGGCGGTAAGAAGCCACATCTTTCCTCTTCTGTCTAGGCCCACTGCGAGACTATGCACTGGCCGTGGGTAACGTGGGTTGCTATCCTTGGAACATTGCGTGGCTGCCGGTTGTCCAGGCCTAAGCCCTTGTGGACAATTGGGCACGCTGGCCCCATCTGAGCTAACTTCCTACAAAACCCTATCTTACTACCTGGCAGCCCCTCCTACACTTAACCCTATGGGAACTCTCTAGGAACTCTACCAAACAAGGCCCACTAGTATGACCCCACCTAGTGGCACTTACAGTACTATACTTACCCATATACAGTATATATACACTATGTACTAAAGTGCCCTCCTTTAATGCCCCAACAGGATGCACTAAACTCTCCCTGAACTATACGTAAGTATATCATAGCAGAACACATTATTATGGAATAAACATATTTACACACAATGGTAACACATAAGAATGTGGCAGTACCATGAACATTAGTAGTAGTACATAACATTATGTAGCAATACCAGCAAACGTTATACCTATACATTAACTATTTACATACTGCAACATTATATACACTTAAGGGTGGGGGCAAAACAGGAACATTCTTTCACCCCCTTACTGCTCCAAGAGTTTAGAGAAGAAGGGGAGATTGGAGACTGGTCTGTAGTTATTTGTGCAGGATGGGTGGAGAGAGGGTATTTTTATTAATGGAGTAATGATAGAGTGTTTGAAGGAGGAGGGGAAATTGCCAGATGAGAGGGAGAGATTAGAGGTTGTAGTTAGGTGAGTAGTGACAAGTGGAGAGTGAGACTGGAGGAGATGTAGGAAGAGATTGAAGATTTTAGTTAGGTGAGTAGTGACTACATGACAGAGGGGTATCCGTGACTCCCGGGAGCTTCTGTACATCCTGTCTGCGTAACCATCAATCCCCTTTTGTCTAACTCCATAAAACAACATCCACACTCCGAACCCAACAAATGACGTAACCAGTATATTGGATTAATTGGCCACAGCAGCCGTTTTATTAAAGTTAATACAAAACAATTTAAAACATTTTTACCTAAGAGGGGAAGGTCTTCGAAGCCCGAACCCTGCAACTGTAAATGACCACATATTCAACCTCCTTTTTGGCCCCAGGTCAAGTCTTACCCCCAGCCGCTAGGCACCAGCTCGGGGATAGTTAACAATTAGCCTGGCCAAAACAAAAAAAACCCTTAAGGGGCCCATCAAACTAACCCCTCCCCAGGGTTATCATTACACAGTTACCGTAAATCCACCGAGGGGAGTCCAGGACCTCTTAACATCTCCCCCACTAATCCTCCGTTTTCCACTTCCACCAACTTCGAGGATCCCACCCCCGCCCCCACTGCTATGACATATAACGAACCTACAATAAAGAACAGAACACCGTTAATAATATAAGTCACTTAGTCTTGACAATCCCGTGCATGAACCTTAACCCCTAGCTACTTGGTAGGTCATTGCGTCTGACAAATAAACAAGGGAGGGTGGGTGGGAGCGTGCTGTCTGTCCGGTGAGTACCTCAAAATGGATGCCCCACAATATGGCCGCTCTCTTATATATGGCCCTACCCACTGCCCCATACTTACTCCCCCCTTATCAAACCACTCCCCCACCTCCCCCTCCTTTTTTCCCTGTGCCGCAAGACCTTCTCCTGCCTCCTCCTCACCGTCAACCCCTTAGTTCCTACCTACTCCTGTCAGCTCCTTAATACCCCACGTCACCCTGTCATGGCGGCCTCCCTTGAGGGTCAGGGGCCCAGTACGGCCTTACTGGAGAGAGAGACTGGAGGAGATGTGAGGGATAGTGGGCATCATACCATGTAGAAACAAAAAGAGACTAATACCAAAAAATGGCACACCAAATCTGTGGGAAGTCCCTTAGTATGTGCCATCTGGTCAGGACTAGAGTGAAAAGCCCATCGTTAATGTATCAAAGAGAAGGAATGTGATGTGACCATCACAAAAAAACGAAAACGGGCATTTGAAAAAATTACAAATCTTTATTGAAACATATATAAAGACACATTATATTAAAATAGGAGGCAAAAACAGTGTAAGGCAAATGGACCATAAAGACATGTGTAAGTCCAGGAAAGCAAGGGAGACGCACTGGCCCAGGCAAATCAATGGTGAATGACTAAGTGATGAGATCACAATTAAATATCAATAATATGAATGATACAATGACCCGCATGCACGTAGATCACATACATAAAAAAGTGCTCACAAATGGCTAATTAATAATATACAGGTATACATATATGCCCCTAACACGAACCACTGGGGAGGGTACTCAAAAAAAAGAGAGATGATTCTCAATAGAACTGACAAGTGTCAAAATGGCATTTAGTAGCCTCTCTCCAAGTAGGTAATAGTTGTTCAATGGGGACACCATTCAATTCAGTTGTACAATGATCCACATGCATATACACTGTGTTCCAAATTATTATGCAAAAATTGTTTAGGAGTGATCAGGTAAGAATTTTTTTGTTTGTCAGTTAAACTCATTGATGGTGATGTGTGTCAGCGCTCTTTATATCACTGTAAGCAATTGCAGACACCTGTGCTAATTAGTTTGGCAGGTGTGTCCAATGAAAGGCAAGACTACTTAGGCTGTCCCACATTATTAAGCAGCCTACATTTTCTGCCAAAATGGGAAAGAAAAAGGATGTGTCGGCTGCTGAGAAGCAACAAATTGTGGAGTGTTTAGGTCAAGGCATGACTACAATCAACATTGCCAAGACACTTCATCGTGATCATCGCACAATCAAGAAGTATGTAGCTGATTCACAGTACACACGTGTGCGTGCTGATAAGGGAAAATTGAGGACTCTTTCCTACAGGCAATTACGTCAGGTTAAAAGAGCAGCGGCAAAAAAGCCTTGTCATAGCAGCAGACAAGTTTTTGAAGCTGCTGGTGCCTCCAACGTCCCCCGAACAACAAGATGCAGGGTCCTTCAGAGGTTTGCAGCTGGGCGTAAGCCATCCTGTCGACCTCCTCTATCCACTGCACAAGCAGAAACGGCTCCAGTGGGCCAAACAATGCATGAAGACTGACTTCAAAACTGTTTTGTTCACCGATGAGTGCCGTGCAACGCTCAATGGTCCAGATGGATGGAGTGGAGGATGGCTGGTTGATGGACACCCCATGCAAACACGGCTACGGCACCAACAAGGAGGAGGTGGAGTAATGTTTTGGGCTGGAATCATGGGAGAGAGATTGTCGGCCCCTTTAGGATCCCTGAAGGGGTAAAGATGAACTCCATAGTGTATGTTGAGTTTCTCAAACAGCATTTCCTGCCATGGTTCAAGAAGAAGAACCGTGCATTCCGCAGCAAGATCATTTTCATGAATGATAATGCACCGTCTCATGCTGCACATAACATATCTGCATCTCTGGCTGCTATGAGCATAAAAGGGGACAAACTTATGGTGTGGCCCCCATGCTCCCCTGACCTCAACCCCATTGAGAACCTCTGGAGCATCATCAAAAGTAGTGTCTATGATGGCGGGAGGCAGTTCACATCTAAGCAACAGCTCTGGGAGGATATTCTGTCCTCATGCAAAACAATTGAAGCAGAAACCATCCAAAACCTGACAAATTCAATAAACGAGAGAGTTCAGAAGCTCCTTTCCAACAAGGGGTCCTATGTGCAAATGTAACATCACCTAGAATAAAGTTTTGAGTTGAAAACTGTTTGATTTCAGTTTGTAAGAACCTGCTAATGCTTATAATTTCAAAAATGACCATTTTTTTGTTCTTTATTAAAATGAAAAGGTTGAAAACTCTGCTGTGCATAATAATTTGGAACATGCATTTTGAGTGCAGTTTGAGTGTTTTATTTTTTAAAAAATATACTGTTATCATAGGCAGTTTGTACAAAAACCTTTCAATTGTACTCTAATAGTTATTTGACTGGAAAATTACAATGATTGCAATTCATATAGGTAATTTGGAGAAATCTGAGAAAATATTATTTGCATAATAGTTTCTAACACAGTGTAGATGAAATGAATAAATCCAATGTGCTCGCAAAGGGTTATCAAATTACATACAAGTGTGCATATACATCCCTTAAGCGAAACACTAGAGAGGGTGCTCAAATGAGATTCTAAACTGCACGCTTAAACTGACAAATGTCAGAAGGGTATTAAATTACCTCTCTCCAAGGATAGCGGGTGGGAGCCTGGGTCTGCACGTCTGCCCCGACGCGCGTTTCGCACGATTGCACGTACCCTGACGAAGGCAATCATTCCGAAATGCGCGTCGGTGCAGACCCAGGCTCCCACCCGCTATCCTTGGAGAGAGGTAATTTAATACCCTTCTGACATTTGTCAGTTTAAGCGTGCAGTTCAGAATCTCATTTGAGCACCCTCTCTAGTGTTTCGCTTAAGGGATGTATATGCACACTTGTATGTAATTTGATAACCCTTTGCGAGCACATTGGATTTATTCATTTCATCTATATGCATGTGGATCATTGTACAACTGAATTGAATGGTGTCCCCATTGAACAACTATTACCTACTTGGAGAGAGGCTACTAAATGCCATTTTGACACTTGTCAGTTCTATTGAGAATCATCTCTCTTTTTTTTGAGTACCCTCCCCAGTGGTTCGTGTTAGGGGCATATATGTATACCTGTATATTATTAATTAGCCATTTGTGAGCACTTTTTTATGTATGTGATCTACGTGCATGCGGGTCATTGTATCATTCATATTATTGATATTTAATTGTGATATCATCACATAGTCATTCACCATTGATTTGCCTGGGCCAGTGCGTCTCCCTTGCTTTCCTGGACTTGCACATGTCTTTATGGTCCATTTGCCTTACACTGTTTTTGCCTCCTATTTTAATATAATGTGTGTTTATATATGTTTCAATAAAGATTTGTAATTTTTTCAAATGCCCGTTTTCGTTTTTCTTGTGATGGTCACATCACATTCCTTCTCTATCATACCATGTAGGTAAATGTCATAAATTTCGTTCTAGAAAATTTACATTTTTTTCTGATCTAAACAGTGATATTTATGCGGATGGGGGACAACCCCTTTAAAGTGAGGTGTCTTTAAATCTGAATGTCATGAGACCTTTGTCAAATAAATGGAGAACATAGAGGTAGATCCTCAAGAGATCCTACTAAACTGAAGAATGCAAGAAGGTTGTGGAAGATTAGAATAACCAGAAGGTATGTGTTGGGTGTTGGTAGTTTCTTAAAGGGTTGTCCACTACGAGGACAACCCCTTCTTAAAGTAAATGTACGGTCTCGATAAAATAATAAAGCCTATACTCACCTTTCGTTTCGGTTCCATTCATGCGATTTCGACATTCGCTCTCCCCAGGGCTGTGATGTGGTGTTGTGATATGTGATGCTGGGGTCACTGTCTCCGCCTTCGGGCAAACTGAACATGAAGAGGAAGTCCGGGCTGCAGCTGATATCAGACTTCCACTTAAATACAGGAGGGAAGTGTGTGCTCCAGCATGGCCTCCTCTATACAGACAATACAGGAGAGAGGTGTGTGCTCCAATATGGCCTCCTCTATACAGACGATACAGGAAGTGTGTGCTCCAACATGGCCTCCTCTATACAGACAATACAGGAGGGAAGTGTGTGCTCCAATATGGCCTCCTCTATACAGACAATACAGGAAGGGAAGTGTGTGCTCCAATATGGCCTCCTCTATACAGACAATACAGGAGGAAAGTGTGTGCTCCAATATGGCCTCCTCTATACAGACAATACAGGAAGTAAGTGTGTGCTCCAATATGGCCTCCTCTATACAGACAATACAGGAGGGAAGTGTGTGCTCCAATATGGCCTCCTCTATACAGACAATACAGGAAGGGAAGTGTGTGCTCCAATATGGCCTCCTCTATACAGACAATACAGGAGGGAAATGTGTGCTCCAACATGGCCTCCTCTATACAGACAATACAGGAAGGAAGTGTGTGCTCCAATATGGCCTCCTCTATACAGACGATACAGGAAGTGTGTGCTCCAATATGGCCTCCTCTATACAGACAATACAGGAAGGGAAGTGTGTGCTCCAATATGGCCTCCTCTATACAGACAATACAGGAGGGAAGTGTGTGCTCCAACATGGCCTCCTCTATACAGACAATACAGAAGGGAAGTGTGTGCTCCAGTATGGCCGCCTCTATACAGACAATACAGGAGGGAAGTGTGTGCTCCAACATGGCCTCCTCTATACAGATAATACAGAAGGGAAGTGTGTGCTCCTGTATGGCCGCCTCTATACAGACAATACAAGAGAGAGGTGTGTGCTCCAATATGGCCTCCTCTACACAGACAATACAGGAGAGAGGTGTGTGCTCCAATATGGCCTCCTCTATACAGACAATACAGGAAGGGAAGTGTGTGCTCCAATATGGCCTCCTCTATACAGACAATACAGGAGGGAAGTGTGTGCTCCAACATGGCCTCCTCTATACAGACAATACAGGAAGGAAGTGTGTGCTCCAATATGGCCTCCTCTATACAGACGATACAGGAAGTGTGTGCTCCAATATGGCCTCCTCTATACAGACAATACAGGAAGGAAGTGTGTGCTCCAATATGGCCGCCTCTACACAGACAATACAGGAGAGAGGTGTGTGCTCCAATATGGCCTCCTCTATACAGACAATACAGGAAGGAAGTATGTGCTCCAATATGGCCGCCTCTACACAGACAATACAGGAGAGAGGTGTGTGCTCCAATATGGCCTCCTCTTAAATACAGCACAAATACAGGAAGGAAGTGTTTGCTCCAATATGGCCGCCCCTATACAGACATTACAGGAAAGAAGTGTGTGCTCCAATACGGCTTCCTCTATGCAGACAATACATTAGGGAAGTGTGTGCTTGTTAAATATTAATTATTGGTTATGGATTTATTCTATATACGCTCAATTCTGTACCGAGCAGATTGACTTTCACTGACATTACATATGCTATTTCTGTTTGGTAAAGTGTCAACCCCATATACAGAGACCACGTGCTCTGAGGGACGTATATATAACATGGTTACACGAAGGGCTGCCCTCTTCTTCACTCTCTACGGACACACTCCATGGACACTTTACTCTGACACTACGTCGAACGAACAGCTGCTATGTAAGTTATGTAACCACGTGTTGCTTCCAAAGATGCTCCTGACAGAGACAGATGTCATTTACTATTCAGGATCCAAGGAAAGAAGTGTACAAACTTTGCTATGGACAAATGAACAATCTCTTTGTAACTATTTCACCCATTTTATGTTTTTCAGGAAGGGGGTGTGTGCTCCAATATGGCCTCCTCTATACAGACAATACAGGAGGGAAGTGTGTGCTCCAATATGGCCGCCTCTCTACAGACAATACAGGAGGGAAGTGTGTGCTCCAATATGGCCGCCTCTCTACAGACAATACAGGAGGGAAGTGTGTGCTCCAATATGGCCTCCTCTATACAGACAATACAGGAGGGAAGTGTGTGCTCCAATATGGCCTCCTCTATACAGACAATACAGGAGGGAAGTGTGTGCTCCAATATGGCCGCCTCTCTACAGACATTACAGGATGGGGTGTGTGCTCCAATATGGCCTCCTCTATACAGACAATAAGGAGGGAAGTGTGTGCTCCAATATGGTCTCCTCTATACAGACAATACAGGAGGGAAGTGTGTGCTCCAATATGGCCGCCTCTCTACAGACAATACAGGAGGGAAGTGTGTGCTCCAATATGGCCTCCTCTATACAGACAATACAGGAGGGAAGTGTGTGCTCCAATATGGCCGCCTCTCTACAGACAATACAGGAGGGAAGTATGTGCTCCAATATGGCCTCCTCTATACAGACAATACAGGAGGGAAGTGTGTGCTCCAATATGGCCGCCTCTCTACAGACATTACAGGATGGGGGTGTGTGCTCCAATATGGCCTCCTCTATACAGACAATACAGGAGGGAAGTGTGTGCTCCAATATGGTCTCCTCTATACAGACAATACAGGAGGGAAGTGTGTGCTCCAATATGGCCGCCTCTCTACAGACAATACAGGAGGGAAGTGTGTGCTCCAATATGGCCTCCTCTATACAGACAATACAGGAGGGAAGTGTGTGCTCCAATATGGCCGCCTCTCTACAGACAATACAGGAGGGAAGTATGTGCTCCAATATGGCCTCCTCTATACAGACAATACAGGAGGAAAGTGTGTGCTCCAATATGGCCTCCTCTATACAGACAACACAGGAAGGAAGTGTGTGCTCCAATATGGCCTCCTCTATACAGACATTACAGGATGGGGTGTGTGCTCCAATATGGCCTCCTCTATACAGACAATACAGGAAGGAAGTGTGTGCTCCAATATGGCCTCCTCTATACAGACAATACAGGAGGGAAGTGTGTGCTCCAATATGGCCTCCTCTATACAGACATTACAGAAGGGAAGTGTGTGCTCCAATATGGCCTCCTCTATACAGACAATACAGGAGGGAAACGAGTGCTCCAATATGGCCTCCTCTATACTGACAATACAGGAAGGAAGTGTGTGCTCCAATATGGCCTCCTCTATACAGACATTACAGGAAGGGGGTGTGTGCTCCAATATGGCCTCCTCTATACAGACAATACAGGTAGGAAGTGTGTGCTCCAATATGGCCTACACATACAGGGAGACCAAATTTTTCAGGAGGAAGAAGTGTGTGCTCCAATATGGCCTCCTCTATACAGACATTACAGGAAGGGGGTGTGTGCTCAAATATGGCCTCCTCTATACAGACAATACAGGAGGGAAGTGAGTGCTCCAATATGGCCTCCTCTATACAGACAATACAGGAAGGAAGTGTGTGCTCCAATATGGCCTCCTCTATACAGACATTACAGGAAGGGGGTGTGTGCTCAAATATGGCCTCCTCTATACAGACAATACAGGAGGGAAATGAGTGCTCCAATATGGCCTCCTCTATACAGACAATACAGGAAGGAAGTGTGTGCTCCAATATGGCCTCCTCTATACAGACATTACAGGAAGGGGGTGTGTGCTCAAATATGGCCTCCTCTATACAGACAATACAGGAAGTGTGTGCTCCAATATGGCCGCCCCTATACAGAGATTACAGGACGGAAGTGTGTGCTCCAATATGGCTGCCTCTATGCAGACAATACAGGAAGTGTGTGCTGCAATATGGTCGCCTCCTATACAGACAACACAGGAGGGAAGTGTGTGGTCCAATATGGCCTCCTCTATACAGACAATACAGGAGGGAAGTGTGTTCTCCAATATGGCCGCCTCTATACTGACAATATAGGAAGTGTGTGCTCCAATATGGCTGCCTCTAAACAGACAATACAGGAAGGAAGTGTGTGCTCCAATATGGCCTCCTCTATACAGACAATACAGGAGGGAAGTGTGTGCTCCAATATGGCCTCCTCTATACAGACAATACAGGAGGGAAGTGTGTGCTCCAATATGGCCTCCTCTATACTGACAATACAGAAGGGAAGTGTGTGCTCCAGTATGGCCGCCTCTATACAGACAATACAGGAGGGAAGTGTGTGCTCCAACATGGCCTCCTCTATACAGACAATACAGAAGGGAAGTGTGTGCTCCAGTATGGCCGCCTCTACACAGACAATACAGGAGGGAAGTGTGTGCTCAACATGGCCTCCTCTATACAGATAATACAGAAGGGAAGTGTGTGCTCCAGTATGGCCGCCTCTATACAGACAATACAAGAGAGAGGTGTGTGCTCCAATATGGCCTCCTCTATACAGACAATACGGGAAGAAGTGTGTGCTCCAATATGGCCGCCTCTACACAGACAATACAGGAGAGAGGTGTGTGCTCCAATATGGCCTCCTCTATACAGACAATACAGGAAGGAAGTGTGTGCTCCAATATGGCCGCCTCTACACAGACAATACAGGAGAGAGGTGTGTGCTTCAATATGGCCTCCTCTATACAGACAATACAGGAAGGAAGTGTGTGCCCATATGCCTGCTCTATACAGACAAAAGGAAGGAGTTGTGCTCAATGGCCCCTCTATACAGACATTACAGGATGGGGGTGTGTGCTCCAATATGGCCTCCTCTATACAGACAATACAGGAGGTAAGTGTGTGCTCCATTATGGCCTCCACTATACAGACATTACAGGAAGGGGTGTGTGCTCCAATATGGCCTCCTCTATACAGACAATACAGGAAGGAAGTGTGTGCTCCAATATGGCCTCCTCTATACAGACATTACAGGAGGGAAGTGTGTGCTCCAATATGGCCTCCTCTATACAGACATTACAGGAGGGAAGTGTGTGCTCCAATATGGCCTCCTCTATACAGACATTACAGGAAGGGGGTTGTGCTCAATATGGCCTCCTCTATACAGACAATACAGGAGGAAAGTGTGCTCCAATATGGCCTCCTCTATACAGACAATACAGGAGGAAGTGTGTGCTCCAATATGGCCTCCTCTATACAGACATTACAGGAAGGGGTGTGTGCTCAATATGGCCTCCTCTATACAGACAATACAGGAGGGAAGTGTGTGCTCCAATATGGCCTCCTCTATACAGACAATACAGGAGGGAAGTGTGTGCTCCAATATGGCCGCCCTCTATACAGACGATACAGAGGGAAATGTGTGCTCCAATATGGCCTGCCTCTATGCAGACAATACAGGAAGTGTGTGCTCCAATATGGTCCCCTCTATACAGACAACACAGGAGGAAGTGTGTGTCCAATATGGCCTCCTCTATACAGACAATACAGGAAGTGTGTGCTCCAATATGGCCTCCTCTATACAGACATTCAGGAGGGAAGTGTGTTCTCCAATATGGCCGCCTCTATACTGACAATATAGAAGGAAGTGTGTGCTCCAATATGGCTGCCTCTAATACAGACAATACAGGAAGGAAGTGTGTGCTCCAATATGGCCTCCTCTATACAGACAATACAGGAGGGAAGTGTGTGCTCCAATATGGCCTCCTCTATACAGACAATACAGGAGGGAAGTGTGTGCTCCAACATGGCCTCCTCTATACAGACAATACAGAAGGGAAGTGTGTGCTCCAGTATGGCCGCCTCTATACAGACAATACAGGAGGGAAGTGTGTGCTCCAACATGGCCTCCTCTATACAGACAATACAGAAGGGAAGTGTGTGCTCCAGTATGGCCGCCTCTACACAGACAATACAGGAGGGAAGTGTGTGCTCCAACATGGCCTCCTCTATACAGATAATACAGAAGGGAAGTGTGTGCTCCAGTATGGCCGCCTCTATACAGACAATACAAGAGAGAGGTGTGTGCTCCAATATGGCCTCCTCTATACAGACAATACAGGAAGGAAGTGTGTGCTCCAATATGGCCGCCTCTACACAGACAATACAGGAGAGAGGTGTGTGCTCCAATATGGCCTCCTCTATACAGACAATACAGGAAGGAAGTGTGTGCTCCAATATGGCCGCCTCTACACAGACAATACAGGAGAGAGGTGTGTGCTTCAATATGGCCTCCTCTATACAGACAATACAGGAAGGAAGTGTGTGCTCCAATATGGCCGCCTCTACACAGACAATACAGGAGAGAGGTGTGTGCTCCAATATGGCCTCCACTATACAGACGATACAGGATGTGTGTGCTCCAATATGGCCTCCTCTATACAGACAATACAGGAAGGAAGTGTTTGCTCCAATATGGCCGCCCCTATACAGACATTACAGGAAAGAAGTGTGTGCTCCAATACGGCTTCCTCTATGCAGACAATACATTAGGGAAGTGTGTGCTTGTTAAATATTAATTATTGGTTATGGATTTATTCTATATACGCTCAATTCTGTACCGAGCAGATTGACTTTCACTGACATTACATATGCTATTTTTGTTTGGTAAAGTGTCAACCCCATATACAGAGACCACGTGCTCTGAGGGACGTATATATAACATGGTTACACGAAGGGCTGCCCTCTTCTTCACTCTCTACGGACACACTCCATGGACACTTTACTCTGACACTACGTCGAACGAACAGCTGCTATGTAAGTTATGTAACCACGTGTTGCTTCCAAAGATGCTCCTGACAGAGACAGATGTCATTTACTATTCAGGATCCAAGGAAAGAAGTGTACAAACTTTGCTATGGACAAATGAACAATCTCTTTGTAACTATTTCACCCATTTTATGTTTTTCAGGAAGGGGGTGTGTGCTCCAATATGGCCTCCTCTATACAGACAATACAGGAGGGAAGTGTGTGCTCCAATATGGCCGCCTCTCTACAGACAATACAGGAGGGAAGTGTGTGCTCCAATATGGCCGCCTCTCTACAGACAATACAGGAGGGAAGTGTGTGCTCCAATATGGCCTCCTCTATACAGACAATACAGGAGGAAAGTGTGTGCTCCAATAAGGCCTCCTCTATACAGACAACACAGGAAGGAAGTGTGTGCTCCAATATGGCCTCCTCTATACAGACATTACAGGATGGGGGTGTGTGCTCCAATATGGCCTCCTCTATACAGACAATACAGGAGGTAAGTGTGTGCTCCAATATGGCCTCCACTATACAGACATTATAGGAAGGGGGTGTGTGCTCCAATATGGCCTCCTCTATACAGACAATACAGGAAGGAAGTGTGTGCTCCAATATGGCCTCCTCTATACAGACAATACAGGAGGGAAGTGTGTGCTCCAATATGGCCTCCTCTATACAGACATTACAGGAAGGAAGTGGTGTGCTCCAATATGGCCTCCTCTATACAGACATTACAGGAAGGGGGTGTGTGCTTAAATATGGCCTCCTCTATACAGACAATACAGGAGGGAAATGAGTGCTCCAATATGGCCTCCTCTATACAGACAATACAGGAAGGAAGTGTGTGCTCCAATATGGCCTCCTCTATACAGACATTACAGGAAGGGGGTGTGTGCTCAAATATGGCCTCCTCTATACAGACAATACAGGAAGTGTGTGCTCCAATATGGCCGCCCCTATACAGAGATTACAGGAGGGAAGTGTGTGCTCCAATATGGCTGCCTCTATGCAGACAATACAGGAAGTGTGTGCTGCAATATGGTCGCCTCTATACAGACAACACAGGAGGGAAGTGTGTGGTCCAATATGGCCTCCTCTATACAGACAATACAGGAAGTGTGTGCTCCAATATGGCCTCCTCTATACAGACATTACAGGAGGGAAGTGTGTTCTCCAATATGGCCGCCTCTATACTGACAATATAGGAAGTGTGTGCTCCAATATGGCTGCCTCTAAACAGACAATACAGGAAGGAAGTGTGTGCTCCAATATGGCCTCCTCTATACAGACAATACAGGAAGTGTGTGCTCCAATATGGCCTCCTCTATACAGACAATACAGGAGGGAAGTGTGTGCTCCAATATGGCCTCCTCTATACAGACAATACAGGAAGTGTGTGCTCCAATATGGCCTCCTCTATACAGACAATACAGGAGGGAAGTGTGTGCTCCAATATGGCCGCCTCGATACAGACAATACAGGAGGGAAGTGTGTGCTCCAATATGGCCTCCTCTATACAGACATTACAGGAGGGAAGTGTGTGCTCTAATATGGCCTCCTCTATACAGACATTACAGGATGGGGGTGTGTGCTCCAATATGGCCTCCTCTATACAGACAATACAGGAGGTAAGTGTGTGCTCCAATATGGCCTCCTCTATACAGACATTACAGGAAGGGGGTGTGTGCTCCAATATGGCCTCCTCTATACAGACAATACAGGAAGGAAGTGTGTGCTCCAATATGGCCTCCTCTATACAGACATTACAGGAAGGGGGTGTGTGCTCAAATATGGCCTCCTCTATACAGACAATACAGGAGGGAAGTGTGTGCTCCAATATGGCCGCCTCTCTACAGACAATACAGGAGGTAAGTGTGTGCTCCAATATGGCCTCCTCTATACAGACATTACAGGAAGGGGTGTGTGCTCCAATATGGCCCCCTCTATACAGACAATACAGGAAGGAAGTGTGTGCTCCAATATGGCCTCCTCTATACAGACATTACAGGAGGGAAGTGTGTGCTCCAATATGGCCTCCTCTATACAGACATTACAGGAGGGAAGCGTGTGCTCCAATATGGCCTCCTCTATACAGACATTACAGGAGGGAAACGAGTGCTCCAATATGGCCTCCTCTATACTGACAATACAGGAAGGAAGTGTGTGCTCCAATATGGCCTCCTCTATACAGACATTATAGGAAGGGGGTGTGTGCTCAAATATGTCCTCCTCTATACAGACAATACAGGAGGGAAACGAGTGCTCCAATATGGCCTCCTCTATACAGACAATACAGGAAGGAAATGTGTGCTCCAATATGGCCTCCTCTATACAGACATTACAGGAAGGGGGTGTGTGCTCAAATATGGCCTCCTCTATACAGACAATACAGGAGGGAAGTGTGTGCTCCAATATGGCCTCCTCTATACAGACAATACAGGAGGGAAGTGTGTGCTCCAATATGGCCGCCCCTATACAGAGATTACAGGAGGGAAGTGTGTGCTCCAATATGGCTGCCTCTATGCAGACAATACAGGAAGTGTGTGCTGCAATATGGTCGCCTCTATACAGACAACACAGGAGGGAAGTGTGTGGTCCAATATGGCCTCCTCTATACAGACAATACAGGAAGTGTGTGCTCCAATATAGCCTCCTCTATACAGACATTACAGGCGGGAAGTGTGTTCTCCAATATGGCCGCCTCTATACTGACAATATAGGAAGTGTGTGCTCCAATATGGCTGCCTCTAAACAGACAATACAGGAAGGAAGTGTGTGCTCCAATATGGCCTCCTCTATACAGACAACACAGGAGGGAAGTGTGTGCTCCAATATGGCCGCCTCGATACAGACAACACAGGAGGGAAGTGTGTGCTCCAATATGGCCGCCTCGATACAGACAATACAGGAAGGAAGTGTGTGCTCCAATATGTCCTCCTCTATACAGACAACACAGGAGGGAAGTGTGTGGTCCAATATGGCCTCCTCTATACAGACAATACAGGAAGTGTGTGCTCCAATATGGCCTCCTCTATACAGACAATACAGGAAGTGTGTGCTCCAATATGGCCTCCTCTATACAGACATTACAGGAGGGAAGTGTGTTCTCCAATATGGCCGCCTCTGTACTGACAATATAGGAAGTGTGTGCTCCAATATGGCTGCCTCTAAACAGACAATACAGGAAGGAAGTGTGTGCTCCAATATGGCCTCCTCTATACAGACAACACAGGAGGGAAGTGTGTGCTCCAATATGGCCGCCTCGATACAGACAATACAGGAGGGAAGTGTGTACTCAATATGGCTTCCTCTATACAGGCAATACAGGAGGGAAGCGAGTGCTCCAATATGGCCTCCACTTTACAGACAATACAGGAGGTGTATGCTTTAATATGGTCTCCAGTTCCAGAACTTCACCATCAGATGGAATGGAGTTGTCTACTGGAGAACTAATGAAGAATCTTTATTTTTTTAGGTTACATAATCTTGATATAGAAACCTACAGATCAGGACATACCTTGACAATGCCACAGTCCAAGTTTGAGGGTCAGGAACAGAGCGGCAATGATTCCATGCTGTTTAGCACAATGGTCCATTAATGAAAGTTATCTGTAATATAGAGGAAATCATCATTTGCTGGATTTGTTCAGAGTTTATTTGCTATACTCAGCTAAGTGAGATCATAAACAAGGGTAAGTACACAAACTGAGCTCCATACAGTCCAGTCTACTATTCTATATATCACCTTCACTGAAGTCAATGGCATCTCAATTGTTCAACTTTCCTTAGGATTCTTCCCATTGTCTGATCTTGGAATACATCAGGTTTATTAAGAAAGGTGTATGCATCTCCTGTACATAACTAGCTATTCTGCTGTAGAGTCTGAGTAACATCTCTCAATGGCTGGCTGTGCTGCCATAGATTATAATTATTATTTATGTATATAGCACCATTGATTCCATGGTGCTGTACATGAGAAGGGGTTACATACAAATTACAGACACCACTTACAGTAAACAAACTAACAATGACAGACTAATACAGAGGGGAGAGGACCCTGCCCTTTAGGGCTTACATTCTACAGGATGTTGGGGAAGGAGACAGCAGGTTGGTGGGTTGCAGCAGTTCCGGTGTTGGTTAAGGTGATATCTCCGGTAGTGGTGAGGAGGTAGCGGTGTCATTGCAGGCTGTAAGCTTTCCTGAAGAGGTGGGTTTTCAGGTTCCATCTGAAGGATCCGAATGTGGTTGATAGTCGGACTTGTTGGATCAAAGAATTCCAGAGGATGGGGGATATTCGGGAGAAGTCTTGGAGGTGGTTGGATGAGGAGCGAATAAGGGTGGAGGAGAGAAAGAGGTCTTGGGAGGACCGGTGATTACTGTTCTGCCCATCTGAGTACAGGGCAGTATGTTTTGCACTGTGTGCTGGTTTGTTTGTTATAGCACCATCCAATGGTGGCTGAATTTATAGCCTGTGCCTTTAACAAGTAGATAGAGTATTGCATTGTGGGATTGAAGCAAGGTATGCTGGGAAGAAGAATCTCCATTTTTCTTCCATGTACTTCAGGGAATAGACGTGTTCATGTGCTCTCCTGTATCCTCTCTAACTTGAGTTTGCTATCCTGGTAAAGCATATCTGGTAAGATCAATATCTTCTCTAGCAATGCAGTGTTTAGGAGATTATTAACTGTATAGCAGCCAGTGCATAGGAGATGTTACTAGAATCCTGTGTAAAGTTTGCATCATACTGTATACTTTCCTGTTAATTGTAAAGTGTCAGCTGTGTGCCCAATACTTATCCATGTCATTTGTTTTTTTATAGTTTTACCGCACATGTTCTATACTGTTCACCAATGAACAAGTTAGACTACAGAGGACGGTCTGCTTATTTGGAGTACGGAACGGTGGTTTATGCTGTATGCCAGATTGCACACCGTGTCAACGTGTATGAAGGCAGAACAATTACGTGAGGGAAGGTATCGGGAGATTAGTTCAGAGACATATGGGGGAGACAGGTTATAGATGGCCTTGTAGGTCAGTATTAGTAATTTGAACTGGATAAGTTGAGGGAATGGGAACCAGTGAAGAGATCTGCAAAGGGAAGAAGCGGAGGAGTAGCGAGTAGAGAGATGAATTAGTCGGGCAGCAGAGTTAAGAATGGACTGGAGAGGTGCGAGGGTGTTAGCAGGGAGGCCACAGAAAAGGATGTTGCAGTAGTCGAGGCGGGAGAAGATGAGGGCATGCACAATCATTTTAGTAGATTGAGGGTTGAGGAAAGGACAGATTCTGGAAATATTTTTGAGCTGGAGGCGACAGGAGGTAGAAAGAGCTTGAATGTGCGGTTTGAAAGACAGGACAGAGTCAAGGGTTACTCCGAGGCAGCGGACTTCCAGTACGGGGGAAAGCGTGATGTCGTTAATTGTGATAGATAGGTCAGGTAAGGAAGATCTGTGAGATGGGGGAAAGATGATGAGTTCAGATTTGTCCACATTGAGATTGAGGAAGCGAGAGGAGAAGAAGGAGGATATGGCTGATAGATACTCTGGGATTCTGGACAGCAGAGAGGTGACGTCTGGGCCAGAAAAGTAGATCTGAGTGTCATCAGCATAAAGGTGGTACTGGAATCCATGGGACTTTATGATATGAGTTGCCCGAGGCCAAGTGTATAGATTGAGAAGAGGAGGGGTCCTAGAACAGAGCTTTGGGCGACTCCAACAGAGAGAGGGTGGGACGAGGAGGTAGTGTGGGAGTGGGAGACGCTGAATGTGCGGTTGGAAAAGTATGAGGAAATCCAGGATAGGGCGAGGTCCTTGATGCCAAAGGAGGAGAGGATCTGTAGTAGAAGACAGTGGTCAACTGTGTCAAAAGCAGAGGACAGGTCTAGAAGCAGGAGTATAGAGTATTGTCCGTTCGCTTTGGCTGTAAGTAGGTCGTTAGAAAAATATTTAGACTTGAGAGTCCTCAGTGGTTGATACCTTTTAATGGCTAACTGAAAAGATGGTAACAAATTGCAGCTTTCGAGACTACTCAGGTCTCTTCATCAGGCAAAGACTAATACAACATCTGAAGAATCACATATTTATACACAACACAGCACAGAAATAATGCAATAAGATAAGACAAGTGACGTGAAGCAGAAACCTTGGTTTCATGTCTTTCTACATCAATTAAGGAATCTGCTTCTCTGACCTTCTAGGGGCATCAAAACACAATACCAGACCCCAATCAGAGGGCAATAAAACTTTCACTCCTTATCTATGAACTGTTCCAATATTTATGTTCATCCCTCTGCCATAATGACAGTTCTGCTTCACGTCACTTGTCTTATCTTATTGCATTATTTCTGTGCTGTGTTGTGTATAAATATGTGATTCTTCAGATGTTGTATTAGTCTTTGCCTGATGAAGAGACCTGAGTAGTCTCGAAAGCTTGCAATTTGTTACCATCTTTTCAGTTAGCCATTAAAAGGTATCAACCACTGAGGACTCTCAAGTCTAAATATTTTTCTATCTACTGGCTAACACGGTACGAAGATACACATCTTTTCTATATCAAGTAGGTCGTTAGTAATTTTGGTCAGGGCTGTCTCAGGGGAGTGATGGGGCGGAAACCAGATTGTAGATTGTCAAAGAGCAAGTTAGATGAGAGGTGGGAGGAAAGTTCAGCATGAACGTGCTGCTCCAAGAGTTTGGAAGCGAATGGGAGCAGCAATATTGGGCGATAGCTGGACATATCGGTTGGGTCGAGGGTTGGCTTTTTATGGATAGGCGTGATTGTGGCATGTTTGAAAGCAGAAGGGAAGGTACCAGAAGTTAGTGATAAGTTGAAGAGGTGGGTTAGGGATGGGATAATAGTGGTGGTGAGGTTGAGGAGGAGGTGGGATGGGGTTGAGTGCATAGATCTATGTAACATCTGTACATAGATGGCTGTGCTGCTGCAGAGTCTGTGTGATATCTGTACAAAGCTATCTGTGCTGCTGTAGTCTGTTTAACATCTATACAAAGCTGGCTGTGCTGCTGTAGATTCAATGTAACATCTGCATAACCTGTGCTGCTGTTATGGATTTTTGTTCCATTTGTGCATAGATAGTCGAGCTGCTGTAGATTCATTAACATCTTACATTGCACCTGTGCTGCTGTAAATTTGTGCAAATCTGTAAACAGCTGCTGTGCTGCTGTAGATTCTGCGTAAAATTTTACATAGCAGGCTGTGGCTGCTGTAAATCAGTGCAATGTTAACATCAGCTAGCTGTGCTGCTGTAGATTCAGGTAACATGTGTACATAGCTGACTGGCTGTTGTAGATTCAGTGTAACATTGACATAGCTGACATGATGCTGTAATTCAGTGTAACAATTGTACATAGCTGGCTGTGTGCTGAGTTCATGTAACAATTGTACATAGCTGACTGTGATGCTGTAGATTCAGTGTAACAATTGTAACATAGCTGGCTCTTGCTGCTGTAGATTCAGATAACATGTGTACATAGCGACTGTGCTGCTGTAGATTCAGTGTAACAATTGTACATAGCTGGCTGATGATGCTGTAGATTCAGTGTATCAATTGTACATAGATGACTGTGATGCGTAGATTCAGTGTAACAATTGTACATAGCTGGCTGTGATGCTGTAGATTCAGTGTAAACAATTGTACATAGCTGACTGTGATGCTGCAGATTCAGTGTAACAATTGACACATAGCTGACTGTGATGCTGTAGATTCAGTGTAAACAATTGTACATACTGCTGTGATGCTGTAGATTCAGTGTAACAATTGTCATAGCTGACTGTGATGCTGTAGATTCATGTAACAATTGTACTATAGCTGGCTGTGATGCTGTAGATTCAGTGTAACAATTGTACATAAGCTGACTGTGATGCTGTAATTCAGTGTAAAATTGTACATAGCTGACTGTGATGCTGTAGCATTCAGTGTAACAATTGTACATAACTGGCGTGTGGTGCAGTGTAAAATCATGCATATGTTTATTCATAACAAGTATAGTGCTGTGCTGTAAGATTCAGAGTATACACTGTGTACATAGCTGACTTGTCTAGCTGTTTGTAGATTCAGTGTAACAATTGTACATAGCTGACTGTAATGCTGTAGACTCAGTGTAACAATTGCACATAGCTGACTGTGATGCTGTAGATTCAGTGTAACAATTGTACATAGCTGACTGTGATGCTGTAGATTCAGTGTAACAATTGTACATAATTGGCTGTGATGCTGTATATTCAGTGTAATAATTGTACATAGCTGGCTGTGATGCTGTATATTCAGTGTAACAATTGTACATAGCTGGCTGTGATGCTGTACATTCAGTGTAACAATTGTACATAGCTGGCTGTGATGCTGTACATTCAGTGTAACAATTGTACAAAGCTGACTGTGATGCTGTAGATTCAGTGTAACAATTGTACATAGCTGACTGTGATGCCTTACATTCAGTGTAACAATTGTACATAGCTGACTGTGATGCTGTACATTCAGTGTAACAATTGTACATAGCTGACTGTGATGCTGTACATCCAGTGTAACAATTGTACATAGCTGGCTGTGACGATGTAGGTTCAGTGTAATAGTTGTACATAGCTGGCTGTGATGCTGTAGATTCAGTGTAACAATTTTACATAGCTGACTGTGATGCTGTAGATTCAGTGTAACAATTGTACATAGCTGGCTATGATGCAGTACATTCAGTGTAACAATTGTGCATAGCTGACTGTGATGCTGTAGATTCAGTGTAACAATTGTACATAGCTGTCTGTGATGCAGTACATTCAGTGTAACAATTGTACATAGCTGACTGTGATGCTGTAGATTCAGTGTAACAATTGTACATAGCTGACTGTGATGCTGTAGATTCAGTGTAACAATTGTACATAGCTGACTGTGATGTAGAGTCAATGTAACAATTGTGCATAGCTGACTGTGATGCTGTAGATTCCATGTAGCAATTGTACATAGCTGGCTGTGACGCTGTAGGTTCAGTGTAACAATTGTACATAACTGGCTGTGATGCTGTAGGTTCAGGGTAACAATTGTACATAGCTGACTGTGATGCTGTAGATTCAGTGTAACAATTGTACATAGCTGACTGTGATCCTGTAGATTCAGTGTAACAATTGTACATAGATAACTGTGATGCTGTAGATTAAGTGTAACAATTGTACATTGCTGGCTGTGATGCTGTAGATTTGGTGTAACAATTGTACATAGCTGGCTGTGATGTTGTACATTCAGTGTAACAATTGTACATAGTTGGCTGTAATGCTGTAGGTTTAGTGTAATAATTATACATAGCTGGCTGTGATGTTGTAGATTCAATGTAACAATTGCATATAGCTGGCTGTAATGCTGTAGATTCATTGTAACAATTGTACATAGCTGGTTATACTGCTAAAGATTCAGCGTAATATCTATACATAGCTGACTGTGCTGCTGTAGATTCAGTGTAACAATTGTACATATCTGGTTGTGATGCTGTAGATTCAGTCTAACTATTGTACATAGCTGACTGTGATGCTGTAGATTCAGTGTAATATCTATACATAGCTGACTGTAATGCTTTAGATTCAGTGTAACAATTCTACATAGCTGACTGTGATGCTGTACAGTCTGTGTAACTCCTGGACATGGCTGCCTATGCTGTTGATTCTGACATAAATGGGGACATATTATATAACATATTGCTCATGGATTAGCGATGAAGTTATCTGCACTCTATACTCACCATTGAGAGTATCACAATGTTAGAGATACCAGCAAGAAGGCAAGAATATTATATAGGTCAGAGAGGTAGGAGAGCACTTTGAGTCTGCTGAAGTTGGATTTCATAGACTTTATCAGTGTAGAAGAGAGGAGAACAGAGCTCTATGCAGAATCTGCAGCATGATGAGAGGCAGCTGTCACAGGAGGCATCAGTGTCATTGTTAGCACAGATTAGAGGAGGCAGTCAGTACAAGCATGATGCAGCAGCACAGGAATGAAGGTGTGCTGATACATGAGAGCTAGCGAAGACAGCTGTAAGATGACCATGTCAGGAGCAGAGAGGCGAGGCGTTATGTTTATAGGATCATCTACTGCTAGAGTGCTCGTTATGAATGCCCCAGAGTGCTGCATAAAATAAAAGAAATCTAAACTTACCTGTCTTTGGTATTCACAGTGAATGGGAGTATTCTCTAGTATGCTCTGCTAACTGGGGGACTCTTTAGTGGGAGTTGTCAATGGGAGCACTCTGGTAGGCATTACATTTAGGGGCACTCTGGTTGGCATTATATATAGGGCACTCTGGTTGGCATTGTATATGGGGAACTCCCTGGTAGGCATTGTATATGGGGAAACTCTCTAGTAGGCATTTTATATGGGGAAACTCTCTAGTAGGCATTGTATATGGGGGCGCTCTCTGGCAGGCATTGTATATGGGGGCGCTCTCTGGTAGGCATTGTATATGGGGGCGCTCTCTGGTAGGCACTGTATATGGGGAACTCCCTGGTAGGCATTGTATATGGGGAAACTCTCTAGTAGGCATTTTATATGGGGAAACTCTCTAGTAGGCATTGTATATGGGGGCGCTCTCTGGCAGGCATTGTATATGGGGCGCTCTCTGGTAGGCATTGTATATGGGGGCGCTCTCTGGTAGGCATTGTATATGGGGGACTCTGGTAGGCATTGTATATGGGGGCGCTCTCTGGCAGGCACTGTATATGGGGCGCTCTCTGGTAGGCATTGTATATGGGGGACTCTGGTAGGCATTGTATATGGGGGCGCTCTCTGGTAGGCATTGTATATGGGGAAACTCTCTAGTAGGCATTGTATATGGGGGCGCTCTCTGGTAGGCATTGTATATGGGGCACTCTCTGGTAGGCATTGTATATGGGGGCGCTCTCTGGTAGGCATTGTATATGGGGAAACTCTCTAGTAGGCATTGTATATGGGGAAACTCTCTAGTAGGCATTGTATATGGGGGCGCTCTCTGGCAGGCATTGTATATGGGGGCGCTCTCTGGTAGGCATTGTATATGGGGGCGCTCTCTGGTAGGCATTGTATATGGGGGCGCTCTCTGGTAGGCATTGTATATGGGGGTGCTCTCTGGTAGGCATTGTATATGGGGAAACTCTCTAGTAGGCATTGTATATGGGAAACTCTCTAGTAGGCATTGTATATGGGGGCGCTCTCTGGCAGGCATTGTATATGGGGGCGCTCTCTGGTAGGCATTGTATATGGGGGCGCTCTCTGGTAGGCATTGTATATGGGGGCGCTCTCTGGTAGGCATTGTATATGGGGGCGCTCTCTGGTAGGCATTGTATAGGGGGCGCTCTCTGGCAGGCATTGTATATGGGGGCGCTCTCTGGTAGGCATTGTATATGGGGGCACTCTCTGGCAGGCATTGTATATGGGGGCGCTCTCTGGTAGGCATTGTATATGGGGGCGCTCTCTGGTAGGCATTGTTATGGGGGCGCCTCTGGCAGGCATTGTATATGGGGGTGCTCTCTGGTAGGCATTGTATATGGGGGCGCTCTCTGGTAGGCATTGTATATGGGGTGCTCTCTGGCAGGCATTGTATATGGGGGTGCTCTCTGGTAGGCATTGTATATGGGGGCGCTCTCTGGTAGGCATTGTTTATGGGGAAACTCTAGTAGACATTGTATGGGGGCACTCTCTGGTAGGCATTGTATATGGGGGCGCTCTCTGGTAGGCATTGTATATGGGGGACTCTGGTAGGCATTGTATATGGGGGCGCTCTCTAGTAGGCACTGTATATGGGGGCGCTCTCTGGTAGGCATTGTATATGGGGAAACTCTCTAGTAGGCATTGTATATGGGGAAACTCTCTAGTAGGCATTGTATATGGGGGCGCTCTCTGGCAGGCATTGTATATGGGGCGCTCTCTGGTAGGCATTGTATATGGGGGCGCTCTCTGGTAGGCATTGTATATGGGGGCGCTCTCTGGTAGGCATTGTATATGGGGCGCTCTCTGGTAGGCATTGTATATGGGGGCGCTCTCTGGCAGGCATTGTATATGGGGGCGCTCTCTGGTAGGCATTGTATATGGGGGCACTCTCTGGCAGGCATTGTATATGGGGGCGCTCTCTGGTAGGCATTGTATATGGGGGCGCTCTCTGGTAGGCATTGTATATGGGGCGCTCTCTGGCAGGCATTGTATATGGGGGTGCTCTCTGGTAGGCATTGTATATGGGGGCGCTCTCTGGTAGGCATTGTATATGGGGGCGCTCTCTGGCAGGCATTGTATATGGGGGTGCTCTCTGGTAGGCATTGTATATGGGGGCGCTCTCTGGTAGGCATTGTTTATGGGGAAACTCTCTAGTAGACATTGTATGGGGGCACTCTCTGGTAGGCATTGTATATGGGGGTGCTCTCTGGCAGGCATTGTATATGGGGGCGCTCTCTGGTAGGCATTGTATATGGGGTGCTCTCTGGTAGGCATTGTATATGGGGGCGCTCTCTGGTAGGCATTGTATATGGGGAAACTCTCTAGTAGACATTGTATATGGGGGCACTATCTGGTAGGCATTGTATGGGGCGCTCTCTGGTAGGCATTGTATATGGGGGCACTATCTGGTAGGCATTGTATTGGGGCGCTCTCTGGTAGGCATTGTATATGGGGGCGCTGTCTGGTAGGCATTGTATATGGGGAAACTCACTAGTAGGCATTGTATGAGGGCACTCTCTGGTAGGCATTGTATATGGGGGCACTCTCTGGTAGGCATTGTATATGGGGGCACTCTCTGGTAGGCATTGTATATGGGGGCACTCTCTGGTAGGCATTGTATATGGGGGCGCTCTCTGGTAGGCACTGTATATGGGGGCGCTCTCTCGTAGGCATTGTATATGGGGCGCTCTCTGGTAGGCATTGTATATGGGGCGCTCTCTGGTAGGCATTGTATATGGGGGCACTCTCTGGTAGGCATTGTATATGGGGGCGCGCTCTGGTAGGCATTGTATATGGGGGCACTCTCTGGTAGGCATTGTATATGGGGGCGCTCTCTGGTAGGCACTGTATATGGGGGCACTGTCTGGTAGGCATTGTATATGGGGGGCACTCTCTGGTAGGCATTGTATATGGGGGCACTGTCTGGTAGGCATTGTATATGGGGGGCACTCTCTGGTAGGAATTGTATATGTGGCCCCCTTGGGTATAGGGACTAATGTGTGTGATGACTGTCTCTGTACCCCAGCAGTGGGTGGTCCCGGTAATCACACCATGAATGAGCAGAGGAATCATATTAGTGACAATTCTAATTTGCTTTGCTTAAAACAACATGAAATGGAAAGAATCGTTACTTTGTAGCATTTCCTTTCTGGATCTTCATAAAACTAATAAATCACACGCAGCACGGCTTCCTCTGGGGATAATAATGTAGTGAAGAATGCGTGGAGATCACAGATAAACGCTGGAGATAATTCTGCTCATAAACTATCTGATAGACAATGAGATCTGGAGAAACATCTTTTGAATCTCATGGAGAATAACGAATATGCAAAAGAATTGAACTTTTTCTGTGTTTGCGAAATGTAAAAGTCAAGCCATGAAATGCTCGATTGTAACCGCATACTTGTCACGGACACAGCCAGAACGAACAAATGTAACCCTTTGTATGCCACAAGCAGCAGAGAATCAGAGCGGCACCATCTCTTTACTTGTGTTCTACAGAATCCAGCAATGTCATCGGGCTTGCACCTCTTACATGCAGATATCCCATAAGACCCATGATCCCTGTTGTTAGGCCATAGTTAGGCTAAGATATTTCCATATAGACACAGAATAATAAAAGTAAAGGTTCCTTGTGGCAATTATTAAGTTTCTTGCCAGGGAAGAGTGGACGAATGGTGCCTTTCCTCCAAGCCAACACCTATGGCGGCCTCCTAACTGTGGCGCTGATTGATCTCATGTGATCAGGAACTATATCATCCAACCAATGGACCCAGTTTCTACTGAACCACAGAAATAATATACTGGAAATCAACTGTTGGACACCAGACGCCAAATCCAAATCTATAGACCAAGATGAAGACCATCAATGACAGGTCAAGCCATCCAGGTCTTACGAATTATCCCTACTGTACTGACTGTAGCTGACAACTTTACTCCATAAACTACTTAGATATTAGGGTTATGGTCAAAAACAGTCAAAATCTGACCTGCGTGGAAGTTTCCGTAGTGTTCGACACTGGATTATTGCACTTACTGTAGATGACAAAGCTTGGCATCTCGAGTGGTTGTAGAGTGGTGACTGTGCAGCAGTTTCGGGAGGGATTACGGGAAGGAGCTGCAAGTTTTTGATAACATGAATGTCAAGTCCTTTCCTGCCTAAACCTGCCTGGTCACAACAGTTTCTGCATGAATTCTACCCCAAGTACACCTTATACCAATCCCAATAGAATGGGACATCCAGAAATCCATGAAATCTTAGTTCTTTCATTACGTCTCGTTACTTCTTACAACCTGTTTAATCCCTAACAGAAGAAAAACCTTAATGAAAGGAAACTAATTAACAATATCTCTATAAATTTAAACCGCCATGTTTGCACAATGCTGCATCAAGGGCTCTCAGACGCGGCATTTTTGCTATCACCGACCACCCTAAAAAACAATCCTTCCCTGGAGCTAGGAAATTGTCTTAATCTAAGGAGCAGTTCTCAATGTCAGTCAGCAGCTGCAAAAGCAGGACTGGGTTCACTGTTATGTCCCATGAATGAGACATTTTACAGACTGTCCTGTGCATTTTACATGCTGTATTGCAGTCTCTCATATTGTTTACTGTTGTTATGTGTCCCTGTGTTTGCATAGCTGAAATCCTCCCTTTACATCAAGTTTGTCCCTACTGTCTCTCTGTCTCCCTCTTCTGGTATGATGTCATTTCCTTCTTCTTTCTCCTGTGTTTCATTCTCCATCTTGATTTTATCAGATTCACATGTGTTTTCAGTCTGTCTGAAGAAAGTCTTTTTTACCTGCTGCTGTTTGTATGCATTCAACAAGAATTCTTAAAGAAATCAAAGTCTCTTCTGGATTCTTCATAACGTGTGCCGGCAGCTGAGTTAAGCTATCTGCGATCGTCGCCAATTGTAAGTAAGGTAAAAGAGATCCGGCATCTCACAGAGCCATATTTACAGCCACAGGCCCCGGGGACAGAATAGTAAAAAAGACTTTTCAGATTCATCTGTAAAACCCACAGCTTCTATAAAGCTACAGAACTTCCTGCAGAGCATCCGCTCTCAACATATAAGAGTCTATACAGCTCCCCTTCTCCCTGTGAATCAGGATGGCTGAAGGAATGACTACACGGTCTCTGCCAGACCCATTGTCAGAGGAAGAGTGCATAGACCCTGATCCACCATTTAGTGAGAAGGCTAGACGTGTCACAAAGCCAACATGGAAAATAAGGGAGAATCTAGAATCCAGTAAACATGATCTTCTCCATGCAACAGCAGAGCTATGGCAAAAACTCTTATGCCACATAAATAGCCTGTCTCAGCCTGCTTCTCTCCAACGACCACTGGAGGGAGCTCTCGCACAACTGTGTTCTGATTATCAATGTTATGCAAAAATAACAGACCAATATATCGCAGTGTTAAAAAGACTTAACCCATCAGTTACCTGCAAAGAGCTGCAAGCTTTCCAAAAACTTAACTCTGAGAGAGAAAGCATGGTGCGCGATATAAAAGCCAAAACAGAGGCAAGAATCGCACTAATAGCCGAGATGTCATCTTGCATTTCTGGCTCTGCCAGACAGTCAAAGCGACCATCTAAGTCACGCTCTTCAAAATCCTCAACCCTCAGCGAACAGCTCATAAAAGCACGTGCGGAAGCTGAGGCCACTAAAATACAAGCTGCCTTTGCTCAAAAGGAAACTGAAATGAAAACTGAGGCAACTAAAATACAAGCTGCCCTAGAGGCCCTAGAGAAGGAAACTGAGATGAAAACTGAGGCCACTAAAATACAAGCTGCCCTAGAGGCCCTAGAGAAGGAAACTGAGATGAAAACTGAGGCCACTAAAATACAAGCTGCCCTAGAGGCCCTAGAGAAGGAAACTGAGATGAAAACTGAGGCCACTAAAATACAAGCTGCCCTAGAGGCCCTAGAGAAGGAAACTGAGATGAAAACTGAGGCCACTAAAATACAAGCTGCCCTAGAGGCCCTAGAGACGGAACGCCAACACGCCATAGCCATGGCAAAGTTAAAGGTCCTGGAACAAGCCATCAGTGGGAGCCAAAGAGACAGCATCAGTTTAAGTGGTTTTGATACTGAATGAAGACCCTCTTAAGCGTACTAGAGACTATGTACAAAGCCAACACAGTATCCCTGCTCCTGCAATCCTTCCTCACCACACAGATGCTCCCCTGAAACATCAGGGTTTTGATACTGAAGACCCTCTTAAGCGTACTAGAGACTATGTACAAAGCCAACACAGCACTATCCCTGCTCCTGCAATCCTTCCTGACCACACTGATGCTCCCCTGAGACAACAGGACACAGAGCGTTTATCCCCATCCTGCACCCAAGGTCAGTACAATTACAATACGCTGCCAATCTTGTATCCTGATCCACCTCTGTGCACCGAAATGTACCAGAAACCTGCAAATCACCAAATCTTATACTCAGAATCCTACGTACAGGCCAATATGCAGGCCAGTCACCAAACTCCGGTCAATCACACAATTCCAGTCCCATGTGTGGCAGAAACTAAGCTCATTAAGCCAGTTAATGGACTGAACGCCTACGCTGCCCCATATATACCTGCATTCCCAGGTCAAATCACAGACTGTATGAACAAAGCTATCCAGCCAGCATCGGTCCTTCCAAAATCAGAGAATGCTAATATGACTGGCCTCGCAAGGTACATGATTCGGCGCGATCTAACTAAGACCGGTCTTACAGAGTTTGACGATAAACCTGAGAACTACAGGGGTTGGAAGTGTACATTTGAAACCACGATCAGTGATCTCGGCATCACCGCCGCTGAAGAGCTAGACCTGCTAATCAGGTGGCTTGGGCCACAATCCACGGATCGGGTCAAGAGACTTAAATCTGTCCACATCAGTAATCCCATTGCTGGTCTCACTGCTGCATGGAAGAGGCTAGAAAGAAGCTATGGCAGTCCTGAGGTCATATTGTATATGGGGGCGCTCTCTGGTAGGCATTGTATATGGGGGCGCTCTCTGGTAGGCATTGTATATGGGGTCGCTCTCTGGTAGGGCAAATGTATATGGGCGCTCTCTGCAGGCATTGTATATGGGGGCGCTCTCTGGTAGGCATTGTATATGGGGGGCTCTCTGGTAGGCATTGTATATGGGGGCGCTCTCTGGTAGGCATTGTATATGGGGAAACTCTCTAGTAGACATTGTATGGGGGCACTCTCTGGTAGGCATTGTATATGGGGGCGCTCTCTGGTAGGCATTGTATATGGGGGCGCTCTCTGGTAGGCATTGTATATGGGTGTAAGGTTCTATGTATATATTCCTGAAACTCAGTTTGTTCGTCAGCCATTTTACTTTCTGTCTTGCTGCAGCTATCTTGCCCTCAGTCAAAATGGAGTTTCCAGCTTGCATGTTCCCGCCCTGATTCTCTCCTTTGCTTCTTAAGCAGCCACAGCTGAGCAATCAGTGCTTCAGAATCTAGCCTGCAGTGAACCTGTGACTTGACTCCTGTAAGCCTTGGACCTTGTACTCCAGCTATTCCTACTGAGGAACTCTGAAGCACTTGTGGACTCTGAACCCTGCTCTTTGAAAGACCCACGTTTGCATGGACTTACGTAACAGAGAAGAAGATCCTGAATCTGTATTGGAGAGTGATTGCTGAGCTTGGATTACTCTGGCCTGCTGTGTCTCCTGTTTCTGTGTCTGCAAACTGTGTGACTATTTCTGCCAACTTGTATGAAGTAATACAGGACTTTTCTATATCAAACCTGTGACTCCTGTATTTTCATCGCACCCAAGCACAAGACGCTATATGAACTGTACCACATACATTATAAGATTCTGAAGCCAAAACGTTAGTGTCTGCTGGGTCTGGAAGGCTGTGTCTGCTGTACTGTGGATATCAGACGTCCGGTTGTACTTTCTGTGATGACAGTGGTTGTGACTTCTCACAACCATTCCAGGTGAGCAATTCCCTTAAGTTTTTTCTTTTTGCAGTGTTACCACAGGTAAACACTATTGTTTTTTTTTTTTTTTCTTTTCTCTTTTTTGTCTGCTGTAACTCTGGATATCAGATGTCTGGTTGAAACTTTCTGTGATGATAGTGGTTGTGACTCCTCACAACCATTCCAGGTGAGCAGTTCCCTTTTTTTTCTCTCTGCAGTGTTGCCACAGGTGAACACTATTGTTTTTTTTTCTCTCCTCTTCTTCCAGTAATCCTGTCTTAAAAGATCTGGAAAATGGAGGCCCGCATAAAGGAACTTTGCGGAGTGACTGATAATATCCTTGCAGATTTGCAGAATATAAAGACCCGTTTTACAAATCTACAGGACCTCAATAATCACAATTTGCAAGTGGTTGGACAGACTACCCAGGATTTGCGAGCCAGGATTGAGGTTCTAGAGGGGCGAGTCCAGGCTCCTGCCGTAGCCCCGAGTGCTGGGATTCCCAAGTTGCCCCCTTTTCGTTTTGGCGGTGAACGTGAGAAATTCAGGGGATTTATTAATCAATGCAATCTTTTTTTTTCTGCACATGCTTCACAATTTCCCACTGAACGATCTAAGGTGCTTACTATAATTATGTTGCTTACCAACAAGGCTTTAATGTGGGCAAACCCTCTGATTGAGACTGAGGATGATTGTTTGAATCACCTTGATGATTTTATTTCAGCCATGGGGCAGGTGTTTGATGACCCCAATCGAGGTGCAACAGCTGAAGCAGCCATGTTAGCTTTGCACCAAGGTAAGCACTCGGTAGCTGAATATGCCTTGGATTTCAGGAGATGGGCCCTTGATACCACCTGGGACAGTTCCGCCAAAAAATCTATTTTTCGAAAGGGGTTATCTCCACTGATTAAGGATGAACTTGCTCGTGCCGACCCTCCCACTGCGTTAGGTGACTTTATTAACTACTGCATCCGTATTGATACTCGTCTGACTGAACGCAGGCAAGAGAGATGGTTCGAAAGCAATCGTACTAACCTTTTCCTACCTTCCTCTCCAGCTAAGGAACCTTTGAGTAGGATTACACGGGAACCTGAACCTGAACCCATGCAGGTAGACTCTTTACAACGACGGGTTAGTGATGCACGCAAGGAACATCGTTTTAAGGAGAATCTATGTTTCTATTGTGGTAAGTCAGGGCACTTCATTATAAACTGCCCCAGCCGTTCTCGTAAGACTACTGCAGCACTCATTCATTGTGAGTGTTGCGAGAGGGGATCTGTCAGGTCCGAGCCTCAGGCTCCAGAGAGATCTGCAGCAACAGATCTTGATTTCTCGGACTTAAACTC
This sequence comes from Oophaga sylvatica, assembly GCA_033576555.1. NCBI lineage: Eukaryota > Metazoa > Chordata > Amphibia > Anura > Dendrobatidae > Oophaga > Oophaga sylvatica. Next base: position 990,827,310 of record JARQOD010000001.1, on the reverse strand, counting down.
CGTTACCTCTGAGGACGTTGACTGTGTAAACGCTGCCATTTTTCAAGTTTCCTCAGCGGTGTCCCAGCTGAGTTGTAAGAAAAACAATTCTCATTGCTTTCTTTCCATCAAACTCTGGGTTGACTCAGCTTGGGTGTCTAGCTCTGCTATGATCGACTCAGGGGCAAGTGGAAATTTTATGGATGTCTCCTTTGCTCTGAAACAGGGAATACGTTCAGTGAAGAAGGCTACTCCAGTACAGATGGAAACTGTGGATGGCTCCCTGCTGACCTCTGGACCAGTGGATCAGGAAACAGAGCCTTTGAGGGTTCTTATGGGTAAAGATCATCAAGAGAAACTGTCCTTTATGCTTATCTCTTCTCCCCACTTTCCCATTATTCTAGGGCTACCATGGCTGCAGGCTCAGAATCCTACCATTAACTGGGAGACCAAGGAATTACACTTTCCAGAGAAACAGATGAGTCCAAAAGTTTCAGCTTGCTCTGTTCCTAAAGGAATCATGTCAGTCCCTGAACTACCAGCTGTATACCAGGACTATGTGGATTTATGTGACAAGAAGAACGCTGACCAGCTTCCTCCTCACCGTCCATATGATTGTCCAATTGAATTATTGCCTGGAGCAGAGATACCTTTTGGTAAGATCTACCCCCTGGCGGGGCCCGAGCTAAAGGCTTTAAAGGATTACATAGATGAAAATCTAGCCAAGGGCTTCATACGCCCCTCTTCATCTCCTGCAGGTGCACCCATCTTCTTTGTAAAGAAGAAAGATGGATCTCTGAGACCATGCGTAGACTATAGGGAACTCAATAAGGTTACTATTAGAAACCGTTATCCATTGCCTTTAATCCCTGAGTTATTGGAGAGAGTGCGACATGCCAAAATTTTTTCTAAACTAGATCTTTGTGGGGCCTATAACTTAGTCCGTATTAGACCTGGGGATGAATGGAAGACTGCATTCAGGTCACTCTATGGACACTTTGAATATCTAGTTATGCCTTTTGGTCTGAGTACCGCCCCAGCCACTTTCCAACACTTGGTGAATGACATCTTCAGGGATCTCCTAGATACATTCGTGGTCATTTATTTGGATGATATTCTAATTTTTTCTAACTCCACAGAGGAACATCATGGACATGTGAGAATGGTCTTGGAACGTCTAAGACAAAATCATCTTTACATCAAACTTGAAAAGTGTGAATTCCATAGGACCGAAATTCAATTTCTGGGGTATGTACTGTCTACACAAGGAATTAGTATGGATGGAAGCAAAACCCAAGCCATCAAGGATTGGCCAAGTCCTAGAAATGTGAAGGAGGTACAGCGCTTCATCGGGTTTGCCAACTTCTATAGACGTTTCATTAGAAATTTCTCTGAGGTAGTGTCACCTATCACTCAACTTACCCGGAAAGAGTCTAGGTTTTCCTGGACTCCCCAAGCCCAGGAAGCATTTTCCCGTCTAAAAGATAAATTTACCACTGCACCTATCCTAGTACATCCCAACCCCGAGCTTGCCTTCATAATAGAGGTGGATGCTTCAGACTGTGCCGTTGGAGCTATACTCTCTCAGAGAACAGGTGAGAAGAATGTCTTGCATCCCTGTGCCTCTTTTCCCAGCAGTTGTCTTCGGCTGAGAGGAACTACGATGTGGCAATAGAGAGTTGTTGGCCATTATTGCCGCCTTCAAAGAATGGAGACACCTTCTTCAGGGAGCTGCACAGCAAATAGTCGTCCTGACAGACCATCGTAACCTTGAGTTTATCAGGTCGGCTAAGTGCCTGACTCCTCGCCAGGCTCGCTGGAATCTTTTCTTAAACCAATTTAATTTTATCATCTCTTATAGACCAGGATCGCGCAATGGAAAGGCTGATGCACTCTCTAGGATTTACTCAGCAGAGACACGTCCAATTACTCCTCCTAAGACTATTCTTCCTGACTCTAGATTCCTAGGAGTAATTCATAATCAAGACCTACTTAAGGACATCAAGGAAGCATACCATGCGGATTCCTTTTTGGCACAACCCCCAAGGGACGTAAGTCTTGTCTTTAAGAATGGTGTGTGGATTCAGGGACAACGTCTGTATATTCCTGAAACAGTCAGATTAAGAGTATTGCAACTCATTCACGATTCCAAGATAGCTGGGCATAGAGGAATTCTAAAGACACAGGAATTTCTTTCTCGTTTCTTTTGGTGGCCCACTTGCAGGAAGGATGTTTTGAATTATGTCACTTCATGTGAGGTCTGTGCAAGATGCAAAACACCTCGCTCCTCACCAACTGGTCTGTTACAGCCTCTTCCCACCCCGTCCCGCCCGTGGGGATCCATTTCTATGGACTTCATTGTGGAGTTACCAACCTCTCAGGGAAGAACACCATTCTAGTGGTGGTTGACCGTCTAACAAAGGCAGCTCATTTTATCCCTTGTGTCGGCTTACCCACTGCAAAACAGACATCAGATTTGATGATTAAAGATGTGTTTCGCTTACATGGAGTACCGGATGAGGTTATTTCGGATCGAGGGGTGCAATTCACTTCTAGGTTTTGGCAAAATTTCTGTGCAGCATTGGACATTAAAGTAAACCTTTCTTCTGCTTTTCATCCCCAGACTAATGGACAGACCGAACGAACCAATCAAACCCTGGAGCAGTATCTCCGCTGCTTTATCTGCCACCTACAGGATGATTGGGTGGATCTACTTCCATTAGCTGAGTTCTCGTATAACAACTCTCAGAGTGCCTCCACTAAACAGTCTCCTTTTTACTCTAATCTAGGTTATCATCCTAACATTCTACCACGATTTCCCATAGAAACGCCTTTACCAGCAGTGGCTGAAAGAATCACGTCTTTACAGAAGAATATGGATCTTCTAAAGGAAAATCTGGAATCGGCTCAAGAAAGGTACAAGAAAGCAGCAGATAAATTTCGTAAACCTGCACCAGCTTTCAAGGTAGGAGACTTGGTCTGGCTGTCAACCAGAAATCTTAAGTTAAGGATTCCATCGTCTAAGTTGGGACATAAGTACATTGGACCCTATAAAATCAGTAAAATTATAAGTGCCGTTGCTTGTCGTCTTCAACTGCCCAGAACTATGAGAATCCACCCTGTCTTTCATGTATCCCTACTAAAGGCTGCGACACCCAATACGTTTCCTGGACGTTCCTCTCCTTGCCCTGACCCAGTGCTAGTCGATGGTCAGGAAGAATTTGTGGTGGAAAGGATTTTAGATTCCAGGTTGTATAGAAATCAGTTACAATATCTGATTAAATGGCAGGGCTACCCAGTGGAGGACAACTCATGGGAACCAGTCAATAACGTTAATGCTCCTCGCTTGCTCCGTCAGTTTCATCAGAGGTACCCACACAAGCCTGGTCTGAGGTCATCCGGAGGTTGTCCTTAAGGGGGAGTAATGTAAGGTTCTATGTATATATTCCTGAAACTCAGTTTGTTCGTCAGCCATTTTACTTTCTGTCTTGCTGCAGCTATCTTGCCCTCAGTCAAAATGGAGTTTCCAGCTTGCATGTTCCCGCCCTGATTCTCTCCTTTGGTTCTTAAGCAGCCACAGCTGAGCAATCAGTGCTTCAGAATCTAGCCTGCAGTGAACCTGTGACTTGACTCCTGTGAGCCTTGGACCTTGTACTCCAGCTATTCCTACTGAGGAACTCTGAAGCACTTGTGGACTCTGAACCCTGCTCTTTGAAAGACCCACGTTTGCATGGACTTACGGTAACAGAGAAGAAGATCCTGAATCTGTATTGGAGAGTGATTGCTGAGCTTGGATTACTCTGGCCTGCTATGTCTCCTGTTTCTGTGTCTGCAAACTGTGTGACTATTTCTGCCAACTTGTATGAAGTAATACAGGACTTTTCTATATCAAACCTGTGACTCCTGTGTTTTCATCGCACCCAAGCACAAGACGCTATATGAACTGTACCACATACATTACAATGGGGGTGCTCTCTGGTAGGCATTGTATATGGGGGCGCTCTCTGGTAGGCATTGTATATGGGGGCGCTGTCTGGTAGGCATTGTATATGGGGAAACTCACATAGTTAGGCATTGTATGAGGGCACTCTCTGGTAGGCATTGTATATGGGGGCACTCTCTGGTAGGCATTGTATATGGGGGCGCTCTCTGGTAGGCACTGTATATGGGGGCACTCTCTGGTAGGCATTGTATATGGGGCGCTCTCTGGTAGGCATTGTATATGGGGGGCTCTCTGGTAGGCATTGTATATGGGGGCGCTCTCTGGTAGGCATTGTATATGGGGGCACTCTCTGGTAGGCATTGTATATAGGGGCGCTCTCTGGTAGGCACTGTATATGGGGTCACTGTCTGGTAGGCATTGTATATGGGGGGCACTCTCTGGTAGGCATTGTATATGGGGGCACTGTCTGGTAGGCATTGGATATGGGGGCACTATCTGGTAGGAATTGTATATGGGGGCTGTCAAGATCCCGTCTGGGTTGGAGCCGATGTTACTGCAAACACTAGGGGAAGCAGAGGCAGGTAGCGTAGTCAGGTGGCAGCCGGAGGTCGGTACACAGGAAAGGCAGTGTTTGTAGCAATGGATCAGCCGGATAACGTAGTCAGGTGGCAGCCGGAGGTCGGTACACAGGAAAGGCAGTTCGGTAACAGAGGAGCAGGCAGAGAGCGTAGTCAGAAGGCAGGCCGAGGTCGGTTCACAGGAGAGCAGTGTTTGTAGCAATGGATCAGGCGGAGAGCGTAGTCAGAAGGCAGGCCGAGGTCGGTTCACAGGAGAGCAGTGTTTGTAGCAATGGATCAGCAGGAAACGCTTGACTAAAGGCTTGGAGCTCAATAATCTCGCAATGACACACCCACAGGCCAGGTTTATATGGGTGTGTAATTGGAAATCAGAGGCCCAATCAAGAGAGCACTAGGTGTAGCCAATCAGGAAGAACAGTCAATGGTATCTGGGTTCAGCAAGGAACTTTGCAGCCAGCAGAATAGCTCAGATGGTAGAGCTGCCGGCCAGTGGACAAGAGGCACTGGGTTCGACTCCTGACAGTACTCCCCTCCTTCCAGGATGGCCTCTGGACATCTCAGGAGCTGGCCTATCCGGGTACCTCTGATGAAAGGCTCTTGTTAGTCTAGGAGCATGGACGTTGTCCCTTGGTTCCCATGAATTTTCCTCTGGTCCGTAACCCTTCCACTGCACCAGATACTGCAGTTTACCTCTGAATTTTCGGGAGTCCAGAATCTTATCCACAATGTATTCTTCTTCACCACGGATCCTTTCTGGTGGAGGAGGTGGCTGAATTCTTCCTGGAAAGGGTTTTCACAGAAGGGTTTGAGCAAGGATATGTGAAACACTGGATGAATCTTTAGATTGTTGGGAAGTTTTAAACGAAAAGCAACCTGGTTAATTTTTGCAGAAATTTGAAAAGGTCCAATGAATTTCTGACCCAATTTGGAGGATGGCACATGTGTCTTAAGGTTTTTAGTGGACAGCCAAACTTTGTCTCCAACCTGAAGAGCAGGGGGCACTCTCCGATGTTTATCTGCTGCTTCCTTATATACTTCCTGGGTCTTGAGTAATATCTCTGATAATTCCTTCTGAGATTCCTGTAATTTTGCAAGCCTGTCATTTACAGCAGGAATGGGAGTGTTCACTGGCAGATTAGGAATAAATACTGGATTTACTCCATAATTAGCAAAAAATGGGGTTTGAGATGTAGCGCTATGTATGGAGTTGTTGTAGGCAAACTCTGCTGTTGGTAAATAGTCCACCCAGTCATCCTGAAGATAGGAAATGAAGCAACGGAGGTATTGCTCCAAAGTCTGGTTCGTTCTCTCCGTCTGGCCATTGGACTGAGGATGGAAAGCGGTAGAAAGATTCACTGTGACTCCCAAGGCTGTACAGAAACTCTTCCAAAATTTTGACGTAAACTGAACGCCTCTGTCAGACACCACGCTGTCAGGAATTCCATGTAACCTGAATACCTCTTTGATTATCAGTTCTGCAGTTTTTTCAGCAGTAGGAATTCCTTCAGTTGGAATAAAGTGGGCCATTTTTGTGAGTCGGTCCACTATGACAAGGATGACAGTCATCTGTTTGGAAGGGGGTAGTTCCACAATAAAATCCATGGAAATAGATCCCCAAGGCCTGGATGGAACTGGAAGTGGTTGCAAGAGTCCTAGAGGAGACGATCGTGGGGTCTTGTTTCGTGCGCATGTTAAACAGGTTGAAACATATTTCCTCACGTCCTTCCTACAATTAGGCCACCAAAAGAAACGAAGTAGTAAGTCTTGTGTTTTTGCAACTCCAGGATGTCCTGCCAGTTTAGAATCATGGACACTTTTGAGGACTTCAAGGCGAGGAGATTCAGGTACATATATTTTGTGTTTCTGCATCCAAAACCCCTCTTTGAATGAAAGATCGACGTCTTCCGAAGGATGGTTGAGGAAAGAGTCCTCTTGATATCCATCTTTAATTCTATTACATAGTCCTCTAGAGTGCAATATTCCCAAAAAATTTTTAGGGCCTAGAATTGTATCATCATTACTAGACCTCTCCTGAGGTTCCGAACACATCCTGGACAGGGCGTCAGCCTTGCCATTTCTTGAACCAGGCCGGTAAGAAATTATAAAATTGAATCTTGAGAAAAATAAGGCCCATCGTGCTTGTCTTGCAGACAATCTTTTTGCTGTACGGAGGAATTCAAGATTCTTGTGGTCCGTGAGGACAGTCACAGGGTGATTGGCACCTTCCAAAAGATGTCTCCATTCGGAGAAGGCAACTTTAATGGCTAACAGTTCTTTATTACCGATGTCGTAGTTCTTTTCTGCAGATGACATGGTGTGGGAAAGAAACGCACATGGGTGAAGTTGCATTTTGTCCCCAACTCGCTGAGACAGAATGGCTCCCACTGCAGAGTCCGAGGCGTCCACTTCGACAGTAAATGGCAATTCAGGATTTGGGTGTACTAACAATGGAGCAGACGTAAAAAGAGTTTTCAATTTGTCAAAAGCCTCCTGTGCCTCCGGAGACCAGAAAAATGCTTTGGTCTTTTTTGTTAGTGTAGTAATTGGTAGTATGATCCGTGAAAAGTTCTTTATAAATTTTCGGTAAAAATTTGCAAATCCTATGAAACGCTGGACGTCTTTTAAATTTCTTGGAACAGGCCAGTCCACTACAGCATTGATTTTGCCCGGATCCATGCTCAGACCTTCTGGGGAGATGATATATCCCAGAAATTGGATACTGGTTTGTTCAAACTCACATTTTTCAAGTTTAATGTAGAGATGGTTCTCCTGTAGTCGTTCCAAGATTAACTGGACGTGCCTGCGATGCTCTTCCAAGGTGTCTGAAAATATAAGAATGTCATCGAGATAAGCCACAACGAATTGGTCCAAGAAATCTCGAAATACATCATTAATAAAATGTTGAAAGGTGGCTGGGGCATTGCTAAGACCAAAGGTCATAACCAGAGATTCAAAATGTCCATATCTCGTTCTGAAGGCGGTCTTCCACTCATCTCCTGGGCGAATCCGTATGAGGTTGTAAGCCCCTCTAAGATCCAGCTTCGTAAAGATTTTCGCAGAACGGAGTCTCTCAAATAGTTCAGGAATCAAGGGTAGCGGGTAGCGATTCTTGACAGTGATATTATTCATCTCTCTGTAGTCAATACATGGCCGCAGAGTGGAGTCTTTCTTCTCAACAAAGAACAGGGTGCCCCAGCTGGAGATGTGGAAGGTCGAATAAAGCCTTTCTCTAAATTTTCATCCAGGAACTTTCTTAATACCTTCAATTCAGGTTCGGAAAGATTGTAAATCCGTCCAAATGGAATGGTTGCTCCTGGCAGCAATTCAATGGGACAGTCGTAAGGACGGTGAGGAGGTAATTGATCTGCTTTCTTCTTACTGCAGACATCAGAGAACTGCTGATATTGAGGTGGTAGTTTCTCTTCCTTCTCATGCGAAATCTCAGAGATTTGGACTTGTTGGAGAACAGGGGGTTCCTTATGACAATTATTCTTACAGTAGTCAGATGGAAAGGTGATGGTCCTTGATGCCCAGTTGATAGAAGGTTATGGACTGAAAACCAGGGGATCCCTAGAATAACCGGAAATTTCGGAGATGAAATAAGGTGGAAACTGACAGCTTCATGATGATCCGGTTCGATACAAATCTCCAGTTCGATTGTCTCATGCGTGACAGGTCCAGAAGACAAGGGTGATCCATCCACAGTTTCCATTTCAATTGGTGTGGATTTGGTCCTACTGGAAATTATATTATCACGTGTAAATTTTAAGTCCATAAAATTTCCTCCTGCTCCCGAATCCAACAGGGCAGAGCATTGTATTTTTTGGGTGCCCATTACAACCTGAATGGGGATTACAAAATGAGATGATGTAGTATGTATTTTGTCTATTTCTGGCGTTACTGATGAGATAGTCTGCAAGATGGAATCCGACTGCTGAGAAAGGTCCATATTGCTGGCAGACCTGTTGTTGGTAAAGGCTATAGTCCTTTGTTAGGACAGTTGATGGCATAGTGTCCAGGGTCCCCACAATAGAGACAGAGATGTTCTGCACGTCGCCTCTCCTTCTCCTGTGCAGAGAGTGGTCTTCGGATGACGTCGATCTGCATCGGTTCAGACACGCCTTGCGTCTTTTCTTGGTGGTCCGATGCTGAAAATGAGAAGCCAGGGCTATTCCCAAGTGCTCGCAGTCTCTCCTTTCTCCTTTCAGTAAGTCTCTGGTCAATCCTGATACATAGTTGAATAAAGTCCTCCAACTGGTCAGGGGTCTCAACCCTGGCAAGCTCGTCTTTCACTGGTTCTGATAACCCTCGTCGAAATTGACTTCTCCATGCCGCTGGATTCCAGGTGGTGTCGGCCACCCAGCGACGGAACTCCGATGTATATTCCGCAACAGAGCGACGTCCTTGGCACAAATTATGTAATTTGGTTTCTGCTGTGGCACAGCGGTTTGGGTCATCAAAAACTTGATTCATAGCTGCGATGAAAGCTTCCAGGTCATTAAGGAGGGCATAGTCCTTTTCTACATAAGGTGAAGCCCAAGCAAGAGCTTCATCCGTCAGGAGATTTATCATGAAAAAAACTTTCTTCCTCTCACTAGTAAAGGGAGCAGGTTGCATCTGGAAGTATATGCGGCATTGATTGAGGAATCCTCGGTACTGCTTGCGATCCCCACTGAACTTTGCAGGCAGCGGCAGCCGCGCGTTTGATTCGGACCCTGAATTGCGCACGTCCAGAAGTTGTTTTTGTAGCTCAATTACTTCCTGTTGTATCGCCGTGAAATCAGTTTGTAACTTGGCATATTTTCCTTGAGAGTCAGTACAAAAACTTTGAAGCTCCGTAACTTGCCGCCTCAGGGTGTTCACAGCGGACTCCATTTTGGCGCGAGATTATTCTGTCAAGATCCCGTCTGGGTTGGAGCCGATGTTACTGCAAACACTAGGGGAAGCAGAGGCAGGTAGCGTAGTCAGGTGGCAGCCGGAGGTCGGTACACAGGAAAGGCAGTGTTTGTAGCAATGGATCAGCCGGATAACGTAGTCAGGTGGCAGCCGGAGGTCGGTACACAGGAAAGGCAGTTCGGTAACAGAGGAGCAGGCAGAGAGCGTAGTCAGAAGCAGGCCGAGGTCGGTTCACAGGAGAGCAGTTTGTAGCATGATCAGGCGGAGAGCGTAGTCAGAAGGAGGCCGAGGTCGGTTCACAGGAGAGCATGTTGTAGCAATGGATCAGGCGGAGAGCGTAGTCAGAAGGCAGGCCGAGGTCGGTTCACAGGAGAGCAGTGTTTGTAGCAATGGATCAGCAGGAAACGCTTGACTAAAGGCTTGGAGCTCAATAATCTCGCAATGACACACCCACAGGGCCAGGTTTATATAGGGTGTGTAATTGGCAATCAGAGGCCCAATCAAGAGAGCACTAGGTGTAGCCAATCAGGAAGAACAGTCAATGGTATCTGGGTTCAGCAAGGAACTTTGCAGCCAGCAGAATAGCTCAGATGGTAGAGCTGCCGGCCAGTGGACAAGAGGCACTGGGTTCGACTCCTGACAGGGGCACTATCTTGACTTGTTTGACTTAAAAGGAGACGTCTATCCCTACACCTTGGGCACCTGCAGCGGCGTTTTACAAACCTCTGGAAAAAGGGCCAGTGGCCTCATAATAACTTCTCTTGAGAAAGGCGCCACGGAGATACCACTACCCACGCTTGTAGAGTGTAACCAAATACCATTCAATAGGGAAGAAATCCCAACACCAGAAGTCGCTCTTCAGCATCCTCATCTCAGAATGATAGCCAAAGAGATGCCACCCCTGGACGATAAGGCAGACATCCTAATTCTCCTCGGCAGAGACATTATACGACTGCACAAGATGCGTCAACAAATCCACGGACTACTCAATGAACCATATGCCCAGCGCCTCGAGCTGGGCTGGGTCATCATTGGCAACGTCTGTAGTGACCAGACAAAGAATCAGAAAGACATCTCCTCTTACAAAACCGTTATCACGTCGGATGACAACGACTTGTCCTCCCTGTCATACTCACGTCACCAATGGATGAAGGAGAAGTCAAACGACACTACGTGTCAACGGCAACCATCCGATATTTCAAGTCCTCTTTATCCTCGAGACTACAACCTCGAGATAACAGCATTCAATCCTTCAACCAAGGACAACAACTCACTACCTACAGAGGGAGACAAAGTGATCATCAGGGTCATGAGCGTCAAACCCACCGAAGACAACTATAACAGCTGGGTAGCTCCCTCACCTTCTCTTCCAGCAAAAACTAAGTTGCCAAGGGATCCACAGCAAGTAACTGCTAAGTTCCCAACCTTTGATACCCATCTCCATCACAAGCCTGGTCAAACCAAAGCCATGCTAGACTTCAGTGCTCAAAGTGAGAGCCCCTCTCTCAACAGCCTACCTCTGACCGATGGTGCCAGCGTTTTCCCCACGCAATTCAGCCTCAGCTCACTGGCGGATGTTGAACAAGATACGTTCACTTCCCAAGCATCACCCTGTAAGGAACTTGCTATCGAACGAGGAGACTCGCTTGTTGAAAACAGCATCGACGGTCCTCTCGGGTTTAAGACACCCATCGCAGTTCTAGGCAGGGTACCACTGAGACAGCTTGCTACTCCGGATATCAACGGGAACACTATGTTACCATCTCAGAGACAGCAAAGATGGGAGACGGCGAAGAAGTCTCTAAAGGCCTTACAACAAGTCCTGCCCCGTAGTTCTGTAAAGACTCTTTCAACCGTCATCAAGAGACAAGTCTACCTTTCCTATGACGTGTCTACGAAGACTACAGCTGCAGGAGCCTCTCCCAGCGCTTCAGAAACCGACAAAAAGGTACAGAAGCTGAGCTCTCTTTACCCTGGACATCCTTTCAGCTGGTCAGCCATCCTATCTGCTGACATACATTTCAGGCAAATCATCTGCTGGCTCCTTCGAGCAGGAGTCACATGATCTTAGCTTCGTCTTTGAACTCTGCCATGGCGGGGAGCATTTCTCTGCATACTACTGCCTTGCTAGTATGCAGAACTAATAATCAAAAAATATATGTAATCAGGTTTAATATAACCAAAATCATAGAAAAAAAACAAAAATGAAATACTTTATTTATAATTAACCATAATAGGTAGCACCAAAATTAACATACAAAAAATGGTTCAGATTAAAATATTGGGCCCATCTGGATGTCCCTAGAAATTTACTGAGCTGTCTCCTGCCTTGCCGCGGAGGTTGGCACCCTAGGGGGGAGCGTTGTGGCGCCCCCGCTCACCGATGGCTAACCCTAGTGGCCCTGTTGTGCCCTATAGATCTAGTGGATCCCACTACCCGATTGGCTAAGGGGACCTCTATATCTAGACAGAGACCTTCTGAACTAGTACATCCCTATGTCCCAATAGTGTAAAAGCAGAAAAAACACAAATGGTGGTAACTGGATATCGTTTTTTATATATATATATATATATATATATATATATATATAAAATCCAAGATTAGTGAGATCAGAGCTAGTTTTATATCAAGTAGCCCGGTCTACAGCTAGTTTATTAGTGTAGTGACTGCTAGCAAGCAGAAAGAAAAACATTATATTCTTGATTAGCTTCAACAGTCTTTAGATCTGTCTGATAAATATGATATATAACACATTGCTGTAGCCCGAGAGAAGTCATGTACCGGAATATTATACTCATATTCATAAGCACCGTTCAATGTCTCAGTGCACTTGTAGTCTATTAATGTCAAATGCCTAGATGCTATTTTAACAAAGAATACAGCGTTTCAATGCACTTATGCCAGAGTAGTTCAACACCTCAATAAACTCATAGCAAGGCGATCAATTGATAGATATACCGGATGCCTCAATGTGCTCCTAATAAAGCACTTGATAGTCACAAAATATAAATACAAAATAGGCATACCATATGCCACAATGCATGTAATTTGAGATCATCATTAGGATACATCCATAGCAGAAGCGGTTAAAGACCGCATATTTAGACAAAATGCGAAATATAATACAGCGGTACTTAGCTCCCTCAGTTTTTTTCGTTTACCACCATGAAACCATAGCTAATCACGCCTCGACGCGTTTCGCCTAACCAGGCTCATCAGGAGGTCAGATGAACAGATGCATATGTCTTGTGCATGGTGCAGTGGCCACTGCTATGGTACACCTATGGGTGCATCCAAGTGCCATTTTTGGTCATTTTCATTGCGTATACTAATTGCCTAGGCATGATTTCATACCTATACAAAAAGGCTCTTGTTACATCCGGTATATCTATCAATTGATCGCCTTGCTATGAGTTTATTGAGGTGTTGAACTACTCTGGCATAAGTGCATTGAAACGCTGTATTCTTTGTTAAAATAGCATCTAGGCATTTGACATTAATAGACTACAAGTGCACTGAGACATTGAACGGTGCTTATGAATATGAGATAAATTGCGGTACATGACTTCTCTCGGCTACAGCATGTGTATATATCTATTTATCAGACAGATCTAAAGACTGTTGAAGCTAATCAAGAATATAATGTTTTTCTTTCTGCTTGCTAGCAGTCACTACACTAATAAACTAGCTGTAGACCGGGCTACTTGATATAAAACTAGCTCTGATCTCACTAATCTTGGATATATATATATATATATATATATATATATATATATATATATATATAAAAAAAACGATATCCAGTTACCACCATTTGTGTTTTTTCTGCTTTTACACTATTGGGACATAGGGATGTACTAGTTCAGAAGGTCTCTGTCTAGATATAGAGGTCCCCTTAGCCAATCGGGTAGTGGGATCCACTAGATCTATAGGGCACAACAGGGCCACTAGGGTTAGCCATCGGTGAGCGGGGGCGCCACAACGCTCCCCCCTAGGGTGCCAACCTCCGCGGCAAGGCAGGAGACAGCTCAGTAAATTTCTAGGGACATCCAGATGGGCCCAATATTTTAATCTGAACCATTTTTTGTATGTTAATTTTGGTGCTACCTATTATGGTTAATTATAAATAAAGTATTTCATAGTATGCAGAACTATCAGCATCTGAATGAACTTTGAACTTTCCTTTGTTAACTTGAACTTTCGTCTTTTGATTGTTTGGGTTGGTGGAGGCGTTTGCATGTTGCAGCTTCCCCAATCTGAAGATGGGTTCTCCCATAACTTGGTTTATCCAACCATTGAGGACTTCACGTCATCAACCAAGAATTGGACTTACAACTGTTACAGTTTATTTCCGCATGTTGTGTTTCTACTTTATGTCTTTCAGGTCTACAGTGACATCTCCAGTGGACATCATAAAATTATGAAATCTATAGATTTCAGACGGGGAGTGTTATGTCCCATGAATGAGACATTTTACAGACTGTCCTGTGCATTTTACATGCTGTATTGCAGTCTCTCATATTGTTTACTGTTGTTATGTGTCCCTGTGTTTGCATAGCTGAAATCCTCCCTTTACATCAAGTTTGTCCCTCCTGTCTCTCTGTCTCCCTCTTCTGGTATGATGTCATTTCCTTCTTCTTTCTCCTGTGTTTCATTCTCCATCTTGATTTTATCAGATTCACATGTGTTTTCAGTCTGTCTGAAGAAAGTCTTTTTACCTGCTGCTGTTTGTATGCATTCAACAAGAATTCTTAAAGAAATCAAAGTCTCTTCTGGATTCTTCATAACATGTGTGCCGGCAGCTGAGTTAAGCTATCTGCGATCGTCGCCAATTGTAAGTAAGGTGAAAGAGATCCGGCATCTCACAGAGCCATATTTACAGCCACAGGCCCCGGGACAGAATATTCACACATATTTGGTGTGGATTTTACACACATAAAATCCGCAGCATTTAACAGTATCAGCAAATTAGAACAGACCTTTTTCCATGTGGTAGAATGAATAGTGTCTTTCAAAAGTACAACTTGTCCCACAAAAAAAACAAACCCTCATAAGTCTATATTGATGGGAAAAAAACAAAGTTATGGCTTTTGGATGAAAGAGGAAAAAGCAAAAACAAAAATAATGAAAATCGCCTGGGGTGAGGGGGTTAAAGTCCTTGTAATAGCCATATAATAGCAGCAGGAGCGCCCCCTGCAGGCTTCATCCTTCAGATATTCAAGATGGATTTACTAACAAACTAAAAATATTATCATATCTATAAAATGTAATTAGGGTCAGGGGACGTCCTTAATTCCTAAATGTGTAGACCGTTATCAGGCAGAACTTACAAGGCTTTAAGTTCAACATTTCCACTAGTGACCCTGTAAAATCACGACAAGAAGTGTTATCATAGGGATTTTGGAACATCAGGATGGTGCACTGGTTAATAATTCAAATGTAACTTAATTTGAGTAGATGATCCCATGAAAACGTTCTTCTTACTGACTCTACAGTTTGTAAAACCTATTTTATTAAACATTTGTAGGTAATTCCTAATTAATATAAAGAGTCCATTGTCAGAGTCCTCATCTCTTGGTCAGAGTATAAGGGGTTACAAGAAAGAGCGTCTGTGGAGGAGCCGTCCTGTGTGACACAGACAGCCCGATGATGGGAATGGACGTGTGTGTGTCTGTGTGTGGTTTAGCCTAGAAGGTATGGACTCTTGGTGATATATTTGTGTATGTATGTGCTCTGTATACATGTGTATGTGCTCTGTGTCTGTGTGCATACATGAGTGTGTCTGTCACATATAGTATGTATGTAGCATCCACATTTATAAACACCGGCAGCACGGACAAGAGCTCATAGTTTCCTCTCGCTTCCTAAAACTCAATGTGGACGAAACTGAACTCCTCGTCTTTCTTCCATCTAACCTAACCCACCTACCCGATCTATCTATGACAATTAAAGACAACACGCTTTCCCCTGTACTGGAAGTCCGCTGCCTCAGCCCTCAGAGTAACTCGTGACTCTGCCTTGTCCTTCAAACCGCACATCCAAGCTCTCTCCACCTCCTGTCACCTTCAGCTCAAAAATATTTCCAGAATCCGTCCTTTCCTCAACCCTCAATCTACTAAAATAATAGTGCACGCCCTCATCATCTCCCGCCTCGATTATTGTAATATCCTTCTGCTAACACTCTCACACCTCTCCAGTTCATCATTAACTCTGCTGCCCGACTAATTCATCTCTCTCCTCGCCACTCCTCCACTTCTCCTCTCTGCGAATCCCTTCACTGGCTCCCAATTCCCCAACATATCCACTTCAAGCTACTAACACTGACCTAGAAAGCCGTCCGTAACCTGTCTCCTCCGTATATCTCTCAACACGAAACCGCCGGTCCTCCCAAGACCTCTTTTTCTCCTCCACACTCATATGTTCCTCACCCAATCGCCTCCAACACTTCTCCCAAGTGTCCCCCATCCGCTGGAATTCAGTGCCCCGCACGTCCGATTATCCACTATTAATAAGGATTATCCCATCCTCCTTCTACTTTAGATTGTGCGGAATCCGAGTGGAAATTGATTTTTGATGCATTTTTTGAATCTGCAGCTTGTGCTTTTCTGTTATGGAAATTAACCTTTTTGGTATTTAATCTGCTGATTTGCTGACCTGGGTCTTCTCCGACTTCAACTTGATTGTGCCAAGCCATTGGGTTGCTGGTCTTCCTTATGCTCCTTCTATTCTTCTTTTCTTCCCACCATCATGCCCTTCTCCAGTGATTGCTCTTCGTATGATGTGTCCAAAGTAGGCAAGTCGTAGCTTGGTGATCCTTGATTCCAGTGACATGTCTGGCTTTAATTGCTCCAAAATTCATTAGTTTGTTCTTCTTGCCATCAATGGTATTGATAACATCCTTACTTCTCCAGCACCACATTTTGAAGGCGTCAATTCTTCTTCTGTCTTGTTTCTTTATTGTCCATGTCTAACATCCGTATGTTACTACAGAAAAGACCAGACTATGTTGTGTCTTCGTCACCAGTGAAATGTTCCTCTATTTGATGACCTTGACCAGTGACTTCATTGTTGATTTCCCACAGCTATTCTCCTATTGACTTTCAATGTCGTCGCCGCATCTTCAGTGATCATTGATCTGAGTAGGTTGACATCCTTTACAATTTCCGGTTTGTCACCGTCCATCTCATAAGTGTCCCGGTCGTACCTGGCAGTAGTCAACATCTTT
Organism: Oophaga sylvatica; assembly: GCA_033576555.1. NCBI lineage: Eukaryota > Metazoa > Chordata > Amphibia > Anura > Dendrobatidae > Oophaga > Oophaga sylvatica. The sequence goes on along the minus strand of JARQOD010000001.1, from coordinate 990,810,688 downwards.
GTCTTCCGTGTATTGAGTAGGAGTCCCAAGCTCGAGTTTTTCATCTTAACTCTCAGTAATAAGTCCTACACTCCATCTACTCTTGTTACCAGTGTTGTATCTTCTACGTATTTAAGATTGTTGATGATTCGTCCACTAATTTGATTCCTTCTTTTTTGGTAAGTCCAACCTTCCTGACAATGGCTTCTGCTCATAAATGGAAGAGGAATGGTGACTGGATGTGTCACAAAGTGACCCAAGCGGTATGACACGACCACAAAAATGGTCGGTCAATGGATGACACAACAAACAAATAAACACCGGGGAAATGTTAACAACGCTGGGCCCTGCGATAGGGAACGAGGGAAATGGACACCTCCTGAACTCACCTAAGTCTGTGCCCTGATCTCCCTATCGTCCCTATACAAGTTCTTTCACCCCGTCGCTGAGCAGGATACCTTAAACCCTCACAAGCCCTGCACTAATCCCTAGGTAGGGAGCAGGCCAGTGAGAGCACTAGTCACTCCACTGTGTTGTGAATGGACTTGAAATGAGTTCTGAGCAGAGGCTCCCTCTGGTGGTTACAAGCGGTACTGGACTTACCAGTGAAGATTGTGAGGATTGGGAATCAGGTGTTACTGACTGGTCTTATTTAAGGGAGTCACCTTCCCATCAGGGTTGCCGGTGATCAATTGTTCTGGTCTCAATCCTTGATTCCTGTTTCCTTTGTAGCCTGCTGTGTCGTGTCTTCATCTCCTGCTAACAGATAAGACTTTTTCTTCTTTTTGTTTTTGTGCTTGATTTTTGCTTTTTGTCCTGCACTTCTGTGGGGGCCTTCAGGGTCCCCTCCGGGGGCTTTTGCCCTCTCAGTTTAGTTCAGCCTCTGATGTTTTGTACATTTGCTTTTTCCAGTTTTTTCAGTGGCTGCTGTTTTGATTTTGTTACACCAGAGAACTAATTTAGGTGGTAGAGGTCGTGTGATCTCAGGTGTTTTTGAAATTAGTAGAGTTGGTGCTTTTCAGGGTTTTTTGGGATTGCAGTAAGTGCCCTTCCTATCCTTTTCTATTTAGATAGTTTGGGCCCCAACGTTTGCTCATACTATTTTCTGTCTGTGTCAGTATTTCTTCTTGTCTAACCGCCATTACATGTTTGGGGGCTTTCTATGTTCTTTGGGGATCTGCTCCGGGCAGATAGCTTTCCTCTTTCTATCTTTAGGTATAGTTAGTTTCTCAGGCTGTGACGAGGCGTCTAGGACCAACGTAGGAACGCTCCACGGCTGCCTCTAGTTGTGGTGGTTAGTCAGGGTACTGCAATCTCATAGTTTCCAACTGCTCTGGTGTATTGCCTTTTTTACCTGCACTCCTCAGCTACCAAATCATAACAGTATCACCGGCCTAAACTGAAAATTATATGGTACTCACAGAAGGGAAAAATATTGTGAAAGGAAAAAAAAAAAAAAAAAAGGTGGTCAGAGTTGTCAGAGATATTTTTCTGTTTGTTGCATTTTTTTTTTCCCTCTGTATCTCTGGGTGCTGGGGAGGATTTTTTTTTCTCTCAGTGGAGTTTGCACAGTTGTCTGGCCGTGTGGATCAGCTTGCCACTGAGGTTCAGAGTATTGCTACCTATCTTGCTAGGTTGCCTGTTGTGGAACCTAGGATTCCCATGCCAGATTTGTTTTTGGGGGATCGAGCCAAGTTTCTGAATTTCAAAAATAATTGTAAATTGTTTTTTGCCTCAAAATCTAAGTCCTCAGGGAACGCAGCGCAGCAGGTTCAAATTGTCATCTCTCTCCTGCGCGGCGATCCTCAGGATTGGGCTTTTTCCCTGACACCTGGGGATCCTGTTTTGAGTGATGTTGATGCATTTTTTCAGGCCTTGGGGTTATTGTACGATGAGCCTAATGTCACTGATCAAGCTGAAAAAGCCTTGTTGGCATTAAATCAGGGGCTTGATGATGCTGAGTTATACTGTCAGAGATTCCGCAGGTGGGCAGTCCTGACCAAATGGAATGACGACGCTTTGGCAGCCCTTTTTCGGAAGGGTCTGTCAGATAATGTAAAGGATGTTATGGTGGGATTCCCTATCCCCTCTGGTGTCAATGATTCTATGTCATTAGCGATTCAAATTGACAGACGTTTGCGTGAGCGGAGAAGTATGCGTGGAATAGTGTTGCCTTGTGAACCTGCTTCTGAACCCATGCAGTGTGATAGAGTGGTTTCTGGGGCACAGCGTCATGAGTTTCGAAAGCGCAATGGGTTATGTTTCTACTGTGGTGATGCCTCTCATGCTATTTCAGTCTGCCCTAAGCGGGGAAGACGTTTTGCACGCTCAGTTGTCTTGGGTAGTGTTCAGACTAAGTTTTTATTAACTGTTACTCTGATATGCTCTCTGTCCTCATTTTCTGCTCAGGCTTTCATTGATTCGGGAGCAGCTATTAACCTGATGGATTTTGATTTTGCTAAACGTTGCGGGTTTCACTTGATACCCCTACAGAAGTCTATTCCCCTACTGGGGATCGATTCTACCCCTTTGGCTGAGAATAAACCTCAGTTCTCTACTCAGGTGATAATGAGGGTTGAACCTGATCATCAGGAGAGCTGCAAATTTTTGGTTCTGTATAATCTGCATGACATTATCGTGCTGGGTTTCCCTTGGTTACAGTCTCATAATCCTGTTTTGGATTGGAAATCTGTGTCTGTAACCAGTTGGGGCTGCCAATGTGTTAATACCAACACTCCTGTTTTTTCTGCCTCCCCCCAGGCTCAGGATGTTCCTGACTTTTTGATTGATTTTTCTGATGTGTTTAGCGAAAGTAAATCTGCATCCTTGCCTCCCCATAGGAGCTATGACTGCGCTATTGATTTAGTGCCTGGTAGTAAATTCCCTAAAGGTCGCCTTTTTAACTTGTCTGTACCTGAACATGACGCTATGCGGTCTTATATCAAGGAGTCATTGGAGAAGGGTCATATCAGACCATCCTCTTCACTCTTAGGTGCCGGTTTTTTCTTTGTGGCCAAAAAGGATGGTTCATTAAGGCCGTGTATTGATTATCGTCTTTTGAACAATATTACTGTGAAATATCAATATCCGTTACCCTTGATTTCTGACCTGTTTTCCAGGGTGAAAGACGCTACTTGGTTTACCAAGCTTGACCTCAGGGGGGCATATAACCTTATTCGCATTAAGCACGGGGATGAATGGAAGACGGCATTTAACACCCCTGAGGGGCATTTTGAGTACCTTGTGATGCCCTTTGGGCTCACTAATGCTCCTTCTGTCTTCCAGTCCTTCATGAATGACATTTTCAGGGATTTTGTGGATAAATTTCTGATTGTTTATTTGGATGATATCTTGATTTTTTCTAATGACTGGGACTCTCATGTGAAACATGTTCGAACTGTATTCCAGATTTTGAGAGAGAATGCTCTGTATGTGAAGGGATCAAAGTGTCTTTTTGGCGTACAGAGGATCTCATTTTTGGGATTCATTTTGTCCCCATCTGTTATTGAAATGGACCCGGTCAAGGTTCAGGCCATCTGTGATTGGGTCCAACCTACTTCATTAAAGGCTCTTCAAAGATTTTTGGGTTTTGCCAATTTTTATCGTAAATTTATTGGTAATTTCTCGGTTATTGTTAAACCATTAACTGATTTGACCAAAAAGGGTTCTGATGTGGTGAATTGGCCTCCTGAGGCAGTCTCTGCATTTCAGGAACTTAAGCAGAGATTCACTTCTGCTCCTGTTCTACGGCAGCCTGATGTTTCTCTGCCATTTCAGGTGGAGGTTGATGCCTATGAAATTGGGGCAGGTGCCGTTTTGTCCCAAAGAGATCCAGAGACCTCTAAAAGTAACCCTTGTGCCTTTTTCTCTCGAAAATTTTCTCCTACTGAACGTAATTATGAAGTTGGTAATCGGGAGTTATTGGCCATGAAGTGGGCTTTTGAAGAGTGGAGACATTGGCTGGAGGGAGCCAAACATCAGGTGGTGGTCCTTACGGACCATAAGAATTTGGTTTATCTGGAATCTGCCAAGCGACTTAATCCTAGACAGGCCAGGTGGGCCTTGTTTTTCACACGTTTTAATTTTGTGGTTTCCTTTCTTCCTGGCACTAAGAATGTTAAGGCGGATGCCCTCTCGAGGAGTTTCCTTGCGGATTCTCCTGAGATATCTGATCCTTCTGTTATTTTGAAAGAAGGTGTAGTTCTTTCTGCCATCTCACCCAATTTGAGACTGGCTCTGGAGGGGTGTCAGGAGGATAGGCCCGAGCGCTGCCCTGTTGGGAAATTGTTTGTCCCAGACCAGTGGAAAAAGAGTGTGATGTCTGAGATTCATTGTTCCGCGTTGGCCGGTCATCCCGGAATTTTTGGTACCAGAGACTTGGTTAGTCAGTCCTTTTGGTGGCCTACCTTGTCTCGTGATGTCAGGGAATTTGTGCAGTCCTGCGGGACTTGCTCTCGCTCCAAGCCTTGCTCTCGCTCTAGTGGTTTGTTGATGCCATTGCCTGTGCCCAAGAGACCATGGACCCATATCTCTATGGATTTCATTTCCGACCTCCCTGTTTCTCAGAGAATGACCGTCATCTGGGTGATTTGTGATAGGTTTTCCAAGATGATACAACTTGTGCCATTACCTAAGTTGCCTTCCTCCTCTGAATTGGTGCCTTTGTTCCTTCAGCACGTGGTTCGTTTACACGGCATTCCTGAGAACATTGTGTCTGACAGAGGAGTCCAGTTTGTTTCCAGATTTTGGAGGACCTTTTGTTCTAAGCTTGGTGTTCAGTTGTCTTTCTCCTCGGCGTTTCATCCTCAGACCAATGGTCAAACTGAGAGAACAAACCAGACATTGGAGACTTATCTAAGATGCTTTGTGTCTGCTGATCAGGATGACTGGGTCTCTTTTTTGCCTTTGGCTGAGTTTGCTCTTAATAATAGGGCTAGCTCTGCCACTTTGATGTCTCCATTTTTCTGTAATTCTGGGTTTCACCCTCGATTTTCTTCGGGACAGACGGAGGCTTCTGCCTGTCCAGGTGTTGACTCTGTTGTGGAGCGTATGCAACAGATTTGGGACCAGGTAGTGGAGAGGTTGTCCCTCTCTCAGGAGAGGGTCCAGCGGTTTGCTAACCGGCATAGGACTGATGGTCCTCGGTTTAAAGTGGGGGACTTGGTCTGGTTGTCCTCAAAAAATATTCCTATGAGAGTGGCATCTCCTAAATTTAAGCCTAGGTTCATTGGACCTTATAAGATCATGGAGATTCTGAATCCTGTTTCTTTTCGTTTGCTTCTTCCAGGGACATTTAAGATCCATAACGTGTTCCACAAGTCCTTGTTGAAGAGGTTTGTTGAGCCAGTGGTTCCTACTGCTTTGCCTCCTGACCCTGTTCTGGTTGAGGGCAATATGGAGTTTGTGGTTGAGAAAATATTGAATTCTCGTTTTTCTAGACGGAAACTCCAGTATTTGGTTAAGTGGAGAGGTTATGGTCAGGAAGACAATTCTTGGGTGTTTGCTTCGGACATCCATGCTAGGAGACTCATCCGTGTGTATCATAGAACTCATCCTGACCGGCCTGGTTGCTTAAGTGAGGGTTCGGTGACCCCTCCTCAAGGGGGGGGGTACTGTTGTGAATGGACTTGAAATGAGTTCTGAGCAGAGGCTCCCTCTGGTGGTTACAAGCGGTACTGGACTGTCCAGTGAAGATTGTGAGGATTGGGAATCAGGTGTTACTGACTGGTCTTATTTAAGGGAGTCACCTTCCCATCAGGGTTGCCGGTGATCAATTGTTCTGGTCTCAATCCTTGATTACTGTTTCCTTTGTAGCCTGCTGTGTCGTGTCTGCATCTCCTGCTAACAGATAAGACTTTTTCTTCTTTTTGTTTTTGTGCTTGATTTTTGCTTTTTGTCCTGCACTTCTGTGGGGGTCTTCAGGGTCCCCTCCGGGGGCTTTTGCCCTCTCAGTTTAGTTCAGCCTCTGATGTTTTGTACATTTGCTTTTTCCAGTTTTTTCAGTGGCTGCTGTTTTGATTTTGTTACACCAGAGAACTAATTTAGGTGGTAGAGGTCGTGTGATCTCAGGTGTTTTTGAAATTAGTAGAGTTGGTGCTTTTCAGGGTTTTTTGGGATTGCAGTAAGTGCCCTTCCTATCCTTTTCTATTTAGATAGTTTGGGCCCCAACGTTTGCTCTTACTATTTTCTGTCTGTGTCAGTATTTCTTCTTGTCTAACCGCCATTACATGTTTGGGGGCTTTCTATGTTCTTTGGGGATCTGCTCCGGGGCAGATAGCTTTCCTCTTTCTATCTTTAGGTATAGTTAGTTTCTCAGGCTGTGACGAGGCGTCTAGGACCAACGTAGGAACGCTCCACGGCTGCCTCTAGTTGTGGTGGTTAGTCAGGGTACTGCAATCTCATAGTTTCCAACTGCTCTGGTGTATTGCCTTTTTTACCTGCACTCCTCAGCTACCAAATCATAACACCACTGCACTAATGAAACACAAAGGGAAGGAACAAACAACAAAGGGTAAAGGCAACAAAAACACCACACTCAGCTTTCTGCTGTAAAGCTCCACATAGCAGGATAAAGTCACTAGATCAGGGTCATAGCTGAAGCACCACTGCACTCAGCAAGCTCCTTCTCCTGCTTGGTTGGTCTCCAGAAGGACCTGTATCACCAACAGTCAGCTGATACATCAGGTGACCATTTAAAGGATGGTGGGAGTGGTCACCATCTGCATCAGCATACTCAGCAGCAATGTAATTACACCAGCGGCCACAGGGGGAAAAAAACTGACAATAACCCCCAATGGCCTGAAAGGAAAAAAGTTTTAATATGAAACGCAAAATCTGCCACAGATCCAAAAATGGATCGTGACAGTATGCTGCCTTGTCTGACGCGTCGCTCTACTTGGCACCATGCCGTGTCACCGTGTTCCATTCGGACTGCTGCTTCTTGGTTGATGTAAAGGTTTCCAATGAGGCTGATCAGATAGTTCGGCACATCCATATCCTCCATGGTATTCCAAAGATTCCTATGATCAACACAATCGAAGTCTCTGCTGTAGTCGATGGAGCAAAGATACACTCTGTGAATTTAGTGCAGATTTTACGCAACTAAAATCTGCAACTCCATATGGGATTAAGATAATTCTGCCATACAAGTCCATATAATACCGCTATACAGACTCTAAATAAAATGCAAAATAGACATAATGTAGCTTTTTAGCATACAACTTTAGTCCACACACTTTTTATACTGTATAGTGCCAAGATTATATTGCCATACACAGTCACCATAATACCGCTATATATAATCCCCAAATAATATGCAAAATAGAAATGACATTTATTCTCATAATTTATGGCCACGCACCGCCATATAAGCCCCAAATAATACTGCCACACACAGCTTATATAATACCGCCATATTGTCACCACATAATATGCAAAATGCACATATCACTTATTCTCATAATTTAAGCCTGCATACTGACACATAGTGCCAAGTTTATACTGCTATGCACAGCCCACATAACGTCGCCATATAGTGCCCAAATGTTATACAAGATAAACATATGTCATTTTTTCTCCTAATTTCAGCTACACACCGCCATATAGTGCCAAAATTATACCACCACACACAACCCACATTACACCGCCATATAGTCTCCAAAATATAGAACATTTCTGCTCACATACCTACATGCAGTGCCAAGTTATTATTGACAAACAAGCCCACATAATACCACCATATAGTCTCCAAATAATATTGCAATAATTAATGATACTTTCTTAAAGAGCCCACACACTTTAATACTGCAATCTAGTTCCCAAATAATACAACCGCTCTATAGTACCAGAAAGTTTTAGTTTGCGCCTGTGCTTCCAATCTGTGTTGAGTTTTCAACATTTAGTGACTTTTTGAGACATTCGGGGCATTTATCGCATACATTTGGTACATGGATGGCATTAGGAACAGGGAGCTATGATCGATGGTAGCACTTTCCCTCCCTACGTGATAATGCAGTAATCCTCTGCAAGAGACATAAACCGCTATAATATGCGAGTCATAAAACCGCTCTGTTGTCAATTATACGGTGCGTGGATGGAAAAGTCTAAATACAGAAGTGCAGTCAATGAAACGTGTAATTTTCGGTTTATTTTCAGGCCAGCGATTCTTTTCTTCAGCGGCTTTGCCTTTTTGGCAGGATTTTAAGGGGCTTTCCATTTAACACTCGCACGTCCACGCGGCCCACAGTAAAAGTGACATATCAGTACCGTTATGTGCTCCTTCCTTCTCAGGGGACCCAGAGCCGATACAGGAGCAGCCCCTATAGCATGCAATGTCCAGATAGAAGGGGAGGGAAAATCTGCAGCGTCAGCAAGAAATCTCGCTGCTGGGAATACTTTGACATGCGTGACATTATGCATCGCTATGTCCTTCATCCTGACGGACAATGTCTATGTAATTCATTTATTATTTAGATTTTTGTTTTCTTACACACAGGACGGTCCCACTTTCCAAATGTATCACTTTGATTGGTACATTTAACCCCTTTCCTTTGCAGACAACTTTTGTTCTTGCGCTTTCGTTTTTGTTTTCCCCCAGTTCTTTCAAGAAACAAAACAATTTTAATTTTTTCCATCCGGTGTTTTTTTTTTTTTTTGTAGTTTTGTAAGAAACTATTCAATTCACCAAATAATTATGCTGAAAAACAGAGAAAAAATGTTCCAGGAGGCGTGAAATAAACCCAATTTCAACATTATTTTTTGGGTTTCGTTCCTATGTTGTGCAGCACTGACGATGATTTTCCAGGTCTGTACAATGATGCTGACACCAAACTTATGTATATATTTGTTTTAATTACAAGTGCTTCTCACAAAATTAGAATATCATCAAAAAGTTATTTTATTTTAGTTCTTCAATAAAGTGAAAAAAAAGTGAATCTCACATATTCTATAGTCATTACACACAGAGTGATCTATTTCACGTGTTTATTTCTGTTAATGTTGATGATTATGGCTTACAGCCAATGAAAACCCAAAAGTCATTATCTCAGTAAATTAGAATAATTAACAAAAAAACACCTGCAAAGGCTCCTAAGCGTTTATAAAGGTCCCTTAGTCTGTTTCAGTAGCTCCACAATCATGGGGAAGACTGCTGACCTGACAGATGTCCAAAGGCAGTCACTGACACACTCCACAAGGAGGGGAAGCCACAAAAGGTCATTGGTAAAGAAGCCGGCTGTTCACACAGTGCTGTATCCAAGCAGATTAATGGAAAGTGGAGTGGAAGGAAAAAGTGTGGTAGAAAAAGGTGCACAAGCAACCGGGATAACCGCAGCCTTGAAAGGATTGTTAAGAAAAGGCCCTTCAAAAATTTAGGGGAGATTCACAAGGAGTGGACTGCTGGAGTCATTGCTTCAAGAGCCATAACACAAGGGCTACATTTTACTCGGTGGGGGGCAGCATTATACCCTATGAGGGGCAGCATTATACACTGTGAAGCGGCAGCATTATACCATATGAGGGGCAACATTATACCCTATGAGGGTGGACAGCATTATATCCTATGAGGGGGCTGCATTATACCCTATTAGGGGGCTGCATTATACTATATGAGAGGGCTGCATTATACTTTTATAGGGCTACATATACTCTGTGGGGGGCTGAACTATACTATATGAAGGGTGCTGCATTATACCCTATGAGGGGGCTACTTTATATTCTATCAGGGCTACATTATATTCTGTGTGGGGGCTGCATTATACCATATGATGTGGGCTGCATTATACCCTATGAGGAGGCTACATTATATTCTATGAGGGGATGCATTATACCCTATGAGGGGACTGCATTATACTTTATGAGGGGGTTGCATTATACTTGAGTGGACTACATTATATTCAGTGGAGGGCTGCATTATACTATATCAAGCTGGTTGAATTATTCTCTATGAGGGAGCTACATTATATTCTATCGGGGGCTACATTATATTCTATGGGGGGCTGCATTATAGTCTGTGAAGGGGGCTACATTATATTCTATGGGGGCTGCATTATATTCTATGAGGGGGCTACATTATATTCTATGAGGGGGGCTACTTTATAGTCTTTGAGGGGGCTGCATTATATTCTATGAGGGGGCTACATTATATTCTATGAGGGGGCTACTTTATAGTCTTTGAGGGGGCTGCATTATATTCTATGAGGGGGCTGCTTTAAATTTTATGAGGGAGGCTGCCTCAAACCCTGCTACATAATTAAGATGTGAACTAACTTATATTGTACCCGGATATTAGCACGTTTTACCACACAATTGGTGGTCTTGTATTTATTTCTATGTAGCTACATAGTGGGCCCCAAGGTGCTCTAGTCCGATGCTGGCCGCATTGATGCAGTAATTGATAAAAAGGAGCCCCATCCAAGTACTGAGTGCATTTACTGATCATACATTTCAGTAGGACAACATTTCGGATTTTATAATCATTTTTCAAGCTGGTGTTATAAAGTATTCTAATTTACTGAGATAATGACTTTTGGGTTTTCATTGGCTGTAAGCCATAATCATCAACATTAACAGAAATAAACATGTGGAATAGATCACTCTGTGTGTAATGACTCTATAGAATATATGAGATTCACTTTTTGTATTGAAGAACTGAAATAAATTCACTTTTTGATGATATTCTAATATTGTGAGAAGCACATGGTTGTGGAAAAAAATTGAAATTTGTAAAAAAAAAAATTGGTTGTGTGTCACCATGTTCTAAGACCTATATTTGTTTTATTTTGCTTTCAGTGAAGCTGACATTGTTCTAGATCACATACTAGCATACCTGCAACATTTTGTTTTGATCACCCATTTATTAAGGAGGTGCGCAACCAAAAAAAAAAGGCAAATTGTTTGTTTAGATTTTTTTCACTCTTTATTGTGTTTACTCTTTGGGTAACTAATTGTAGAGTTTGATACATCGGGCTTTTACAGACGCAGCGATACTTAGTAGGTTTATTTATTTTATTTTTTATTATTATTTCTTTATTTTTAAACGGGGAAAAGTGCGATGATTCAAACTGTTATCTTTTTTTTAATTCATCTGTAAAAAACAATTTTTTAATCCCTCCTCATTTGATTTTGTGTTCTATATACTCCAATACTACAGGATTGCAGTCTATAGAGTAAGTGGCATTCTCCCATGAAGTCATAGGTGTCCCTAGCTGACAGTAGGGGGGTCCCTAGTTGACAGTCTGGAGGGTCCCTAGCTGACATTATTAAATGCTATGTAAATAAGGGTTAATTTGTATTAATTATTGGAATTGTTTTTTTTAGAATGATAGTCTTTTGATATTTTTCATGTTTTTCGTTAAGATGTTGACTCCTTTTATTGTACTGCTGCAATCGGTCCGGAATAGCATTATCCTTGTGGTAGTGAAAGATGCCATGGAAGGAGTAGAGAGAAGGAGGAAGCAAGGAAGGAAGGAAGGAAATAGGGAGGGAGGGAAGGAAAAAAAGATTGAAGAAAGGAAGGAAGGATGAATAGAGGGAAAGAAGGAAGGTTCTTTGCAGAATGTGTATCTGTGCCCCCTGGTCAAAACTCAGTTCCCTTTAACAACTTTGCAATCTCCCCGATATTCTTGACGCATGAGCTCGAGTCATCGCTGGGTGTTGCACCTACTCTGTCTCAGGCAATCACTTGTCTACAGTTCCAGGGAAACCCACTCTCACGAGCACTATGCCAGTGTACTAATTGGAGTCACAGTCTCTCCCACAATGGTGCCTCTCCCACAATGGTGCCTCTCACACTCTTCCCAGACCGTCCCCTCCTGAGTCTTTGTTCCTGCACCTGTTTGGCCCTCTGGTTCATCCTCCGCCTCCTGCACCTGTCAGCATTTGGCCCCTTCTGACCTGCTCTCACTTCCCCACTCTTGGGGGCGGCCTCTCTGAGATCCCCAATTGTCTTCCTGCTTTACCTGTAGTACCGGTGGGGACACTGACAACACCAGCAATAACAACTGACTGGCTGTCAGATCGCAAAGCAGATTTCCTTCTAGTTCTTACAATTAGGAGTAACTTATGGCAAGAAAATCCTACCCAACACATTACCCAGACAGTCACACATCCTCTGCCACCAGATACAGGTTGGTGTTGACATGTCACATGTAGGGATTCGCTCTGGTAGGCAATGGCCGGGCCGCAGTAACGAGGCAACACACAGGCTTTAAGTCCAAAAATCAACGGTTTACCGTCACTTTAACACCAGATAACAAACATGACAAAACATAAATGCATTCCAGCTTGGAAAATCACTGTTCCCAGACTCACCCCTGCATGGGACGGGCTTGACTAAGCGGCTGCAGGCTAGCAGGGACCGCCAGGTGCCATTCCCAGGTGGTCTTTAATTCGCTTCCGGTGCTCACTGACACACTGTAACAGAAAGTCACACTTCTAGGCTGACTCCAGCCAAGCTCCTCAACAGAACCGCGTGGGTCTCAGTGTGGGACCATCCCAGGCTCTGCACACACATGTGTCCTGTCCGGGTGCTATTCAGGACCCCCGTCCAACACCCTGGCCACCAAGTTCCAAGTCTCACCACGTGCTTCCAGGAATCCGATCCAACCCCAGGATCTTCCAACACCGACAGACCTTCCAGGAACCTTGCAGGCAGCCCTGTGCAGGACACACACCACAGTCCCAGCCAGACTTCCAGAGACTCCTCAGTCTCCAACTCAATCTCCTCACCATGTGCCAAACACTGCCTTTCATACCTGTAGCCCCTCCCCAAGCCAAGGTATGAAGCACATGGTCTGGTCACCTGTTCATGACCTCATCACAGGTCCTTCACAACACATACAATCACCAGATTGCAACATATTTAGAATTGAGAGTCCTCAGTGGTTGATACCAGATTGCAACATTCATTCTCCCACCACCAGTGGGCGGTGTATGTGTGGTTAGCAAGTCCCACCCAGCTCACAAGCTAACCTTGTAGGTTCACCCTTAACAATAATCAGTACTCCTATGGGACTACAAGTACCAGAACAATATTCCTGACCTACAGCACAGAGGTGCTCTGCGACACATACCTTCCATTTATCACCATACCAGGGACTGGTTTCCCATCCTTCTCATGCCTCCATGCATAATTTGAGCAACATATACAGCGCCCCCTAGCTGCCACATTAGTCACTACACCACACACAACATTCTCATATCTGTCAGGCAGCCATTAACTCCTGACATGTGACCAGTGTACAGGCATATAGAGATGTATATGTGTGAAGCGCAAGTAAATACCAGGGCTTTGGGATACTCGGCACCGAGCCCGTTGATGTCTATGGGGGATGTCACGGGTAGCCAGCTCGGTCCGTTGCCCTGGGCGCTCACTTTAAATGTGGGAATATTTACAGGGGATTTGGATGATGAAATGGGAATTTGTGTAAGTTTGTCGTGACGCCACCTGTAGTATCTGGTCAGGGTGACCAGCGCTGCTGTGCAGGTACTCTGGAAGGGATGGTATTGGGCAGCTAGATGGTAGGTCTTCTACAGGTAAGACAATGTCCTTCCAGGGGAAATAGATGTGAGGTAAAAGCAATGGTGCAGGAGTGATGTAGCAGAGTGGAGTCTGCGACGTAGTGAAAAGGCAGGAGACAGTTCTTATGCAGTTTCAAGGGTTTACTCACAGTCTGTTGTACATACAGATTCCAGCCGGGCACTGTGTCCTTCCAGTGAGTAGTCCAGTAACTCTCAGATAACTTGGTCACACTTCCAATGATTCCCTTTTATGTTCCTTTCTGGCACTTGTGCAATACTCCTTTCTTCTACCTGCACCTCCCTACCACAGAGCCCTCAGCGAAGCAGTGTTAGGCCGTTTCAGTTTGCAGGTGCAGCCCGATGCCCCGGTTGATCAGCTTCTCCTCACGGAGACCGAGACACCGACGGAAACCTGGACGTACTTGACCACTAAGCTGCCTCTGGACGAGATTATGGTAGCTAGTGGCTCTTGAAGAGTCCCACTAGATGCGGTGTTTGCTAATGGCGCTGAACTGACCCACTAGCCTGGGAACCGTCTCCCCGATGTGTTGCCTGGTCCTTCCTCCTGTGAGGATGGGGGACAGCGTCAATTGCTGTACCGACCCGGACCCCTTCATTTCTCTCAGCAAGGCTCTCTGAGGTAAACTCAGAGAGCTGCAGGACCAGCCAGTACTCAGGCTGGCCGCCTTGTCTCCAACTGAAATTCAAATTTACCTCACGCAGCATAAGGCTGCCTCGACCCCTCCCATCCAACTAGCCACACCCTATTCTAACCAACCTGAGCTAGACCATCCCATTGGGTCCGCCTACACTCAGCTGGCATAGTGTACTGTTGAATGCAGTGGTTGGAGTCAATGGGGTGTTTCCTCCTTACCTGAGAGTCAGGTGTCACACCGCTGGGTGCGATGCAACATCTCTGTGGCGACTGGACCCTCAGGGCGCCACATTCCCCCCTGGTTAAACACAGCACTCCCGGGCTGTAAAAGAGTAGAGATGTTATACAAGAAACATACAAAAATTTTATGAATGCATTCAACATTAGAAAGGCAATATCAAAACGCATCTTCCCTTTATGGGAGGCACTTCAGGTTAACGTTGCATAAATAACATTTTTAATAATAACATTAAAAAGTATAAATAATGGTTCTGTCGAAGTTCACTGAGACTTCTTAGGACTACCCCCAACGGGGTAACTTCACAGTATCCTATTTAGTGCTTGTGCTTGTGGAGGACCCGCTCCAAACCTCCAACGGTGGTCTTGGGTGGGCTGCAAGACTTTCTTAAGCAGACCTCACTTTCGGCCACACCAAACGGGTTTTTAACTTCTGAGGTAGTTGTGCAAATAATGCACGGTAAGGCTTTTTGTAAAACCAAGATGGAGCACCAAAGTGCCAACTATTTACATAACACAGTTTGTGAGCCAGCACAGTTCATGGCTTCTAAGTTCACTTCAGACACAATTTATATTAATACTATTGCCCAACCAGGGTTCTTTCAATAAATACTTATAGAACTTTTTATCAAATTCTTGAACATTCACCTGTCCAGGTGCAGCAATATTTCAACTATTTACACGCAATGACCCTGTCCGGG
The DNA here is from genome assembly GCA_033576555.1 of Oophaga sylvatica. Taxonomy (NCBI): domain Eukaryota; kingdom Metazoa; phylum Chordata; class Amphibia; order Anura; family Dendrobatidae; genus Oophaga; species Oophaga sylvatica. The sequence goes on along the minus strand of JARQOD010000001.1, from coordinate 990,795,598 downwards.
TTTCCTAATTATTCTTGGCTGGGTGGAG
>JARQOD010000001.1:990734056-990795470 GCA_033576555.1 Oophaga sylvatica | reverse complement strand
GCCCACCCAGGACCTACGTTGAAGGTTTGGTGCGGGTCCTTCACAAGAATACGGTGTATTTATTGAATGTTTTGATGCCTTAATACTTTTGTATTTCTCTATATTCAATGTTTTTGTTTTGCAACGTTCAAGACATCCTCACCTCCCGGATGGGACGAATTAATGTTTAATGTTGATGTTTTCATGCATAAACAAAATGTCTCTTTGTATTTTACAGCCCGGGAGTGCTGTCTTTTACCATGGGGGAATGTGTAGCCCTGGTGTTAGGCACACGCAGTACCTTGGAGAGTGTGTGGCGAGACAGCAGTTTAATGCTCAATACCCATTCACTCAACATACACTAGACACACCCTTAGGGTAGTGTAGTTACTTGTTAGGGAGTGGTCAGGGTGTATATTGGTTGAGTGATTTTAGAGTAGTCAGTTTCCTGTCTTCGGACAGAGCAGACGTGTGGAGTCTAGCTGGGACTAGGAGGGAGGAAGCAGTCCAGCCTGGTTCTTCATCAGTTCAGAAAGTGGAGGCTAGTACAGGTGAGCTAGTTCACCTCAGCCTAGTCAGAGCTGTACCTCACTTGAAGACACTGACAAAGAAAGAAGAGCTTAGTGCAGAAATACTTCAGTCACCTGTCTCAAGGACAGTGAAAGGTTCAGAGACGTGCTCCTGCCTAGTGGATAACTGAGAATCTGTTAACTAACTCTAAAGGAAGAGAAGAAGGGAGTGACTATACGACTTTTTGCAAGTGTGAGTGTTTATGCTACCAGCGAGGACAAGGCGAAAGGCACAGTGGAAAGATTATTGGAAAAGTGCTTTTGGATTGAAGAAGTCCTGCACATTGTAACCGGTCACTGGGGACCGAAGGATCACTATTAGCTTCAAGCATAGTGGTAAGAAAACCAGAGATTTACCGGACCTTAGGTCGCGGCAAACAGCCCCAAATAGTCAGTACGTAACTGGGGTCAGGGGGAGTGAAGACTTTGAGCCTGATCAGCAAGATAGGAATTCAGCTCTCTCACAGGAAGGCTCCTACCACAAAACTGACTGGGCAGTACAGCTATGGATTAGCTGGAGTTATTGAGGGAACTACGCTTCAGGCTGGTTGTACTCATTGTGTTGAAAGTAAAGGAGGCCCCTAACTTGTCCAGCTGCTGTCTCAAAATACACTCTCCTTGGATCAGCCTCCCTGGGACCTGCCTGAACATCTTACAAGTAAAGGTATGGAAAGACGCTGACCGTGTGAGACTGTGTTATTTATTTGCACCCGACTTCACTAACTTCATAGACTTTGAGGGACCAGTCCCACCTGTAGGGGACCCGACATCTAGCTGCCTCACCATCCCCTCAGAGATCTACAGCAGCGCTGGTACAAATTACCAGAAGACTACAGGTGGCGTCACGAACTGTGTATAAATCTATCCCCTGTAAATATTTCCCCAACATACGCCAGACCGCCAGGGCCACAGACCGAGCCACCGCTACCTGTGACAAATCCCATAGACTTCTACGGGCTCGGCTCTGAGTACCCCATTGCCCTGGTAATCCACAATTGTGGTGGCGGGTCGACACAAGAGCAACATGGCAGATAGGACTCAGTAAATGTCCCGCAGAGTATAACCACTTCCATTAGTGATCCACCATGTGTTTGTTTAGGATGGACTTTCGGCAGGCAGTTGAGTTATGTAGACTCGGCTGTGAGAGCCACTTCCGCTCTTGCTTCCTGAACAGGTATAAATGTGTCACTGTGTCTTATCTTGTATTTGATGTTTATCCCAGAACACTTACAATCAGTTCCAGCAGATCACATGTAGACGTGCGGCATCGGATCCAACAATAACATCAGGAGACCATGGTGAGATAAGAGCCTGGATCCAACCACAACATTGTAAAACGTAGTCGTAGTCATTTTGTACATTTCCTGATCCCGCTGGCCAATATTGAAATTATTTGTTATAAAATAAGTGGGAGCTGAAATAAAGCAAGTAAGAAAGGAAATGTAACAACTATAGATGGTGCCAAGAGGTCACTGGCCCAGCATGGCACCCATGGGTGTAACTGTACCCTGGCTGCCATATTCCATGTGCTATATATAATAGTGGTATACTCTTGCGAGGGACTTTTATTTGTCAATTCTCCCTGAACATCTGGATGACTCCTAAAAAAAATAGTAGACCTCCTAGAAGAGTTAGTATATCTCCTGAGGACCTTCCAATAAGCATTGATCTCTGGAGGCTTCCTGTGTGCTAGGATATGTCATATTTTAGACTGAACCAGATGAAAGTTCAGGGGTTAGAAAATGGGGTCATGATAGGGCTTCGGTCGTAGGGGTGAAGTGGTTAAAAAAAAATCATGCACAGCATAGACATTTCAAGAAGTTGCAAAATATGAACAATGGGCTCACTAGAGTATTGGGTTTAATCGCTGCCCATGTTCCTCCTCCAACTTGTAAAGTAGAATTTCAGTAAATAAACTGATTGCTAAGGGGATGGGAAACTTGAAAACAACCTATCCCCTCCTGGAAAATTTCCTGAAATAAAAGGAAAAGACATTATATAATCTTTCCTAGTATATAGTATGTTATATAAGAAAAGTAATACACTGCTCAAAAAAATAAAGGGAACACTCAAATAACACATCCTAGATCTAAATGAATGAAATATTCTCATTGAATACTTTGTTGTGTACAAAGTTGAATGTGCTGACAACAAAATCACACAAAAATCATCAATGGAAATCAAATTTTTGAACCCATGGAGGCCTGGATTTGGAGAGACCCCCAAAATGAAAGTGGAAACAAGTCCAAATGAAAATCAAAACAAGACAAAATTAAAGGGTAAATAAGTCAAAATGATGCTCAGTATCGTGTGTGGCCTCCAAGTGCCTGTAAGACCTCCCTAGAACGCCTGGGCATACTCCTGATGAGGCGGTGGATGGTCTCCTGAGGGATCTCCTCCCAGACCTGGACTAAAGCATCCGCCAACTCCTGGACAGTCTGTGGTGCAACATGACGTTGGTGGATGGAGAGACACATGATGTCCCAGATGTGCTCAATCGGATTCAGGTCTGGGGAACGGGCGGGCCAGTCCGTAGCTTCAATGCCTTCATCTTGCAGGAACTGCTGACACACTCCAGCCACATGAGGTCTGGCATTGTCCTGCATTAGGAGAAACCCAGGGCCAACCGCACCAGCATATGGTCTCACAAGGGGTCTGAGGATCTCATCACTGTACCTAATGGCAGTCAGGTTACCAATGGCGAGCACATGGAGGGCTGTGTGGCCCTCGAAAGAAATGCCACCCCACACCATTACTGACTGACTGCCAAACCGGTCATGCTGAAGGATGTTGCAGGCAGCAGATCGCTCTCCACGGGGTCTCCAGACTCTGTTACGTCTGTCACATGTGCTCAGTGTGAACCTGCTGCCTGCAACATCCTTCAGCATGACCGGTTTGGCAGTGGGTCAGTAATGGTGTGGGGTGGCATTTCTTTGGAGGGCCACACAGCCCTTCATGTGCTCACCAGAGGTAGCCTGACTGCCATTAGGTACCGAGATGAGATCCTCAGACCCCTTGTGAGACCATATGCTGGTGCAGTTGGCCCTGGGTTCCTCCTAATGCAGGACAATGCCAGACCTCATGTGGCTGGAGTGTGTCAGCAGTTCCTGCAAGATGAATACATTGAAGATATGGACTGGCCTGCCAGTTCCCCAGACCTGAATCTGATTGAGTACATCTGGGACAGCATGTCTCGCTCCATCCACCAACGTCACATTGCACCACAGACTGTCCAGGAGTTGACGGATGCTTTAGTCCAGGTCTGGGAGGAGATCCCTCAGGAGAACATCCGCAACCTCATCAGGAACATGCCCAGGCATTGTAGGGAGGTCATACAGGCACAGGGAGGTCATACAGGCACGTGGAGGCCACGCACACTACTGAGCATCATTTTGACTTGTTTCCACTTTAATTTTGTCTTGTTTTGATTTTCAAATAACTACCTGCGCCTCTACACCAATAAATGCAAAAAGAAATGTCCCCACAAAGTGAAAAACTGCTGGATGAGTGGCGATGCAATTGTGACAGAATTGTTTGGCTGGCATACATAAAAGTGTTGGTGTAGAACACTCACTGTCACAACAGCAGAGGGCTGGATTGAAGAAGAGGAAGTCCTGGCTCAGTACAGATGGTGATCGGACAGCGCGCCCAGATCAGGCAAGCCGAATGTGCCGGGGCAGGGAGCGTCCTCCCTGTTGCTGGAACAACTAAGCTGGACTGGGAAACACGGAGTCCTCGTGGCCTGAGGACGCCGCGCTACTTCCGGACTCCGTGTTTCCCAGTCCAGCTTAGTTGTTCCAGCAACAGGGAGGACGCTCCCTGCCCCGGCACATTCGGCTTGCCTCATCTGGGCGCGCGGTCCGATCACCATCTGTACTGAGCCAGGACTTCCTCTTCTTCAATCCAGCCCTCTGCTGTTGTGACAGTGAGTGTTCTACACCAACACTTTTATGTATGCCAGCCAAACAATTTTGTCACAATTGCATCGCCACTCATCCAGCAGTTTTTCACTTTGTGGGGACATTTCTTTTTGCATTTATTGGTGTAGAGGCGCAGGTAGTTATTTGTTTTTTCATTTATGTACACCATCACTTGGTTACTTTGGAGTCAGCATTAGCACAGCAGCTGACTCAACTCCAGCAGCCTCTTCACACATCTTTGTTCATTCAAGTATATCTCTGTAGTTAGCGCCAGTGTGTTTTATATCTATATCTTTGTTTTGATTTTCATTTTGACTTGTTTCCACTTTCATTTTGGGGGTCTCTCCAAATCCAGGCCTCCATTGGTTCAAAAATTTCATTTCCATTGATGATTTTTGTGTGATTATGTTGACAGCACATTCAACTTTGTACAGAACAAAGTATTCAATGAGAATATTTCATTCATTTAGATGTAGGATGTTTTATTTGAGTGTTCCCTTTATTTTTTTTGAGCAGTGCACATTCTTAATTTTGTGATAATAGCTCAGGGATTTCTGCTGTTTTACTTTTCTGACAGCTGTGTGAGACTTCCTGCTTCTGAGCTGGGAGTGTGCAGCATGTAAATGCAGGAGAGATCTGTGCTGCTGCCTTACTTCATGCTGTATGTAGTTATATAATATCAATATAAGGGGGATTCAAGTGTATTGTGAAGGGAGAAGAAGGCTAGAAACAGCTACAGAGGTAAATTCTGTCTCAGGCTTCTCGTCAGTGTGTTGTGGCTGTGATTAACCCCATATAGGCAGCCTATTACATTTTTTTGCAGATTACTAGTCAGCAGCAGTATTCTGCTTAATTTGGGCTGCAGAATATACTGAGTCACAAGTGGAAGAAAAGCTCTCCCTACCTCAGCCTACCGACATCAGCAGTGAATTGTCTATGAGTCGCACTGGTTATCATGTCCCAAGACTTGGGAATCATACAATATTGTATTCTATTTTTGCTGTTGCACTGCTATGCAGTAATGTTTGCCTTTTAAGAAGTTTGTCCTCCCTCCCTGTCTGCCTCCCTAGCTTTAGATGTCTGTAAGCACTCCCTTCTTATCCCTCATTCTGAGTATGTTAGCCATCTTAAGAAGCTGATGTCTTTCATCTCTGGTTCAGGATAGTTTTTTTTTACCCACTGTAATTGTGCATATCTACAAGAATTCAGCTTGATAATAAACATTCTTCTAGAAACTTCATTATGTGCCTCTGCAGTTGAGTCAAGCTATCTGATGAAATCTCTTTGAGTGAGTATTGGTACATAAGACAGCCAAGAAATGATGTTGCAAGAGCCCCACACTTGCAGCCTAATTATGGAATCAGAATACCAGTCACTGTAGATCATCAAGTATCTCCAGGGGTCCTAGTTGTATCTACCTCGTGGCAGTGACCATCTCTTTAATGGCTGCTCAAATGTTTCCCTGCAGTCTACCACATGTAATTGAAGAATCAAAGACACATTCAGTTTTCTTGCAGTTGGAAGCACCAGGTTCCAATTTTTGTAAAACACTCAGTTAACATACAACAGACTTATATGCTTGTACATGGTTGGTGTCTCCTTCTTTAGGCATTCTCTCTTTTAGACAGCAATACTTGCCCAATAATTATGTTTCTCAGAGTCTCAAGAGTGATGGTAACTCATGACCACTCTCTCTTCTTCTCTGTAGGCAATCTATGGGTCTCCTCTCTCTACACCCACCCAACGACTAATGTTGACCTATTGTATATATGTCGCAATTACAATCAATGTACTAGAACCAGTTCTTCTTCTAAGATCTCGAAGGACCACTATTCCAGTGACCTTGCCATAGAAGTCAGAAAAGTCAATATTCCAGGCTCTGTGCACCTCGCAGGAACATTGATTGTCATTCCTCCAACCCTTCAATTCATGGTGGGAACTTACTATAGAGGGATGTGACCACTTCTAAAGACATCCTCACAAATAGAGTGCGGCAAAACAGCGTTCCGCTATTGAAGTTACTCCCATAACCGATGATGAAAGTACAGTGTCCCATGCTATGGGGCAACGAGTTTACCTGTGCAACCTCCGGCAACATAGCATAGCAGGCTGACTCTCCCGGTTGCCTTCTATATTGAAGAACAAAATCTCATGCCACCGAGGAGGAACCACGATCCAGATCTCACATAGGTGGGACACAATGACAATTTGAAAGAATTTGCTTGTCTGTATTTAAGTAATAGTTAAAGTCACAATGCGCATAAACACAGCAGTAATCTACTCGCCAACGGATGCACAACTTCATGCACCAAGACGTTCACAACCTCACACGTGCCTCTGTGTGGCCCAGCTATGTCAGGCACACATAATCCAGGAAAATGCACAGGAAGGTAACCGCAAAAGCTTGATATCCATTCACGTCACTCACACTTTCAGACACACCCACCAGGGTATAAGAAGTAGTGACACGTAGCAGTCAGAGATTCAAGCTTCCTGTCTAAGGACAGTGCAGATCTTTCAAGCCTTGGGAGACTCAGGAGTGAGTCATCCCCAGTTCAGTGTTCAGTCTGTTTCCTGTCTGAGAAGAGCTCAGATCAGATAGTTTCCTGTCTTCGGACAGATCAGATCAGACAGTGCAGTTCTGTGTCAGTCCAGTCTGGACTTGGAGGATACTGAGGGTTGCTCAGTGAGCTCTGGAGAAAGCTGACATTTCCATCAAAAGCTACAAGTGCTTATGTTAAGAGCGAGAGCAGGGCGAAGGGCGCAGTGGAGAAGGACAGAGAAGTGCTTCAGGTACCAGATTACCTGCACTAATCCACCGGACACCGGGTCTGAAGTGTTGCTAGCGCTTCACGCCTAGTAACAAGATAACCGGAGGCTTTCTGGACTACAGGTAGCAGAAGGTAGCCCTGAGCGCTGATACGTAAACGGAGTCAGGGGGAACAAGGACTTTTAGCAGGGCCCTGCATAGAGGGACTCTGTTCTCACCAACTAAAAGGCTCCACCACAATGTCAGCCGGGTTTGGCAGCTATTGAGAAAAGCTGGAGATTACAGAGTTAACTTCACTTCATGCAAGTTTGGACTCACATACATATGAAGTAAAGGAGGCCTCTAACCTGCTTAGCGGTTATCCTGAATGTGCATTCTCCACCCCGACCAGCTCCCCGGGACCTGCCTGAAACATCTGCAAGTAAAGGTATGGAGAGAAGCTTCATTGTGTGTGATTGAATTCTTAACTACACCCTGCATCATCACCATAGACTTCCAGGGACCCATCTCACCTGTGGGAGACTTACCACCCAGCTGCCCCATAACATCCCCTGCGAAGATCCTTATAGCAGCGCTGGTCCAATTGATCAGATACCACAGGTGGCGTCACGAACTAACTACAAATTCCCTGTAAATATCCCCATTGCATGACCGCCAGGGCCACGGACCGAGCTCCGCTGCCAGTGACAACTCCCATAGACTTCCATGGGCTCAGCTCCGAGTACCCCATAGCCCTGGTATCCACCTCAGTGTGGTGTGCGTCACCTCTGTCCGGGGCATTCCATGTCGGGCGGATGGAGGTCAGTGCTCAGCCTTGGCTCTTCTATAATAAGCACCTTTGCATTTTGGCCTCGTATGTTGCTGTTTTTCTCTTGGTTTTGGAGAGGTTTCAGTATCCTCCCTTTTTTTCTGTTTGAACTCCCCAAGCCACATCTGAGCTGACTGGAAAATATAACTTCCAGTTAGACTTTTTTCAAAAGCTCATCACTCTGGAGGGTAACATTTTTTATTTATTTCACCTTGATTGTTTAGACCATCTGTGCAATACCCTGTAGATCTGACACTGCAAAAAAAAATGTCTGTGTAAATTACAGAAGACATTGGAACTTGTGTATGAGAATGATTACCTTTAGGAGAAATGCTTAGAGTAGCTTCATGGCTGCTGTTTATTTTGGAAGCCATGATTCTGTGACAGATCCATTAACCAATGGATCCAGTCACTGATAGGTAACAATAACTTTAACCTCCTCCACAGATTATTCTTGGCTGTTCTTGGACTGGAGCACGAGTGCAGCTAGAGCAGCTTGTAATCAGCAGTGCGGATGAGCGGATCCATGGAAGTTCGGGTTCAGAAGGTTCAGCCGAACTTGAGTCCAAAGGTACCTGAACTTGACTCCGAAGTCGAATTTCATATAAGTCAATGGGGACCCGATCTTTGGTGCTGTAAAATGACTATAAAATGGTTGTAGTAAGGGCTAGAGGGAAGAAAATGGAAGCAAAATGAGGGTAGGAGCAGGACAATTTCCCTGCAAACGAATGTGGATGGGAAAATGACTTAAAGTTAAAAATAAAATAATAATAAAAATCTTGAACCAGGAGGTATATGTCCATGTGGAGAAGTGGAGCATTGCCTTGCATGTGTACTTTACTGTACTTGTTAATAAATAAATAAATGAAAAAAATAACTTGGGGTCCCCCCTATTTTTTAATAACCAGCCAAGGAAAATCAGAAAGCTGTGAGCTGGTCTTATTAGGCTGGGAAGGGGCCAATATCTATGGACCTTCTCAGCCTATTAATATCAGCCCCTAGCTGTCTGCTTTGCTTTTGCTGGTTATTAAAAATGGGAGGACCCTACAAAAATGACTCTGAGTACCCTCTATTCTTAATAACCAGCTAAGACAAAGCAGACAGCTGATGGCTGATATTAGTAGGCTGGGAAGGTCCATGGATATGACTCGCACCACATGTGTGGATACCAGGGCTATGGGGTACTCGGAGCCGAGCCCATTGATTTCTATGGGAGATGTCACTGGCAGCGGGACTCGGTCCGTGGCCCTGGCGGTCATGCAATGGGGGATATTTACAGGGGATTTTAAGGATAGGTAGTTCGTGACGCCACAAGTGGTATCTGATCAATTGGACCAGCGCTGCTATAAGGATCTTCACAGGGGATGTTATGGGGCAGCTGGGTGGTAAGTCTCCCACAGGTGAGACTGGTCCCTGGAAGTTTATGGTGATGATGCAGGGTGTAGTAAGAATTCAATCATACACAATGCAGCTTCTTTTCATACCTTTACTTGTAGGTGTTTCAGGAAGATCCCGGGAAGCTGGTCGGGGTGGAGAATGCACATTCGGGATACCGCTGAGCAGGTTAGAGGCCTCCTTTACTTCATATATATCTGAGTCCAAACTTGCATGAAGCGAAGTTAACTCTGCAATCTCCAGCTTTCTCAATAGCTGTAACGCCCGGCCGACATTGTGGTGGAGCCTTCTATGTCTCTGATTATCAGATGTTGAGAGAACTAAGTCCTTACTTTTGCAGGGCCCTGCTCAAAGTCCTTGTTCCCCCTGACTCCGTTTACGTATCAGCGCTCAGGGCTGCTCTCTGCGACCTGTAGTCCAGATAGCCTCCGGTTATCTTGCTACTAAGCATGAAGCACTAGCAACACTTCGGACCCCGGTGTCCGGTGAATTAGTGCAGGTAATCCAATACCTGAAGCACTTCTCTCTGTCCTCCTCCACTGCGCCCTTCGCCCTGCTCTCACTCTTAGCATAAGCACTTGTAGCTTTGATGGAAATGTCAGCTTTCTCCAGAGCTCGCTGAGCAGATCTCAGTATCCTCCTTGTTTCAGCTTCTGTTGAGGTACTGATTAAGGGTAGCTCTGACTAGGCTAGGATGACTCACTTCACCCGTACTAGCCTCCACTTCCTTGTCAGGTGAGCTACGCTAGCTCTGCGAGGATTCAGTCCTCTCTCCTAGTCCAGACTGAACTGGCACTGAACTGCACTGTCCTAAGACAGGAAACTGACTGATCTGAGCTCTTCTCAGACAGGAAACTTGAATTGAATGAGCTCTGCTACGTGTCACTCCCTTTTATACCCCTAGTGGGTGTGTCTGAAAGTGTGAGTGAAGTGAATGGATAACAAGCTTTTGCGGTTACCTTCCTGTGCATTCTCCTGGATTATTTGTGTGCCTGACATAGCTGGGCCACACAGATATTGCCACCTTCCCAGCCTAATAAAACCAGCCCTCAGCCACCTCAAAAATTTTGGCGCTTAGCCTCAGCTCTTCCCTATTGCTCTGGTGCGCTGACAATCGGGGTAATGGGATTGGGGGTTTATGTCAGAACATGGGTTACTAATGGAGAGGCATCTATCAGACACTCCCATTACTAAGGGAGGTTTTATCAAATAAAAAATTCTTTTTCTGCATGATTTTTTTACTCTTTTTTTACTTTTTACACTTCGGGTTCGATCATCCCCAATCAGCAGCAGCCTTTCCCTGCACTGTAGACATAAAATTTCCTATCATTTTTGCATAGAAATTGGAAATATTTGGTTTATAAGACGTTAATAGTTGGTACCAGTTTTAAACAATAAATCACAAGCAAAAGTTGTGCCAACCATCTATTCCAGAAGCTGTTGATCGTATGAGTTATCTTGACTTTGAGTTGGCACAATTTGGTGGAGAATGCGGGCACAAAATGCTCCCTTATCCGTAATACATTCATGATGATTGTCAGCTGACAGAAATACAAAATACAACACATTTATGTTCATTTCAAACATAAAATATATTAAAAGTTGCATATGGAAAGGGTAAAAAAGATATGAAGATCAAAACACTGTAAGATTACAATGGAGAAGTTGGGATCTGAACGGTGGGTGTAGATCCTGCTGGTGAAGCACAGCCAATATCCCAAAAAAAGGGAACTCCAATGGTTTTAATGGATTAAATAAAAAATGTATTTGATTTTATTATCGGATGCACGTGCCGGACTTGTTCCCTTTTTTTGGAGAACGGTTGCATATATCATCTCCTTAAGTAATTTCTTAGTTTACACACCACTGTATACAGCATAAAGGGGTCGTTCACTACTAGGACAACCCTTGTTTAAACTAAATGTAAATTTAAAGCCAAGGAGTAATATGCACTACAAAAAATAATTTTATTTTGACCCGTTAAGGCGTCTTTTGGGCCCGTTAGGCTTCCATGTCTTCCTGGTCCTGCAGCGAAGGTGGCCTGTGAGCTCCTGCTCAAAGTAGGAGCTGATACGTGTCCTTCCCTGCCTGACAGAGGCTGCTCTGATGCCCTGCAGTGCAGAAGCACTGCACAGCATCTGATCAGTGATCTGTTACTATACAGTGATGTCTCATAGTGGGACAATGTAATAAAAAAATTTTAAAAAGTTATAAAAAGTGTAATAATATATTTAAAAAAATCCCCAAATAAAAAGCAAAAAACAAGAAAAAATATTAATCCAATAAAATCATTTATTTATGTAAAAAAAAAAATACACATATTTGGTATTGACGCGTATCGAATGACCCGACCTATAAAACTGTCACTAATTAGCCGCTTCTGTGAACACCGTAAAAAAAAAAACAACAAAAAATGATGCTTTATCATCACACCACCGAACAAAAAGTGCAATAAAACGTGATAAAAAAGATGGATGTAAATAAAAATGGTACCGCTGAAAACGTCATCTTGTCCCACAAAAACAAGCCGCCATACAGCTCTGTCAACTGAAAAACACAAAGTTATAGCTCTCAGAATAAAGCAAAGCAAAAATAATTATTTTTTCTATAAAAATATGTTTTTAAAACACCAAAACATAAAAAAGGAAATGTGGTATCGCTGTAATAAGAATAAAGCTGCCTTATCAATATTACTACACACGGAATGGTATATAAAAAAGATTTAAAAAAAACAACTCCTGAATTGCTGGTTTTGGGTCATTCTGCCTCCCAAAATTTGGAATAGAAAGCGATAAAAAAATGTCATGGGTCCAAAAATTGTACCAATACAAAACATCAACTTGTCACGCAAAAAACAAGCCCTCACATGACTCTGTCAGCCAAAATATAGAAAAATTATAGCTGTCAAAATATGGTGATGCAAAATCTAGTTTTCGCAATAAAAAGCGTCTTTTAGTGTGTGACAGCAGCGAAACATAAAAACCCGATATAAATCTGGTATCTCTGTAATCTCACTGACCCGAAGAATAAAGTCACTTAATCAATTATACCGCACGAGGAACAGCATAAAAAATAAATTAAAACCAATTCTTCACATGCTGTTGATTTGTTCATTCTGCTTCATAAAGATCGCAGTAAGGCTCGGCACACATTTATCCTGCGCTCTGCGCTGAGCGCTTACACACAGGTTTCCCTGTAAATCTCTAAAATACATGATTCTAACGGAACCCCTAATGGAAGATTCCCTATAATGAGGCTGATGGAGGCACTGTGGATGCCGTTTGACATGTGCTTCGATGGTGTCTTTTATGGTGTGCATAAAAGCTCTTTTGTGCACTTCTGAAAAAAAAGACACCCCAGAACAAAGGCCAGATGGAAACTCCAAAGTGCTTATCGTAGAGCGCTGGAAAAATGTGATCATAAATGTTATGTAAAATGTTCCCAATAAAAGCTTCATCTCAAAAAAAGCAAATCCTCACTAAGATCCGTCATCTCTTAATCCATCATCTGGCTTCCACATTAGTGGTAGCACAAAGGCTCTAGAAAAGTGAAATGACTTCTTGCCCCTCAAAAGACATTCAGCAAATTCTGTGCTCCCAAATCCAAATGCCCCCCCTCCTCCCTTCTGAGCCGCATTTCTGAAGTGATGAGATCCCACCTAATTTACAGGTGCATGTCTCCAGAAGCACGGGTTGGGCATAATGTACTGGTCACTACAACGTACTGGTCACTACAACGGCAATTTACAATTTTCAATCAGCAACATCCACTGCTGCTTGTTTCTGGAAAACACCCATGGAGTCAAAATCGTCACTACACCTGTAGATAAATACCCAAAGGGGTATCATTTCCAAAATGTGGTCACATGAGAGGGTATTCTGCTTTTCTAGCACTAAGGGGCTCTGTACATGGAGTCCGCAAACTATTCTAGGAAAATCCGTGCTGCAGGAGTCAAATAGCGCTCCGTCCCTCCCAAGTATTGCCATATGGCTAAGCAGTACTGTACAGCCACATATGGGGTATTTCTACATTCAGCAGAAATTGTGTGATCAATTTTGGTGCCATTTTTACCAATTTTCCAGTATGAAATGTAAAACTTGGGGCTAACACACAATCTTAGTTGTAAAAATATAAATTATTTTTTCTTCACTGCCCAATGGTATAAAAGTCTATGATACACCTGTGGTGTCATTATAATCACTGCAACCCTAGACGAATTCATTGAGAGGTGTAGTTTGTAAAATGAGGTCACTTATTGGTCACTTATGAGGAGTTCTGCTGTTCTGGCACCTCAGGGGCTCTGCCAATGTGATATGGCACCCTCAAACAAGTGCAGCAAAATTTGCACGGTAATGTGGCTCTCCTTCATAATGAGCTTTGCACTGTGCCTTAAAAGTAGTTTTCGCCCACATATGGGGTATCTGTATACTCAGGAGAAATTGCACAACAAATTTTTGGATCCATTTTCTACAGTTTCCCTTGTGAAAATACGAAATTTGGGGTTAAAATACATTTTTGTGGGAAAAATGTGATTCTGTTTATTTTCACGGCTTAACGTTATAAATTTCTGTGAAGCACCTGTGGGTTTGTGGTGCTCAATACACATCTAGATAAGTTCCCTGAGGGGTTTTGTTTCCAAAATGGGGTCACTTGTGGGGGGGTTTCCACTGTTTAGGCACATCAGGGCTCTGCAAACACGACATGGCGTCCGCTAATTATGCTAGCAATTTTTTGAAATTCAAAAAGTGAAACGGCGCTCCTTCTCTTCCGAGCCCTGCCGTGCGCCGAAAAACAGTGGTCTCCCTATATGGGGTATCGTCACGCTAAGGAGAAATTGCACAACAAAATGTATGGTCCATTTTCTCTTGTTACCCTTGTGAAAGGAAAAAAATTGGGTCAAAAGGAAAATTTTTGTGAAAAAAGTTAAATGTTTATCTTTTCCTTCCACTTTCCATTAATTCCTGTGAAGCACCTGAAGGGTTAATAAACTTCTTGAATGTGGTTTTGAGTACCTTGAGGGGTGCAGATTTTAGAATGGTGTCACTTTGGGGTATTTTCTGTCATCTAGGCCCCTCAAAGTGACTTCAAATGTGATGTGGATCCTAGAAAAAATGGTTTTGCAATTTTTGTTGTAAAAATGAGAAATCGCTGGTCAACTTTTAACCCTTATAACGTCCTAACAAAAAAAATATTTTCAAAAATTGTGCTGATGTAAAGTAGACATGTGGGAAATGTTATTTATTTACTATTTTGTGTGATATGACTCTCTGCTTTAAGGGCACAAAAATTAAAACTTTGAAAATTGTGAAATTCTAAAACTTTCCCTAAATTTAATTTTTTTTTCACAAATAAATATAAATCATATCAAAAATTTTTTACCATTATTATGAAGTACATTATGTCACAAAGTACAATAATAAATTATATTGTGGTACCGTGTTAGCCAGAAAAATCGATGTGAATACTTTTCTGCCCAATGATGGCAACAGTATTCTCAGAGTGATACCTTTATTGGCTAACCTTTTTTTTTTTTTTTCTGGTTAGCCAATAAAGGTATCACTCTGAGAATACTTTTGCCATCATTGGGCGGAAAAGTATTCACATCAATATGTCACGAAAAAGTTCTCAAATTCAGTGGGGTCCGTTGAAGCGTTCCAGAGTCATAAAGTGACAGTGGTCAGAATTGAAAAAATTGGACTGGTCAGGAACGCTTTGTGGTGAAGGGGTTAAAAAAACAATTAACTAGCATTCCTGCAATTTTTACACTGGCCACTTGGGCTTTTTTAACTTCTGTCTAGTGTTGAGCATTCCGATACTGCAAATATCGGGTATCGGCCGATATTAGCTGTATCGGAATTCCGATTCCGAGTTCCGATATTTTCGTCTTATCGGATACCGGAATCGGGATTGTCACTGTCACTGTCAGTGTCCGTCGGTCGGGTCTGTCAGGAGTCAGCGGCACTTACCTGGCAGAAGATCTCCGGCGGTCACGTCCTGCACTGCTTCATGGCCGCCATCTTCTTTCCCCGGCGGTCACATGCAGTTTCTCGCGATAACTGCAGTGACTGCTGGGTAATCGCGGCCGTAAAGCAGTCAGTCCGATGACGTCACCGCCGGGGAAGCAGGTAATCAGCTGTGCTGCGTTGCAATGACAGGCTCTGCCTGTCATTGCGATGTAGCAGAGCTGGATCGTCGTGGGACTGTCGTTACTATGGACTGCGTCGGACAGGTGGTATACTGTTGGTTTGTTTTTTTTCTTTTTTTACAGGAGATCGATGGCGTCGCAGGAATGAGAGAGTAATAAAAGAAATGAAAACTGTGTTGTCTCTTTTATTTCATTAAAAGACTTTTTTCTTGCTGTGTCTTTTTTTTATACATTTAATAACTTTGGGATTAATAATGGATCGGTGTCTTATTGACACCTCTCCATTATTAACCGGGCTTATTGTCACCGTGCAATCAACGGTGACAATAACCCCTTATTACCCCACTTGCCACCGCTACAGGGCAAGTGGGAAGAGCCGGGTAAAGTGCCACAATTGGCACATCTTTTGATGCGCCAAATGTGGGGCTGCTGTAGCCTGGTATTATCAGGCTGTTGAGGGCCAAAATCCATGGGCCTTGACAGTCTTTTAATACCAGGCCGCAGCAGTCTGCATTTTACTTGGCTGGTTAACAAAAATAGGGGGGATCCCCACGCCGTTTTTTTTTCGAGGGGATCCCCTATTTTTGTTAACCAGCCAAGCTAAGCAGACTGCTGTGGCCTGGTATTATCAGGCTTGCAAGGTCCATGGATATTGGATCCTTACCAGCCTGAAAAACCAGGCCTCAGCGGTCTGCTTCATCTGGCTGGTTAACAAAAATAGGGGGGACCCCACGCCAATTTTTTTCAAGGGGATCCCCTATTTTTGTTAATCAGCCAAGATATGCAGACTGCTGTGGCCTGGTATTATCAGGCTGGCAAGGTCCATGGATCTTGGCTCCTTAACAGCCTGAAAATCCAGGCCTCAGCGGTCTGCTTCATCTGGCTGGTTAACAAAAATAGGGGGGACCCCACGCCAATTTTTTTCGAGGGGATCCCCTATTTTTGTTAATCAGCCAAGATATGCAGACTGCTGTGGCCTGGTATTATCAGGCTGGCAAGGTCCATGGATCTTGGCTCCTTAACAGCCTGAAAATCCAGGCCTCAGCGGTTTTCTTCATCTGGCTGGTTAACAAAAATAGGGGGGACCCCACGCCAATTTTTTTCGAGGGGATCCCCTATTTTTGTTAATCAGCCAAGATATACAGACTGCTGTGGCCTGGTATTATCAGGCTGGCAAGGTCCATGGATCTTGGCTCCTTAACAGCCTGAAAATCCAGGCCTCAGCGGTCTGCTTCATCTGGCTGGTTAACAAAAATAGGGGGGACCCCACGCCAATTTTTTTCGAGGGGATCCCCTATTTTTGTTAATCAGCCAAGATATGCAGACTGCTGTGGCCTAGTATTATCAGGCTGGCAAGGTCCATGGATCTTGGCTCCTTAACAGCCTGAAAATCCAGGCCTCAGCGGTCTGCTTCATCTGGCTGGTTAACAAAAATAGGGGGGACCCCACGCCATTTTTTTTTCGAAGGGAACCCCTATTTTTGTTAATCAGTTCCCTCTGACGTCACTGATTGTGTCCCTGGCTGACCTGAAGTGAAAGTGTAAAGCAATCAATTAAGCTTTCCACTTAAGGGCCCGTCTCACATAGCGATATCGCTACCGAGATCGCTGCTGAGTCACTAGTTTTGTGACGCAGCAGCGAGCTCACCAGCGATATCGCTGTGTGTGACATTCAGCGACGATCAGCCCCCCTGCCGGGTATCGCTGATCGTCGCTGAAATGTCAGGACCTTTTTTTGATCGCTGGTTTCCCGCTGACAGGCACACATCGCTGCGTGTGACAGGCGGGAGACCAGCGATCCGCTGGTAACCAAGGTACACAGCGGGTTTCCAGGCGCGGGGCTGTGCCTAGAAACCCACTGTGTACCTTGGATACCAGCGCCCTGATGCAGGGAGCTGGTATACAAGGTACACAGCGGGTTTCCAAGCGCTGCGCGGTGCCTGGAAACCCGCTGTGTACCTTGGTTACCAGCGGATCGCTGGTCTCCCGCCTGTCACACGCAGCGATGCGTGCCTGTCAGCGGGAGACCAGCGATCAAAAAAAGGTCCTGACATTTCAGCGACGATCAGCGATACCCGGCAGGGGGGCTGATCGTCGCTGAATGTCACACACAGCGATATCACTGGTGAGCTCGCTGCTGCGTCACAAAACTAGTGACTCAGCAGCGATCTCGGTAGCGATATCGCTATGTGAGACGGGCCCTTAAGCGATGTTACCCGCAGTGTCGCTGTCCCAGATCGCTGCCTGTTTGGCAGCTCAGCAGCGATCATGTAGCGATACACCAGCGATCCTGACAAGTGCATATCGTTGTCGGGATCGCTGGTGTATCGTTATGTGACACCCAGCCTTTACTCTCCTGTCAGGCAGGAGAGGAACTCATTCATTTGGGGTTTACTGTGAGGCTGCAGCATTAGCTGCGGTCCCTGCAGTAAACATTAACCCTTTCTGAAGGATTACACCGTGGGACCTGACTGTGCATGGGATAGGTAAGAATAATTTTGCTTTTTTATTTTATTTTTATTACAGGAAATGGTTTTTGCAGTAAAATAAAAGATGGTCAAAAACATGTGTCTTTATTTCATTAAAATGATTTTTAATTAAAGTGTGTGTTTTATTTTTATTTCATGCAATAGGATTAATAATTGATAGTTGTCTAATTGACAGCTCTCAATTATTAACCTGGCTTAAGGTCACCTTTCAATAGCAAGGTGGCTTTAACCCCATATTAACCCATTCGCCACCGCTACAGGGCAATGGGAATAGACGGGCAAAGTGCCAGAAAGGGCGAATCTAATTATAGATTTGTCTTTCCTGGGGTGTCTGGGGGCAGATGTTAGTAGCCGGGGGGGGGCAAAAATAATGGTCCCTCTCTGGGCTATTATTATCTGCCCCACTCACTGGCTTTGTCTGTCTGGTTGCGAAAATAGGGCGGGAGCCCACGCATTTTTTTTCAGCAATTTTACACCTCATATATATATATACATGTCATTGAATTTGTGACACATATATATATATATATATTTATATTTGTAGTTCATACACTTCTACATAGTATAATAGCCGCTAATTCAATTGCCGGCTTTTGTGAAAATGCAGAATCCGACATGAAATGACACTTGGTGTACATAGGGTTAACCATGTCTTTTCATGTCCTTTGCTATCTAATTTGCACAAACAATTAAATCAGTCTATGTGTGCAAAATTTCACACCTGTAGGGGTTAATTAAAGGTGTAAATTCGTTGTAAAAAAACCGGACTTTTTTGCTACGAATTTACCGACATGAAATGACACTTGGTGTACATAGGGTTAACCATGTCTTTTCATGTCCTTTGCTATCTAATTTGCACAAACAATTAAATCAGACTATGTGTGCAAAATTTCACACCTGTAGGGGTTAATTAAAGGTGTAAATTCGTAGCAAAAAAGTCCGTTTTTTTTTACAACGAATTTACACCTTTAATTAACCCTACAGGTGTGAAATTTTGCACACATAGACTGATTTAATTGTTTGTGCAAATAAGATAGCAAACGACATGAAAAGACATGGTTAACCCTATGTACACCAAGTGTCATTTCATGTCGGGTGCTTCTGTCTTTTCACTGAAGCCGGCTTTACCCGGCAATTGAATCAGAGGATATTTTACTATGTAGAAGTGTATAAACTATACATATATGTATATATATATGTCACAATGACATGTATATATATATATATGTATTCTATGTGTGTATATTTAGTGTTTACAAGGAAAGAATGGGGTTTTTTTAGTTGCGATATTTTGTTCCCATAGACTTACATGGGACTTCCGGTATCGGTATCGGGTATCGCCGATATTTTAGTGATATCGGCGATACCATTCCGATTCCGATACTTTAGGATATCGGAAAGTATCGCTCAACTCTAGTACTGGGAACACTGCACAAGACCTGCCATATACCGAGAACACCCCACAAGACCTGTCATACACCAAGAACACCCGACAATAACTGATGCATACCAGGAACACCCAACACGACCTGCCAAATACTGGGAACACCTCGTAAGAACTGCAGTATACCGGGAACACCCCACAAGACCTGTTGTATACCAAGAGCATCCCCCAACCTGCCATTTTCCATGAACACCCCACAAGACCTGTCATTTACTAGGAACACGAATACCAGGAACGTACAAGGTCTGCCATATACCGATAACACCCAACAAGACTTGCCATATACCAGGAACATCCCAAAAGACCTGGCAAATACCAGGAGCGCCCCATAAGACCTGTTATATACTGGGTACACCCCACAAGACATGCTGTATACCGGGAACACCCCAAAACACTTACCATATACCAGGAAAACCTCACAAGAGTTGCCATACACCGTGAACACCCCACAAGCCCAGCCGTATACTGAGAACACCTCATAAGACCTGCCATATATGGAGAACACCCCACAAGACCTGCCGTATACCGAGAACACCCCACAAGACCTGCCATATATGGAGAACACCCCACAAGACCTGCCGTATGCCGAGAACATTCGACAAGACCTGCTGTATACCAGGAACACCCAACAAGACCTGCCGAACACCTTACAAGATCCACCAGGCACCTGACAAGATCTTATCAATGTCGCTCAGATCCTCATCCTTTTCGAACTCGTCTTCTTCCAACACACTGTCTTATAGATCAGACTGTTCACCTGGTGCCATACATATCTAGACCCAGACAGGAGCAATTGTCATCAGATAAGCCGTGTTATTTATTACACTTAGGCTGGAGACACTTGGGGGGGAACCAGGGTGAAGACACTTGGGGGGGGAACCAGGGTGGAGACACATGGAGGAAGCAGGACAAGGTGCCAGGATGGATACATATGGGGGGCCAGTATGGATACATATGGGGGGGGCAGGACAAGGGACCAGGATGGTTATATGGGGGCCAAGATGGATGTACAGGGGAGCCAGGATGCATATATATGGTAGAGCCAGGAAGCATATATGTATATGTGGGATTTATGGGGGGAGCAGCACAAAAGGCCAGGATGGATATATGGGGGTGGCAGCACAAGAGAACAGGATGGATATTTGGGGGGTGGTAGCACAAGGGATCAAGATGGATATATGGAGGGGAGTAGCACAAGGGACCAGGATGGATATATGGGGGTGGCAGCACAAAAGGCCAGGATGGATATATGGGGGTGGCAACACAAGGGATCAAGATGGATATATATGAGAGGGTGGCAGCACAAGGGACCAGGATGATATATGGGGGCAGCAGCACAGGGGCTAGGATGATATATGGGGGAACAGCACAGGGGCCAGGATGATATATGGGGCAGCAGCAAAAGGGGGCCAGGATGATATATGGGGGTCAGCACAAGGGGCCAGGATGATATATGGCGGTCAGCACAAGGGGCCAGGATGGATATATGGGGGGAGAAGCACAACAGGCCAGGATGGATATATGGGGGGGAGCAGCACATGGGCACATGATTGATATATGGGGGGGAGCAGCACAAGGGATGGATATATGGGGGGAGGAGGACAATGGACATATATGGGGGCCTGTATGGATAGCTGGGAGTCAGGATGAATAACTGGGGCCCAGGCTGCATATATTTGGGCTAAGCTAGACAAGGGACGTGGGGGGCCAGGATGGGGCATATTATAAAATAAAGGGTGCCAGGCTGGGCGAGATTATTAAATAAAGAGGGTCTTAATTACTTTTTGGGGGCCAGAATAAGGAACATGCTGTATTAGTTTATGGTGACAAGTGAGGAACATAATTTCTTTAGGATCCAATTAGGGATATTATTACTACTGTCATATCATTTACTTTTAGGAAACTGTTTTCCATGGAAAATGAGGGTCCTGTTACTATACAGTGTGGCACTATGTTGCTGTTTTTTTCATCTGACATAGTGTCGAAGTCGGGGAAAAAAGTGGGGAAAGTGCTAGTCCCTAGTATGTGGTATTTTTTGGTCATTATGAGGTGGAATATGCAGTCTTGTTATGGTGTTGCGTTATTTCTCCTTGTATGTGCTATTATTCAGTCACTATGTGATCAGTTCATGGTGTGGTGGTATTTCTCCCCTGTATGTGGTATTATTGGTCTTGGTATAGGGGATTGTGTTGTGTATGGCGGTCATTTGTTCATTTTCGTTTCATTCACTTTTTTCATTCTAAAATTTTACAACCTGAACGACCATGGCTTGTCCCCCCCCCCTAGTTTTGATCCTGGGTATGCCCATGCTTACAAGTGCTTTATTGTTGTGTGTGTGAGATTGTTAGAATACAGCAGCGTTATCATACTTGCCAACTCTTCCAAAATGATTGGGAGACTGGGAAATTTTGGGGACATCTAGAAGACACAGCAAATCGCTCTGGTGATCCAGATCCCTAGCTTTTCCAGTTCTAGTACTTCCCTTCTCTCTCATCATCCAAATATTGTCTGCGGCATCACAGTGAAGCTGAGGGAAAAGCTGGAACATGGAGAGTGGAAGCTGAACATCCATGCTGAGGGGACTATGCTTCATTCCAGAGTTGTATTTGTTGGAATGGTTGATTCCATGCTGCAGCAGTCTGATGGTCAGCTGAGAAGCTGCAGTAATCGTTACAGGCAGAATCGTGAGTGCATATGTCCAGACTGTTGTACCAGCTCTCCATGTTTCTGTAATGCAGGTGATCTGAATGCAACAGGGGAGACAACAGGCGGTATCAACAATGTACTTCTACTTTATTCACTTAACAGGGTTAGATGCGGGAAAGATTATTATCACAGATACATGTGTAAGGGCCGGCCAGGACTATAGACGTGGCCACGGTCACTACAGCATCGGCCGTCCCCTACAGAAACATAAAGTCCATTGCTGTGCGTACCTGTATCTCCGGGTTCAGGTCCTTCTGAGCACTTCTCAGACAAGGAAGATTCCTTCTCACGGCGACCCCCATCAAATGAGCACAGTCCATTGCAACTGGAACGGTTTCTTTACTATAAACTTTGCACAGCATATCCAGAGTTGTTACATTTCGAGTTTCATTTTCTTCCATACGGGATTCCTCAACTTTCCCTGCACTGCTGACGCTTCCTTGCAGTACGTGCCCGGACCGGACCGTCTTAGACTGCTTCCTAGCTTTCTCCTGGCTCAACCTCGCCACAATGACAATTTCCTCTGCCTGCTTCGCTCCAGGATAGAGATCATCAGTCACTAAGTTAGGCTGCCTCTGGCAAAGCATCCGACCCATCCGTACTGTTCCCTGTGAAGCTTCAGCGTCCCATTCTTCCTTACTCACTAGTCCCGTTAGCTCCGTGGTCCGTCTGTCTTCGGACCCCCGAGCGTCCGTCCAGGCAATCAGTTGCCATAACTTCTTCATTCTGTTGTCCCACTGTCCTTCTGTCCTCCAACTGCAGATACCTGGGACTATCACTTGCAAAATGTTACGGGGCTGTCAAGCTGTCCTTGGCCTAGAGCCCATGTGGACACTTTGGGCACCCTGGCCCCATCTGGCTAAACTTCCCTAAGACTTGCAGCTTACCCCCCGGCAGCCCCTGCTGTTAACCCTTGTTAACTACTAAGACCTACACTAATAAGGCTCACTAGAATGCCCCCATCAAGTGGCCCCAAAGGAAACTACACTTACTCGAAACTATAAACATTAAAGTACCCCCCTCTAGTGTCTGAAAGATGCACTGAGACAGGTAATAGAAATGTTACACTAGTCCTACCTTTATGCCTCATATTAACGGTCTTGTTGCTGAGAAATCTTATATGCTTTCCTAATGTGTTATGTTTCGGTAGCTGAGGAGTGCAGGTAAAAAAGGCAATACACCAGAGCAGTTGGAATCTATGAGATTGCAGTACCCTGACTAACCACCGCAACTAGAGGCAGCCGTGGAGCGTTCCTACGTTGGTCCTAGAGCCTCGTCACAGCCTGAGAAACTAACTACACCTAAAGATAGAAAGAGGAAAGCTATCTGCCCCGGAGCAGATCCCCAAAGAACATAGAAAGCCCCAAACATGTAATGGCGGTTAGACAAGAAGAAATACTGACACAGACAGAAAATAGTATGAGCAAACGTTGGGGCCCAAACTACCTAAATAGAAAAGGATAGGAAGGGCACTTACTGCAATCCCAAAAAACCCTGAAAAGCACCAACTCTACTAATTTCAAAAACACCTGAGATCACACGACCTCTACCACCTAAATTAGTTCTCTGGTGTAACAAAATCAAAACAGCAGCCACTGAAAAAACTGGAAAAAGCAAATGTACAAACATCAGTGGCTGAACTAAACTGAGAGGGCAAAAGCCCCCGGAGGGGACCCTGAAAGCCCCCACAGAAGTGCAGGACAAAATGCAAAAATCAAGCACAAAAACAAAAAGAAGAAAATGTCTTATCTGTTAGCAGGAGATGCAGACACGACACAGCAGGCTACAAAGGAAACCGGAATCAAGGATTGAGACCAGAACAATTGATCACCGGCAACCCTGATGGGAAGGCGACTCCCTTATATAAGACCAGTCAGTAACACCTGATTCCCAATCCTCACAATCTTCACTGGACAGTCCAGTACCGCTTGTAACCACCAGAGGGAGCCTCTGCTCAGAACTCATTTCAAGTCCATTCACAACACTAATGCTAATGATTTCTTCCAGGCTCCGGGGTGTGCGGTGCTGTAAGAAATCCCTGCCCGTCTTCATTGTAATACCACCTCCCTCCCATGTATGTCAGTTATGGCGCCGGAATCCTGCGCCTGCGCCCTGCGAGTCACCACAATCTGAACCTCTTCCTCCCTTTTGTGGGCGCTGCATTCATTGATCTTCTGCTCTCCCCACTTCCTCCTTGCACAGTCATCGCTAGGAACCATCTGTACATGATGATGACTATGCAGGGAGAAAGTGGGGAGAGCATCTTATCACTGGAGCAGAAGTCGCCAGCGCCTGCGCAGAAGATTACTGAATGCAGCGCCAATAGAAGGGAGGATGAGGTATGTATTTCTGAGGGAGTGCAGCGCGCAGGTGTGGAATTCCGGGTTGTAATTGACAAGTAGTATTACAATGAGGAGAGGAAGCAGGGATTTTTACAGCGCCTCTCGCCTCAGAGCCTGGAAGAAATCATTACCATAAAGACAGAATATAACATTTCTCAGCAACAAGACCATTAATATGAGGCATACAGGTCGTACTAGTGTAATATCTCTATCACCTGTATGCCCATTGTGAGGGACGAGGGAGACTCCATTTTGGATTTATGAATTCAGGCTCCATAGATTCAGGAGATCTCCCTCCACTACTGAAATGTGGCCCCACCCTTGGGAAGAGCATACAGATTCCCACCAGAGCAGGACTTTTACCATTTGGCCAGAGAATTAGAGGACACGTGTTAATGAAGGCAAGGAGGAGCAGAGTTAGGACCCCCCTGCTGTCTTTTGTGCAAGGTGGACAAAATTAGAGCAGACTAGTCTAGACCGAACATCACCAACACCTAGAGAATGAATCGTGAGAGTACCATGAAAGCCAGACCCAGCGTCACCGACATCTAGAGATGAATTATGAGGTACCGTGCATCTCAGGGTTATGTCTGATACACCAACAGAATCCTTGGAGCCCCCACCCGTACCCCTGCATCCCATATCTCTCTAGCACATCTGAATTCCGAGCTATCAAGACTGGCTCTCCAGAACCACTTAGCCGACCCGAGTTTGGACTCTCTTTGTCGGTCCAGCCCCAACGAACCCGTTGAGACGTCAGTCGTCCCTTTTGGACTCCCCCTGAGAAGTTATGACCCATCCTAGATATTGGGAATTAATTTGGCAAGGAGGTCAAGGGAGGAGAATTCAGTACAACCCAGAGGGGCGGTGTCAAATATGGGAGGGGATGTGTAAAGGGTTAAAAGGGTTAAATCATGCAGCTACGGCAACAGAAACTAAATCTCCGAGCACTTCCAAATACTCGGAGACCACCCAATCATGCTCGGGAAAACCCGAGCAACGAGTATACTCGCTCATCACTAGAGGCTGTCAGTCAGGATCTGCCCAGAAGCCAATATCCAGCCGCCGGGGGAAAGGGCAGAAGTCTGTAGAATAAGGGGCAGAAGTCTGGAGAATAAGGGGCATAAGTCTGGAGAATATGGGGCAGAAGTCTGGAGAATAAGGGGCATAAGTCTGGAGAATAAGGGGCAGAAGTCTGGAGAATAAGGGGCAGAAGTCTGGAGAATAAGGGGCAGAAGTCTGGAGAATAAGGGGCTGAAGTCTGGAGAATAAGGGGCATAAGTCTGGAGAATAAGGGGCAGAAGTCTGGAGAATAAGGGGCATAAGTCTGGAGAATATGGGGCAGAAGTCTGGAGAATAAGGGGCATAAGTCTGGAGAATAAGGGGCAGAAGTCTGGAGAATAAGGGGCAGAAGTCTGGAGAATAAGGGGCAGAAGTCTGGAGAATAAGGGGCTGAAGTCTGGAGAATAAGGGGCATAAGTCTGGAGAATAAGGGGCAGAAGTCTGGAGAATAAGGGGCAGAAGTCTGGAGAATAAGGGGCAGAAGTCTGGAGAATAAGGGGCAGAAGTCTGGAGAATAAGGGGCAGAAGTCTGGAGAATAAGGGGCTGAAGTCTGGAGAATAAGGGGCATAAGTCTGGAGAATAAGGGGCAGAAGTCTGGAGAATAAGGGGCAGAAGTCTGGAGAATAAGGGGCAGAAGTCTGGAGAATAAGAGGCATAAGTCTGGAGAATAAGGGGCAGAAGTCTGGAGAATAAGGGGCATAAGTCTGGAGAATAAGGGGCAGAAGGCTGGAGAATAAGGGGCAGAAGTCTGGAGAATATGTGGCAGAAGTGTGGAGAATAAGGGGCAGAAGTCTGGAGAATATGGGGCAGAAGTCTGGAGAATAAGGGGTCATAAGTCTGGAGAATAAGGGGCAGAAGGCTGGAGAATAAGGGGCAGAAGGCTGGAGAATAAGGGGCAGAAGGCTGGAGAATAAGGGGCAGAAGTCTGGAGAATAAGGGGCAGAAGTGTGGAGAATAAGTGGCAGAAGTCTGGAGAATAAGGGGCAGAAGTCTGGAGAATATGGGGCAGAAGTCTGGAGAATAAGGGGCATAAGTCTGGAGAATAAGGGGCAGAAGGCTGGAGAATAAGGGGCAGAAGTCTGGAGAATAAGGGGCAGAAGTCTGGAGAATAAGGGGCAGAAGGCTGGAGAATAAGGGGCAGAAGGCTGGAGAATAAGGGGCAGAAGGCTGGAGAATAAGGGGCAGAAGTCTGGAGAATAAGGGGCAGAAGTGTGGAGAATAAGTGGCAGAAGTCTGGAGAATAAGGGGCAGAAGTGTGGAGAATAAGGGGCAGAAGTCTGGAGAATAAGGGGCAGAAGTCTGGAGAATAAGGGGCAGAAGTCTGGAGAATAAGGGGCAGAAGTCTGGAGAATAAGGGGCAGAAGTCTGGAGAATAAGGGGCAGAAGTCTGGAGAATTAGGGGCAGAAGTGTGGAGAATAAGGGGCAGAAGTCTGGAGAATAAGGGGCAGAAGTGTGGAGAATAAGGGGCAGAAGTCTGGAGAATAAGGGGCAGAAGTCTGGAGAATAAGGGGCAGAAGTCTGGAGAATAAGGGGCAGAAGTCTGGAGAATAAGGGGCAGAAGTCTGGAGAATAAGGGGCAGAAGTCTGGAGAATTAGGGGCAGAAGTCTGGAGAATAAGGGGCAGAAGTCTGGAGAATAAGGGGCAGAAGTCTGGAGAATAAGGGGCAGAAGTCTGGAGAATAAGGGGCAGAAGTCTGGAGAATAAGGGGCAGAGAAGTCTGGAGAATAAGGGACAGAAGTCTGGAGAATTAGGGGCAGAAGTGTGGAGAATAAGGGGCAGAAGTCTGGAGAATAAGGGGCAGAAGTCTGGAGAATAAGGGGCAGAAGTCTGGAGAATAAGGGGCAGAAGTCTGGAGAATGTGTTAGAACTGGCCTTAAAGGTGTTGGCTGATAAAGTAACATGAAACACAACAAAGAGCGGTAGCTATAAGGAAACGGAGCGCAGTCCGGCCCTGGAGCCAAGACAGGTGTGTAATAGAGGGAAACATTTTTATCCCACATAAAGAACTTATGTAAAGCCATAATGATGATTTATTAGGGTCAGGATACTAACAGGTTGCCTTTAAGAGAAAATCCAACAAATATCCACTGCCTCTTGACTATAAAATGTACTTCACCTTTCTGTTTCTCCCCCAATCACCTTCCATGTGCGATTTAGTATTATCAGGTAAGAAGATCTTTGTGAACTCAATAAACTCTGGTTTTGCTCCTGGCTTTTAATGATGTGCAGAGCTCTCCCCTCCGCTTTATTATATGGTAGATGTCTCAAATCACATTATTCACTTTTACATGATGTGAAGAAAAGTTTTATATCAGAGCAGTCAGAGCTGCTTTATATCTAATCACTGTCTATGGATGAAAAAAACACATTTATCGATGGAACTGCAAAAGTGTAAATCCAATCGAGGGTAACATCAGTAGGGAGTTTGTATGATCTCCTCCTGTTTGTGGGGGTTTCCTCCCAAACTCTAAAATACATACTAATAGTTTATTTTGTAATTTGGATTGCGACCCCAATAGGTAAAGGGAGCAATGAATTCTCTATACAGTTTTTGATCATTTCATTGAGAATGTTCATGAAAAAAAACCTATTTAATTACTATAACTTTGGCACTCAAAGGATACTGCAAAAACGTTTATTGTACTTAGACCCAATGGAATTCAGATATTAAATGTCGACGTTTTGGCCTCTAATATGGTCTTTTTCAAGAAATATCTGTAGAGGTATGGGTCAATGGGTGTTGAATGCACTGCTCAGGGTGCCAGTGACATGCTCAAACCTGACTGCATCCGCACTTCCAGTATTTCCTGGTTTGAGCATGTCACTGGCTCCCTGAGCAGTGCATTCAACACCCATTGACCCATTCCTCTACAGCAGGGGTGGGGAACCTCCGGCCCGTGGGTTGCATGCGGCCCACGGTGACTTTTCATGCGGCCCGCAGACAGGTCCCCGGAGTGGCCAATGCTCGGGCAGCAGCCGTATCCTGCCGGCTGCTGGCCCTTTAACCTCCAAGTGCTCGGCACTCATTACAGAACGCTGCCTGCTCCGCACATGAACGATGACGTCGTCTGGGTGGGCGGGGTTAGTGCCAATGCTCTCCCACCCTCGTGTCCCGGAAGAGGAGTTGCTGCCAGACAGTCCAGAGCGTTCTCTGTGCCGGCAGCTCTGTGCCTCCCCAGGGATATCTGTTCCCCTGTGATCTATGTGTCCCCCGCTATGCAGCTATGTGCCCCCTATGACCTCTGTGCCCTCCAGCTGTTTCCCCATGTGATCTTTGCCCCCAAGCTATATGCCCCCTGTGATCTGTGCCCTCCAGCTATGTGCCCCCTGTGATCTGTGCCCCCAGCTATATGCCCCCTGTGATCTCTGTGCCCTCGAGCTATGTGCCCCCTGTGATCTATGTGCCCTCCAGCTGTTTCCCCATGTGATATCTATGCCCCCTGTGATCTATGCCCTCCATCTATATGCCCCCCTGTGATCTCTGTGCTCCCCGTGATCTGTGCCCCCCGTGATCTCTGTGCCCCCAGCTATGTGCCCCCGTGATTTTTTTCCCCATGATCTGTGCCCCCCCAGCTATATGCCCCCCTGTGATAGCTGTGGCTCCCAGCTTTGTGCCCTCTGTGATCTATGTGCCCCCTGTTATCTCTGTGCTCCACTGCTATGTACCCCCTGTGATATGTGTGCTCCCATGTAATCTCTGTCCCCTTCAGCTATGTGCCCCTCCATGATCTTTGCGCCCCCCAGCTATGTGCATCTCTGTGATCTCTGTGCCCCACCCCTGTGATCTTCGTGTCACCCCTCTGTGATCTGTGTCCCCCCGGTGATCTATGAGCCCCCACCTCGGTGATCTATGTGCCTCCCTGCCGATGCCTGTCCCCCAGAGCGATATATCCCTCTTCCCCCAGTGCTGTATATCCCCCCATGGCTGTATGTGCCCCCAAGTGATGTGTATATGTGAGCGGGGGGCCAGGGCCGTAGTCATGCCCCACAAAGGTGTCTGCTATAGCGCACCCTGGCAGCTCGCATCACATACACAAAGTCTCTCTGTCTCACTTGCCTGATTCTCAGAGGCTTACTTTAGTTGCAGCAACACTTCTTCGTTTAATCTGGCACATAAAGAGACAGAGTCCAATTTCAACTTTAAATGTAGAACCAACATGTCCACATCAGTTACAGCATCAAAACAAAGTTCTGCACAGTCTATATCCTTCTCTTTCTCTGTGCTCTTCCCCATGTCCTTCAGTTGGTACCCGGGTCGTATTGTCTCGACCGGTACCGCAGCGTCCTCCTTGTTCAGCTTCACTACGTTTAGGAGTTCTCTGGTCCATTTCGCTCCAGAAACGAGGGCATCTGCCCATGCAGTGGGCTGCCACATTATAGAGCGACCTGCTTTTAAGTACTGCTGCATTTCAGGCCCAAACGCCCTGGACGGTTGGGCTTCTCACTTCCCAATGTTACGGAGTCAACCGCCCTGTCCGGGCTCTGTGGCCCTACTAACTCACCAAAGGAAAACCCTCTATCTTATCTGCGGTAGACTCCTCCTATGTAAACTATGTACACTATTGTACCCCCATCCAGTGTCTACATTGAGGTACTGCACTCTCCCTATCTACACAACATATATACATTTATATGTACATAGCAGCATCAAAAACATTATATATATAATTATATACCAACATCAGGAAAGGGAGGAGAGCATCACACGACCCCGGTACAGCCCTTACTTATACTCCCCAGTTCTGCATTTACCCCAAAAGTCCTGTATAGCCCCCCAGAGTAGTGTATATCCCCCACCTGTGATATATATAGCCCCCAGTGCTGTATATCCTCCTTTGACATCGCATAGTGATGTATGTGACCCCACCAGTGATATATATTCCCCCAGGGACACATATACCCCAGTGCTGTCTGTGCTTCCTAGTGATGTATATAGCCCCTCAGTGATGTCTATTCCCCCAAGCCTCCCCAGTAATGAATATATCCCAGCATCTCCTGTGATGTCTATGCCCCCCCAGTCCCTCCTGTAATTTATATGACCCCAGAGTCTCCTGTGATGCATATATAGCAGTCTCAATGTTTCCTATGTTATGTATGTACAGAAGTCCCAGCGTCTCCTGTGTGATGAATATATAGCAATCCCAGTGTCTCCTGTGTGATGTATATACAAGAGTCCCAGCATCTCCTGTGTGATGTATATACAGCAGCAAGGTGTGGGAGCGCCGCTTATACTGACAGCACGACAGGTCTCCTGGCCGACACAAACCTGAAAAAGCAGCTGTGAGAAGCAACATGATTAGTATCACCTAACATCACAACTGCACCAAAGAGAAACATCTCCAGCCGTCACATTAAGGGTGAGTTACCATAATTAATTGTTAGACTAAATATACCAGGTAATTTTCAAGGGGATCATTTTTGTGTGGCCCCCGAATGATGGTAGAAATTTCCAAATGGCCCCCAGCTGGAAAAAGGTTCCCCACCCCTGCTCTACAGATATTTCTTGAAAAAGGCCATATTACAGTCAGAAACGTCGACTTATTTAATATCTGAATTCCATTGAGTCTATGTACAATAAACGTTTTTGCAGTATCTTTTGAGTGCCGAAGTTATATTATATTACACTTCTGAGTGATTTTCTTCTGGGCACCGCACATCCCCGGTTGAGCACCCCATTTTTCTCTTACCTATTTAATTTATGTCAAAGCATTTAAGCTTGTCCTGCTCCCTCATGCACCGACTCATGGAGAAAGCCTGTGAGTCCTGACTCCTGCTACCCCCAACCGCTCCTAGAAAAATATTCAGAATTGAGAGTCCTCAGTGGTTAATACCTTTTAATGGCTAACTGAAAAGATGGTAACAAATTGCAAGCTTTCGAGACTACTCAGGTCTCTTCATCAGGCTAAACTAATACAAAATCTGAAGAATCACATATTTATGCACAACACATGTGAAACGCAGGGAGATAAGCAGTTAAATGAGGGAGTAAACAGTTAAATGGGGGAATGAACAGTTCAATGGCAAAGAAAAAGTAGAGTTAAAGAGCGGTGAATAAAGTAACGGCAGTTCTTTCGAGTTAACTTATCCTGTCAGTCGTTTCTCTCAGGCTGTGGGTGTTGCTGAGCAGAGGATAGCACCCACAACGGCTGGCACGATGTTTGTCTGATGAGGTCCCGTGGACAACGATGATCCGTCTTCTGGCGGCAGCAGTCGGTCTCCCGTACCTTCCGTTGGGCCCCTAGTCCATTAATTGATGCAGCCGAGATTGTGCAGGCCACAGCACTGTCCGGGTCCCAAGTAGCCTGGCAAATATATACGGCAAAACAGGGCGCTAAGGTCTGTCCCACGCCCGGTCTCTCTTAGGTGGCACATGCGCTGTCCTCACTGACGCGGAGCGTATGGCACCTTGCTCTCTAGTAAGCACCGGGTACGCTGTACTTCTCACTCTCAAGTCTCTGCTGATGGCGGCAGGAGGCGACCGACGCAGGTCTGCACAGTACTGGTGCTTAAGAGACGGAGCACTCCTTTCCCCTTTCTGCATGCTGCCTGTTCCCGCCAAGACTGGTTGCTTCCGTGCGCACTGTGGCTGCTGCAGCTTAGCCACACCCCCTGCTTCCGGGTGCAAGGGTCTGCCGGGTCTCTTATGCTTTCCCCCGGACAACAGAGGAGACAGCCCCAACAGTTCCGGACCCGGAATAGAAGGGTTACCCACGGCCCGGTCTTCCTCCTTACACCTTCACTCAATCATAGAGAAAACCTTTGAGTTATGCCTCCACCCCCCACTTCATGTCCGTCACCCATATCAGACCCCGTAAATAAATACAAAGCCCTTAAACAAATACTAGGCCATTCAAAAATAGAACCAAGATCAGGGATATAATTATCGTGACCGCTGCGACCGAGCCCGACCGATGCACATCCAGCTGTAGTTTATTGCAGCGCACATATGAAAAAATGGGCGCACTGCGAAGTATTAAACAATCAATATCAGGGGGTGCAAACAGTGGTCAATAATAGTGGGAAGACTGGAGGAAGAAAAAAGATGACCACCAAAAATGTTGCACACCACCCTATATAATAATAAAAAATGACTTTATTGGCAAACAACAATAAAAACATACTAAAAACAGTGAGAAGCCAACCGCATACATCCTGCTATACAATAGTCAATAATAAGGCAAAACATGTAGTATGAGCCATCCTATAATCAGCAATAATGCCTAATATATAATTGACAAAATGTCCACAAAGAAAACCCCCATATGTATGGTTAAATGTGGACAAAACCACAAATAAACCAGCAGCTGTGTGAACATAGACAAAAATGTTCTGTGAACCAGAATGCACCCATGAGGTAGAGAAAGACAATAATTATGCACAGCAAAAGTTGCTAAGATATACTACCAGTCAGGGAAATCCCATGCAATGTGCCCAGATGTGTTGTGACCCGCACCACAATTGTGGGTTACCAGGGCTATGGGGTACTCGGAGCCGAGCCCGTAGATTTCTATAGGGAATGTCACTGGTAGCGTGGCTCGTTCCGTGTCCCTGGCGGTCAGGCGTTAAAGGGGTTTATTTACAGGGGATTTGGTAGATAACAGTTCGTGACGCCACCTGTAGTTTTCTAGTCACTAAGACCAGCGCTGCTGTAGATCTCTGAGGGGATGTTGTGGCAGCTAGATGACGGGTCCCCCACAGGTGGGACTGGTCCCTCAAAGTCTATGGTATTAATGATGTAGGGTGCAAATAAATGAATCAGTCTCACACCATCCAGCGTCTTTCCATACCTTTTACTTGTCAGATGTTTAGGCAGGTCCCGGGGAGCTGGTCGGGGTGAAGACTGCACGTCCAGGTAACAGCAGAGCAGGTTAGAGGCCTCCTTAACTTTCAATATGATGAGTCCAACTAGCATGGAGCTAAGTTAACTCCGAATACTCCAGCTAACTCCATAGCTGTACTGCCCGGTCAGTTTTGTGGTGGAGCCTTCTATGTGGTGGGAACAGAGTCCTTCTATGCTAGGCCTAGCTAAAAGTCCTTGTTCCTCCTGACCCCGATTACGTACCGACACTTCAAGGGCTGCTTTCTGCGACCTAAGGTCCAGTAAGACTCTGGTTGTTCCGTTACTATGAGTGAATCAATAGCAACTCCTCGGTCCCCAGTGACCGGATAATTAGTGTAGGCAATTCACTACCTAAGGCACTGCTCCGTCCTCTCCACTGTGCCCTTCGCCCTGCTTTCCACTCTCAACACAGGCACTGCACACTTCCTAAGGTAGTACAAGTCAATCCTTTCTTGCTTCTTCCTTGGAGCTTGCTGACAGATTCTCAGTATACTCCTAGTTCAGGAACACATCGACTGAACTTCACTGTCCTTGAGACAGG
Source organism: Oophaga sylvatica (assembly GCA_033576555.1). Taxonomy (NCBI): domain Eukaryota; kingdom Metazoa; phylum Chordata; class Amphibia; order Anura; family Dendrobatidae; genus Oophaga; species Oophaga sylvatica. The sequence goes on along the minus strand of JARQOD010000001.1, from coordinate 990,761,458 downwards.
CGACTGAAGTTTCTGCTGCAAACTTTCCTTTCTTCAAAGCTGTCTCTGTCTTCTGGTTAAGGAACAGCTCTGACTAGGCTAAGATGAACTGGCTCACCCTTACTAGCCTCCACTTTATGAACTGCTGACAGGAACTATCTGTCTTTCACTTCACTTCCTGGAAGACTTCCCTTCTACTCCACGAGTCCAGACTAGACTGACCTCTCTCTGCTGCATGTCACTAGCTTATATACCCCGAGGGTGTGTCTAAAGTGTGAATGGATGATGTGAGCTTTAACTGTTACCTTTCTGTGCAGACTCCAGGTTAATGTGTGCCTTACATACCAGGGCTACACATCTGTGTCGACCCGCCACCACAATTGTGGGTTACCAGGGCAATGGGGTACTCAGAGCCGAGCCCATGGAAGTCTATGGGGATTGTCACAGGTAGCTGTGGCTCGGTCTGTGGCCCTGGCGGTCTGGCGTATGTTGGGGGAATATTTACAGGGGATATTTATATACAGTTCGTGACGCCACCTGTAGTATTCTGGTAATTAGTACCAGCGCTGCTGTAGATCTCTGAGGGGATGGTGAGGCAGCTAGATGTCGGGTCCCCTACAGGTGGGACTCTTCCCTCAGGTCGGTAGTTAGGTAGGGATTGTGCAGGCATGCAGTAATAACTCAGTCTCACACGGTCAGCGTCTTTCCATACCTTTACTTGTAAGATGTTCAAGCAGGTCCCAGGGAGGCTGATGGGGTTGATGGAGGATGAGCTTTGAGGCAACAGCTAAGCAAGTTAGGGGCCTCCTTTACTGTCCAATGAAGATGAGTACGACCAGCCTGAAGCATAGTCCCCTCTATGATTCCAGCTTATCCAAAGCTGTGCTTCCCAGTCAGTTTAGTGTTAGGAGTCTTTCTATGAGGGAGCTGAATTCTTATTTTGTCCTGCAGAGACTCAAAGTCTTCACTTCCCCTGACCCCAGTTACGTACTGACTATAAGGGGCTTGTTTGCCGCGACCTAGGGTCCGGTAAATCTCTGGTTTTCTCTTCACTATGCTTGTAACAATAGTGATTCTTCGGTCCCCAGTAACCGGTAGCAATGTGCAGGACTCTTCCAAGCCAAACGCACTTTTCCAATAATCTTCCTTCCACTTTGCCCTTCGATTTGCTCGACTCTTAATAGATAGTTCAGTCTTTCTTCCAGTGGGGCACAGCTCTGACTAGACTAAGGTGAATTAGACCACCTGTACCAGCCTCCACGTTCTGAACTGCTGACAGACTTAAACTGGACACGTCTACTCTGTCCAAGGACAGGAAAACTGACTGACTAGAAATCACTCCCTTCCACACCCCTGCTGGGTGTGTCAGAAGTGTACATGATGTCATGAAGAGACCTTAACTGTTACCTCTCCACTCATCCTCCTGGTATTGTGTACCAGGGCTACACATTCCCCCATGGTAAACGACAGCACTCCCGGGCTGTAAAATACAAAAGAGACATTTTGTTCATGCATGAAAACATTAAACAATTAACATTGGTTCGTCCCATCCGGGAGGTGAGGATATCTTGAACGTTGCGAACAATAACATTATATATAGAAATACAAAAGTATTAAATAGCATTTAATAAATATACGGTATACTTGTGAAGGACCCGCACCAAACCTTCAACGTAGGTCCTGGGTGGGCTGCAGGACATCCAAATGCAGACCTCACTCAGTGCCACACCACACGGGTTTTTGGTTCAGAGGTAAGTCAAGGTTTCATGTGAAACCATTAAAAAGGCACTTTAGTGCAACTATTTACAGGATACAGTTTTTGGGCTGGCTCAGTCCTCAGCCTCTGAGTCCATTGTTAAACGAAGACATAATAGGGAAAACACATTTATATATATAGACTTTTTACAATGTTCACATGAATTCGTTATAACTACTGCTGATATCTAATGGGTAATTTCCCTTTTGTGATTCTCTCTGATCTACGTGGTGTAGTTTCAGGTATATCAAGTTGCGATCTGTCTGCACTGCGTAACGACAAACTATAGAACTGCCTTAATCTTTCTATGGATCTGGCAAGCGTACTGATGGCTGGGCGGTGTGAGTCAGCTTCACCAGGGGATCCCATAGTATGGGGCGCTGCTTCAGATGATCCATCTTGAGGTTCCACAGGTTGAGGTGTTGCTGGGATGGGTAACTCCTGAGCGGGCTCAACTGGCACCACAGGCACAACTGGAGGTAAAACTTCCTCTTGTGGCTGATAAAACTGCAACACTGGAATTATCACAGCATCTCCCAGTCTAGGCCAATCCGCAGGAAAATCTCCCAGATCGGTGTGTATGACCTCTTCCTTTCTTTCTCCTTGATTGAGGACAGGGTTCTTTTCACAACGCTTTAAGTGTTCTGGACACAACTTCAAATGATCTCTGGACACAGTGGTTGTTGTTCTTCCTCCGTCTTTACTGACGACACAAACTTTTCTGTTGTCATATTTAGAATCTTGTATGACGTAGGGTTCTTGCTCCCACTGATTATCCAATTTGTGCATCTTCCTTTTTCTTTTTAATACTACCTCTCCAGGCATCAAAGGCTTGGCAGGAGCATTTCGGTTGTAAACATCTTCCTGTTTCTCCCGTGCCTTATTGAGACTTTCCTCCACACAGATTTGTACTCTTCTGTATTGCTCTTGCCGATTGACGTCCCAGTTTTCACAGCGTCGTCTGCCTCCGGTTCTACCACTCCAAGTTCTAAATCCATTGGTAGTTTTCCGGGCCTTGCTCGCATAAGATAAGCTGGAGTGCAGTTAGTTGAGCTTACAGGTATATGATTATACAAATCAACCAAATCAGGTAGTAAATCCGGCCATCGATTCCTGTCTTCCAACGGTATGGATCTCAACAAGTCAAGGACAATATGGTTCATCTTTTCACAGAGACCGTTGGTTTGAGGGTGGTATGGTGTCGTTCTAATTTTCTTGCACCCGTACATATGACAGAATTCCTTGAATAAATCGGCTTCAAAAGCAGGTCCCTGATCGGTTAAGACTTGCTCCGGATACCCATGCGGTCTGCAGAAACTTGCTTGAAAGGTCTTCGCTGCCGTCACCGCGGTCTGGTCCTTAACTGGAACAACTACCAGAAATCTGGAGTAATGGTCCACCATGGTCAAGGCGTATGAGTATCCAGATCTACTTGGCGACAATTTGACGTGGTCCAGGGCCACAATCTCCAGAGGACGAGTCGTCCGGATAGGTTGCAGGGGTGCCTTCTGACTACCGTAGTCCTTTCTTCTGAGACCACAGGGTCCACAGTTCCGACACCACCTCTCGATGGAGCTGCGCATCCCTACCCAGTAGAACCGGCATCTCAACAGGGTCTCCAGCTTTCTCCAGCCAAAGTGTCCTGCTTGATCGTGGTACGCTTCCAACACCATTGGGACGTCTGCCTTGGGGACCACTATTTGCCAGACCATTTCATGGGTTCTGGGGTTGACGTATCTCCTGCACAACTTCTCACGGTATAGGAACAACCTGCTTCTCTCGTTCCACAGGAGCTTGGCTGACATAGGTGCATCCTTTTCCAAGGAGGAACCTTCCTGTTTTAACAACTCCTTGATGCGGCTGACCACTGGATCACTGTCCTGAGTCTCTTTCCAGCTGTGATGGGGTAAAGGATTTAATGTTGCACCATACTGCTTTCTGTGGACTCGATGCTCGTGGACTACCCCATTTCGATGGAACGCGGGTAGCTCAATTTCTTCCAGGTCGTCCGATTCTTCTTCCGTATCAGAGTCATGCGGCATTCGGGACAACGCATCAGCATTAGCATTCTTTCGACCTGCCCGGTACTTGATAGTAAACTGGTAATTGGACAACCGGGCCATCCATCGCTGCTCCATGGCACCCAGCTTGGCGGTTTCCAGGTGCGTTAACGGGTTGTTGTCTGTGTACGCCGTGAACTTATTGGAGGCCAGATAGTGCTTAAATCTTTCAGTAATGGCCCAGACCAGCGCCAGAAACTCCAGCTTGAAGCTGCTATAATTTTCCGGATTCCTTTCAGTTGGCCTGAGTTTTCTGCTAGCATAAGCGATGACTTTTTCTTGGCCATTCTGCTTCTGACTGAGAACTGCTCCCAACCCTTCATTACTGGCGTCGGTGTACAACAGGAATGGTTGGCTGTAATCAGGATAGGTTAAGATCTCATCACCTGTCAGGATCTCTTTCATCTTTTGGAATGCTTCAGCCTGTTCTTTACCCCAATTAAAGGGAGGGTTTCTGCTCTTTAAGGATTGTCCTACCAGGAGGTCCTGTAAAGGAGCTGCCTTCTTCGTGTAATCTTTCACGAATCTCCTGTAGTAACCCGTTAGTCCCAGGAACTGTCGCACTTCCTTAAGGTTCTTCGGCTCCGGCCACTTCTGGATGGCAGTGACTTTCTCTGGGTCCGGCGCTACTCCTTCCGAACTGACGATGTGCCCCAAGTATTGTACCTTCTGCTTGAGTAGATGGCATTTTGAGGGTTTTAATTTCATCCCATACCTGGACAGGGACTCGAATACTTCTGCCAGGTGCTTCAGATGGTCCTCATATGTCTTGGAATACACGATAACGTCGTCTAGGTATAGCAGCACGGTTTCAAAATTGAGATGTCCCAGACAGTTTTCCATCACTCTCTGAAATGTTCCTGGGGCACTACTGAGCCCAAACGGCATTCTGTCGAACTCACAGAGCCCCATTGGGGTGGTGAAAGCCGTTTTCTCACGATCCTCCTCAGCCACAGCCACTTGCCAGTAACCACTAGTCAGATCAAGGGTAGAAAAGTAGTTAGCCGTTTTCAGAGCAGCTAATGATTCCTCTATACGTGGTAACGGGTATGCATCCTTGTGTGTTATGCGGTTCACCTGCCTGTAATCCACACACATTCTCATACTACCATCTTTCTTTTTAACCAGAACTAGAGGGGCTGCCCAGGGGCTACAACTATCCCTTATCACCCCAGCTTTCTTCATATCATTCAACATTTCTTTAGCCTTCTGATAATGAGCTGGAGGTATGGGCCTATACCGCTCTTTGATGGGAGGATGACTGCCAGTAGGGATATGATGTTGTACTCCCTTAATTGTCCCAAAATCAAGTGGATTTTTGCTAAACACTTGGGCATACTCTTGCACCACCCGTAATACCCCTTGCTTCTGGTGAGCGGGAGTGGTGTCCGTCCCAACATGGAGTTGCTGACACCACTCCGCCACCTGGGTTGCTGGGTCATTGTCCTCCTCTATTTGACAGGAGTCTAAGGACTCAGCCGGGAGAATAGAATTATTATCAACAGCATGAAGTTTAGCAATGGTTGCATAACGGGGTAAATTTACCTCATCATCTCCCCAATTGAGAAGCCGTACCGGTACTCTTCCATTCACCACCTCTACTACTCCTCTAGCAGTCATAAGTGTAGGTCTATGTTCTGAATGGTGGGGTTCTACTACAGCTTGGTAATTCTGTCCTCTCAGACCTATGGCTGCCCTGCACCAAATGATCATTTCACTCATTGGGGGTATCACAATAGGATCCGAGTCAGTGACCCGTACATTACCAATTTCGCCGTCTGTAAGCTTCGCTTGCTGCTGACACACCAGGGCCCGGATCTCTCTTTGGATTACTCCTCTCTGCCTTGGTCGGGCAATCTCAGCGAGCTGTTGGAGTAAGAACACAACTTCTCCCAAACAATTACCGATAATGTTAGTACCCAAAATGATATTTAAACCGTTCTCCTCATTTACAGTCTTTACTACCAGAAGCCCTTGGTCTTTCAACTCCTCTCTGCCCACCTTTACATCTACACATTTTGTTCCGAGTACTTCTACAGGAAGACCATTAGAAGCATACACAGTAAAGTCAAGGCTCGGAGGTTTAAGACTGTCCATTGACCAGTACTTGGTATATAGAGCATCAGGTATTAGGGTCACTTGGGACCCAGTGTCTAACAATGCTGGAACAGCAATACCATCTAGAATAATGGACAGGTAGGGTCGCCCGCCCACATACCTGCGGTTCCAGTCTAGGGGGCCTGACGGGTATTCTCCTGGGTGTTGGCCCTTGGACCCAGGTTCTGCCCGTTTAAAGGACACTGTGTAGACAGATGACCTTTCCGGTTGCAGCGGTAACAGATGATCTCTCGACGAGGAGGGTGTTGATCAGAGGTTGCTCCTGGGGGTGGCGTTGTCCTCCTCCGGGGGGGCGACGTCTTCTTTCTTCTCCGGTGCATCCACGGAACGTCCTCTGGGCAGTCAGCTAACAAGATCTTCCCTTCCTCTTCTTTCCGCAGCTGTAGGGCACTCATCACAGCGGCCAGATTTTTAGTCAGCTGGCGCACCTCTGAGCGCAGACAGTCCAATTCACTAGGAGGTGTCACCTGCGTTTTGGTTTCTGCCACTAGCGGGGAACAGGGGGTTACTGCCGGTTCCAGAGTGACTTCACCCTGATGATGTTGGGTGGCCACCTCAGGTTTGCCCAGGGGCCGCAGCCCTTTTATTGCCATGTCCTTTAGGGCATCAAAGGTAGCATCAGGATGATCTAAGGACCACCAATTCACAGTTCTGCGTTCCTCTGGGGATCTCAATCCCTGTATAAATTGTTCTTTCAACATTTTATTCTCGTCGATAGCATTTAAATTGTTAATTTGCTTGAGGGCTCTCAGGGCTCCCTGTAGTCGGCAAGCGTAGTCCCGGATGCTGTCACCTGGCTGTTGTGAACAGTGATAGAAGGCCATCCGGAGATCCGTTTCTGTGCGGTCTTCAAATATGGCATGTAGCTTCAGGAAGATCGCAGGTACCGACTCCTGATCAACGGTATCCCAAGTCTCCACTTCCCTTTCAGCAGCGCCAGTTAGCTGCCCTATTAGCACAGCAGCTTTTTGTCTCTCAGGCATAGAGTACATTTCTAAGATGCTGCATAACTTCCGCTTGAAGCCTGCTAATGTGCCTGGCTCACCGCTGTATTGGGGAAGCCATTTCGCCCCAGGCATATATGGGAGCGTTAGTGGCATGATCGGGACTACCGGACTGGGTGCTGGACCTGCGCCCCCATCTGGCGCTACAATACAAGACGGTGCGGGATTGGGGCCTCCGGCTGGGGCCGCACTGTCAGCCGGTTGTTGTGACATCTTAGCGCCCCCTTGGTTAAACGGAGCCTACCGGTTTCAGACGCTGCTATTTCACAGGCACCGCAGTGGGAACAGGACCTTCGTCGCTGGCGCTCTGATGTCAGAGCGTTCACTTCCTGTTGCAGGACCTGCCGCTGAGTCAGAGCCGGGGGCGTGTCCAAGACTTTGCGTGCTCTTTCAGGTACGCCCACCTTCTTCTCCAACGCCTTAGGGCGTGAATCTGGCGGCAAATATGGCGGTATTTGGCGCCAAACAACAGCAACAGTCTTTTTCGCCAAAACACTCCACAGGCACACAGGGCTCGCAATGCTGCAAGTTTCGTATCCTGTTCGTGACGCCAAGTTTTTGTGTCGACCCGCCACCACAATTGTGGGTTACCAGGGCAATGGGGTACTCAGAGCCGAGCCCATGGAAGTCTATGGGGATTGTCACAGGTAGCTGTGGCTCGGTCTGTGGCCCTGGCGGTCTGGCGTATGTTGGGGGAATATTTACAGGGGATATTTATATACAGTTCGTGACGCCACCTGTAGTATTCTGGTAATTAGTACCAGCGCTGCTGTAGATCTCTGAGGGGATGGTGAGGCAGCTAGATGTCGGGTCCCCTACAGGTGGGACTCTTCCTCAGGTCGGTAGTTAGGTAGGGATTGTGCAGGCATGCAGTAATAACTCAGTCTCACACGGTCAGCGTCTTTCCATACCTTTACTTGTAAGATGTTCAAGCAGGTCCCAGGGAGGCTGATGGGGTTGATGGAGGATGAGCTTTGAGGCAACAGCTAAGCAAGTTAGGGGCCTCCTTTACTGTCCAATGAAGATGAGTACGACCAGCCTGAAGCATAGTCCCCTCTATGATTCCAGCTTATCCAAAGCTGTGCTTCCCAGTCAGTTTAGTGTTAGGAGTCTTTCTATGAGGGAGCTGAATTCTTATTTTGTCCTGCAGAGACTCAAAGTCTTCACTTCCCCTGACCCCAGTTACGTACTGACTATAAGGGGCTTGTTTGCCGCGACCTAGGGTCCGGTAAATCTCTGGTTTTCTCTTCACTATGCTTGTAACAATAGTGATTCTTCGGTCCCCAGTAACCGGTAGCAATGTGCAGGACTCTTCCAAGCCAAACGCACTTTTCCAATAATCTTCCTTCCACTTTGCCCTTCGATTTGCTCGACTCTTAATAGATAGTTCAGTCTTTCTTCCAGTGGGGCACAGCTCTGACTAGACTAAGGTGAATTAGACCACCTGTACCAGCCTCCACGTTCTGAACTGCTGACAGACTTAAACTGGACACGTCTACTCTGTCCAAGGACAGGAAAACTGACTGACTAGAAATCACTCCCTTCCACACCCCTGCTGGGTGTGTCAGAAGTGTACATGATGTCATGAAGAGACCTTAACTGTTACCTCTCCACTCATCCTCCTGGTATTGTGTACCAGGGCTACACACATCCCCCTTGGTAAAATACAGCACTCCCGGGCTGTGAAATAGACAAAGAAAGAATTTTGTTTTGCATTTAAACAATTAACATCAAACTCTTCCCAGCAGGGAGGTGAGAAATTCTTAAAACGTTGCATTGTATACAATGGTCATTAGTAAAATACAAAAGTATTAAATCATCAAGACATTCAATAAATACACATAGTATTCTTGTGAAGGACCCGCACCAAACCTTCAACGTGGGTCCTGGGTGGGCTGCAGGACTTCTGGCTGCAGACCTCGCTCAGTGCCACACCATACGGGTTTTATGTTCAGAGGTAAGTCAAGGCTTCGTGCGAAACCAAGACAAGGCACAAAGTGCAACTATTTACAGGATACAGTTTTTGGGCTGGCTCAGTCCTCAGCCACGCAGTCCATTATAAGACATTTTCAAGTAATTCACATTCTATCACAATAGTTTAAATTCCTTCAAATGCAATAAACTTCTTTATACAACTTTATACAATTGATCATAGATAATAACCCTTTTCTGAGTCATAATAAACTACTGTTGATAACGAATAGGTAGCTTCCCTTTCGTTGTTCGTTCCGATCTACGTGGAGTAGCATCAGGTATATTGGTCTCTGATCTATCTGTTCTGCGTAACGACAAACTATAATACTGTCTCAATCTTTCTATGGATCTGGCAAGCGTACTGAGGGCTGGGCGGTGTGAGTCAGCTTCACCAGGGGATCCCATAGCATGGGGCACTGCTTCTGGTGATTCTACTTCTTGAGATTCTGCAGGCTGGGGTTCTGCTGGAATAGGTACCTCTAGAACTGGCTCTATTGGCACAATGGGTACGACTGGAGGTAGAGCTTCCTCTTGTGGCTGATAAAACTGCAACACAGGAATGATTACCGCATCTCCCAGTCTGGGCCAATCCGCAGGTAAGTCTCCCAGATCCGTGTGTATGACCTCCTCTTCACTTTCTTCTCGATTGACGACAGGGTTCTCTTCACGAAGCTTTAATGGCTCTGGACACAATTTTAAATGGTCTCTGGACACAGTGGCGGTCGTTCTTCCTCCATCCTTACTGATGATACAGACTTTTCTGTTATCATATTTGGAATTTTGTACGACATAGGGCTCTTGTTCCCACTGGTTGTCCAACTTGTGCATCTTTCTTTTCCTTTTTAACACCATTTCTCCAGGCATCAAAGGCTTAGCGGGAGCATTCTTGTTGTAAATATTCTCCTGCTTTTCCCGAGCTTTATTAAGACTTTCTTCTACGCAGGCTTGCACTCTTCTGTATTGCTCTTGCCGATTTGTGTCCCAATTTTCAACAGTGTCATCTGCCTCTGGTTCCACCACACCAAGTTCCAAGTCCATTGGCAGTCTTCCAGGCCTTGCTCTCATAAGGTAAGCTGGTGTGCAGTTGGTAGAACTCACTGGTATGTGGTTGTACAAGTCAACCAGGTCAGGTAACAATTCTGGCCACCGATTTCTTTCTTCCAGCGGTATGGATTTTAGCAAGTCAACGACAATGTGGTTCATTTTCTCGCAAAGGCCGTTGGTTTGGGGGTGGTATGGCGTCGTTCTAATTTTCTTACACCCATACAAGTGACAAAATTCCTTAAACAGATCCGCTTCAAAAGCAGGGCCTTGATCAGTCAGTACCTGCTCTGGATACCCATGTGGTCTGCAGAAGCTTGCTTGGAAGGTCCTCGCTGCCGTCACTGCTGTCTGATCCTTGACGGGAATGACCACCAAAAATCTCGAATAATGATCCACCATGGTCAGGGCATATGAGTATCCAGACCTGCTGGGCGACAATTTGACGTGGTCCAAGGCCACGATCTCCAAGGGACGAGTCGTCCGGATAGGCTGCAGGGGTGCCTTCTGGCTACCGTAGTCCTTTCGTCTGAGACCACAGGGTCCACAGTTCCGACACCACCTCTCGATGGAGCTGCGCATTCCTACCCAGTAGAACCGGCACCTCAACAGGGTCTCCAGCTTTTTCCAGCCAAAGTGTCCTGCTTGATCGTGGTATGCTTCCAACACCATTTGAACGTCTGCCTTGGGGACCACTATCTGCCATACCATCTCATGGGTTCTGGGGTTGACGTATCTCCTGCACAACTTCTCACGGTATAGGAACAACCGGCTTCTCTCATTCCACAAGAGCTTTGCTGACATAGGTGCATCTTTTTTCCAAGGAGGAACCTTCCTGTCTTAACAACTCCTTGATACGGCTGACCACTGGATCGCTGTCCTGAGTCTCTTTCCAGCTGTGATGGGGTAAGGGATTTAATGTTGCGCCATACTGCTTTCTGTAGACACGCTGCTCATGGATTATCCCATTTCGATGGAACGCAGGTAGCTCAATTTCTTCCAGGTCGTCCGATTCTTCTTCCGTGTCAGATTCATGCGGCATTCGGGACAATGCGTCGGCATTAGCATTCTTTCGGCCTGCCCGGTACTTGATGGTAAACTGGTAATTTAATAACCGAGCCATCCAACGCTGCTCCATGGCTCCCAGCTTGGCTGTTTCCAGGTGCGTTAACGGGTTGTTGTCTGTGTACGCCGTGAACTTGTTGGAAGCAAGGTAGTGCTTAAATCTTTCAGTAATGGCCCAGACCAGCGCCAGAAACTCCAGCTTGAAGCTGCTATAATTTTCCGGATTCCTCTCAGTTGGCCTGAGTTTTCTGCTGGCATATGCGATGACTTTTTCTTGGCCATTCTGCTTCTGACTGAGAACTGCTCCTAAACCTTCATTACTGGCATCGGTGTACAGCAGGAACGGTTGGCTGTAATCAGGATAGGTCAAGATTTCATCACCTGTAAGGATCTCTTTCATCTTTTGGAATGCTTCAGCCTGTTCCTTACCCCAATTGAAGGGAGGGTTTCTGCTCTTTAGGGATTGTCCTACTAGGAGGTCCTGTAGAGGCGCTGCCTTCTTCGTGTAATCTTTCACGAACCTCCTGTAGTAACCCGTTAGTCCCAGGAACTGTCGCACTTCCTTGAGGTTCTTCTGCTCCGGCCATTTCTGGATGGCGGTGACTTTCTCTGGGTCCGGCGCTACTCCCTCTGAACTGACGATGTGCCCCAAGTATTGTACCTTCTGTTTGAGTAGATGGCATTTTGAGGGTTTCAACTTCATCCCGTACCTGGACAGGGACTCGAATACTTCTGCCAGGTGCTTCAGGTGGTCCTCATATGTCTTGGAATACACGATGACGTCGTCTAGGTATAGCAGCACGGTTTCAAAATTGAGATGACCCAGGCAGTTCTCCATCACTCTCTGAAATGTTCCCGGGGCACTGCTGAGCCCAAACGGCATCCTGTCGAACTCACAGAGCCCCATTGGGGTGGTGAAAGCCGTTTTCTCACGATCCTCCTCAGCCACAGCCACTTGCCAGTATCCACTAGTCAGATCAAGGGTAGAAAAGTAGTTAGCCGTTTTCAGAGCAGCTAAGGACTCCTCAATTCGTGGTAATGGGTAAGCATCTTTATGTGTTATGCGATTCACTTGCCTGTAATCCACACACATTCTCATACTACCATCTTTCTTTTTAACCAGAACTAGAGGGGCTGCCCAGGGGCTACAACTATCCCTTATCACCCGGCTTCCTTCATATCATGTAACATTTCCTTAGCTTTCTGGTAATGTGGCTGGAGGTATAGGCCTGTACCGCTCTTTGATGGGAGGATGACCACCTGTAGGGATATGATGCTGTACTCCCTTAATGGCCCCAAAGTCGAGGGGGTGTTTACTAAACACTTGTGCGTACTCTTGTACCACCCGTAATACCCCTTGTTTCTGGTGGGCGGGAGTGGTGTCTGTCCCGACATGGAGTTGCTGACACCAATCCGCCACCTGAGTTGCCGGGTCATTATCCTCCGCTAGTTGGCGGGAGTCTAAGGACTCAGTCGGGAGAATAGAATTATTATCGACGGCATATAATTTAGCAACTGTTGCATAACGGGGTAAATTTACTTCATCATCTCCCCAGTTGAGAAGCCGTACCGGTACTCTCCCATTTATCACTTCCACTACCCCTCTCGCTGTCATGAGTGTGGGTCTATGTTCTGAGCAATGGAGTTCTACTACTGCTTGGTAGTTTTGTCCTCTCAGACCTATGGCTGCCCTACACCATATTATCATTTCACTCATTGGGGGTATCACAATAGGATTCGAGTCGGTGACCCGTACATTACCAATTTTGCCGTCTGTAAGCTTCGCTTGCTGCTGACACATCAGGGCCCGGATCTCTCTCTGGATCACTCCCTTCTGCCTTGGTCGGGCAATCTCAGCGAGCTGTTGGAGTAGAAACACAACTTCTCCCAGACAGTTACTGATAATGTTAGTACCCAAAATTATATTTAAACCGTTCTCTTCATTTACAGTCTTTACTACTAGAAGCCCCTGGTCTTTCAACTCCTCTCTGCCCACTTTCACATCCACACTTTTGGTCCCGAGTACTTCCACAGGGAGACCATTAGAAGCATACACGGTAAAGTCAGGGCTCGGGGGTTGAAGACTATCCATAGACCAGAACTTCGTATATAGGGCATCAGGTATTATGGTCACCTGAGACCCAGTATCTAGCAACGCCGGAACTGCAATCCCATCGAGAATGATGGACAGGTAGGGTCGTCCACTCACGAACCTGCGGTTCCAATCTAAGGGGCCTGACGAGTCTCCACCTGGGTGTTGGCCCTCGGACCCAGGTTCTGCCCGTTTAAAGGACACTGTGTAGACATATGACCTTTCTGGTTGCAGCGGTAACAGATGATCTCCCGGCGAGGAGGGTGCTGGTTAGGGGTTGCTCCTGGGGGCGGCGTTGTCCTCCTCCGGTGGGGCGACGTCCTCCTTCTCCTCCAGTTCATCCATGGGACATCCTCCGGGCAGTCGGCTAATAAGATCTTTCCTTCTTCCTCTTTCCGCAGCTGCAGGGCACTCATCACAGCAGCCAGATTTTTAGTCAACTGGCGCACTTCTGAGCGCAGACAGTCCAATTCACTAGGGGGCGTCACCTGCGTTTTGGCTTCTGCCGCTAGCGGGGAAAAGGTGGGTACTGCCGGTTCCAGAGTGACTTCACCCTGGTGATGTTGGGTTGCCACTTCAGGTTTGCCCAGGGGTCGCAGTCCTTTTATTGCCATGTCCTTTAGGGCATCAAAGGTGGCATCTGGATGATCTAAAGACCACCAATTTACAGTTCTGCGTTCCGCTTGGGACCTCAGTCCTTGCACAAATTGTTCTTTCAGCATCTTACTTTCATCAATGACACTTATGGTATTAACCTGCTTGAGGGCTCTCAGGGCCCCTTGTAGTCGGCAGGCATAGTCCCTTATACTGTCACTTGGTTGCTGTGAACAGTTGTAGAATGCCATCCGGAGATCTGTTTCGGTGCGATCTTCAAAAATGGCCTGTAACTTTAAGAGGATCGCAGGCACCAACTCCTGGTCCGTGGTAGCCCAAGTCTCCACTTCTCTCTCAGCAGCGCCAGTTAGCTGCCCTATTAATACTGCAGCTTTTTGCCTCTCAGACATAGAGTACATTTCCAGGACACTGCATATCTTCCGTTTGAATCCTGCTAAAGTGCCTGGCTCGCCGCTGTACTGGGGAAGCCATTTCGCCCCAGGCATATATGGGAGCGTTAGTGGCATGATCGGGACTACCGGGCCGGGTGCTGGGCCTGCGCCCCCATTCGGCGCTACAATGCCACGCGGCGCGGGGTCGGGGCCTCCGGCTGGGGCCGCACTGTCGGCCGGTTGTTGCGACATATTAGTGCCCCCTTGGTTAATCGGGGCCTACCGTTTCCAGAAGCTGCCGCTCCACAAGCACAGCGATGGGGACAGGACCTTCGTCGCAGGCGCTCTGATGTCAGAGCGTTCACTTCCTGTCGCAGGACCTGCCGCTGAGTCAGAGCCGGGGGCGTGTCCGAGACTCTGCGCGCTTTTCAGGTACGCCCACCTTCTTCTCCAGCGCCTCAGGGCGCGAATATGGTGGCAAATATGGCGGTATTTGGCGCCAAACAACAGCAACAGTCTTTTTCACCAAAACACTCCACAGGCACACAGGGCTCGCAATTCTGCAAGTTTCGGATCCTGTTCGTGACGCCAAAGTTGTTGTGACCCGCACCACAATTGTGGGTTACCAGGGCTATGGGGTACTCGGAGCCGAGCCCGTAGATTTCTATAGGGAATGTCACTGGTAGCGTGGCTCGTTCCGTGTCCCTGGCGGTCAGGCGTTAAAGGGGTTTATTTACAGGGGATTTGGTAGATAACAGTTCGTGACGCCACCTGTAGTTTTCTAGTCACTAAGACCAGCGCTGCTGTAGATCTCTGAGGGGATGTTGTGGCAGCTAGATGACGGGTCCCCCACAGGTGGGACTGGTCCCTCAAAGTCTATGGTATTAATGATGTAGGGTGCAAATAAATGAATCAGTCTCACACCATCCAGCGTCTTTCCATACCTTTTACTTGTCAGATGTTTAGGCAGGTCCCGGGGAGCTGGTCGGGGTGAAGACTGCACGTCCAGGTAACAGCAGAGCAGGTTAGAGGCCTCCTTAACTTTCAATATGATGAGTCCAACTAGCATGGAGCTAAGTTAACTCCAAATACTCCAGCTAACTCCATAGCTGTACTGCCCGGTCAGTTTTGTGGTGGAACCTTCTATGTGGTGGGAACAGAGTCCTTCTATGCTAGGCCTAGCTAAAAGTCCTTGTTCCTCCTGACCCCGATTACGTACTGACACTTCAAGGGCTGCTTTCTGCGACCTAAGGTCCAGTAAGACTCTGGTTGTTCCGTTACTATGAGTGAATCAATAGCAACTCCTCGGTCCCCAGTGACCGGATAATTAGTGTAGGCAATTCACTACCTAAGGCACTGCTCTGTCTTCTTCACTGTGCCCTTCGCCCTGCTTTCCACTCTCAACACAGGCACTGCACACTTCCTAAGGTAGTACAAGTCAATCCTTTCTTGCTTCTTCCTTGGAGCTTGCTGACAGATTCTCAGTATACTCCTAGTTCAGGAACACATCGACTGAACTTCACTGTCCTTGAGACAGGCGACTGAAGTTTCTGCTGCAAACTTTCCTTTCTTCAAAGCTGTCTCTGTCTTCTGGTTAAGGAACAGCTCTGACTAGGCTAAGATGAACTGGCTCACCCTTACTAGCCTCCACTTTATGAACTGCTGATAGGAACTATCTGTCTTTCACTTCACTTCCTGGAAGACTTCCCTTCTACTCCACGAGTCCAGACTAGACTGACCTCTCTCTGCTGCATGTCACTAGCTTATATACCCCGAGGGTGTGTCTAAAGTGTGAATGGATGATGTGAGCTTTAACTGTTACCTTTCTGTGCAGACTCCAGGTTAATGTGTGCCTTACATACCAGGGCTACACAGATGCAAGTCCAAAGAATGAAAAGCAATGAGCGGTGTAGAAATATGCTCACAAATCTGCCATGGGGAAGGAGGGCAAGTGACAAGGAAGCAGGAGGCAGAGGCGGAGGCTGCCCAACGCGTGTCTTTCTCTACCTCATGGGTGCATTCTGGTTCACAGAACATTTTTGTCTATGTTCACACAGCTGCTGGTTTATTTGTGGTTTTGTCCACATTTAACCATACATATGGGGGTTTTCTTTGTGGACATTTTGTCAATTATATATTAGGCATTATTAATGCTGATTATAGGATGGCTCATACTACATGTTTTGCCTTATTATTGACTATTGTATAGCAGGATGTATGCGGTTGGCTTCTCACTATTGCAGCGCACAGACCCATCAGTTCTGTGCACGGCAATAGACGCTGCCGGCCAATCAGAGACCATCAGGTGACGGGGTGCACATGACCGGGGGTGCATGGCAGTGACATTATGGGCTCCTGAAGCTTGCACACTGAAGTCAGCTTCTGGCTCCAGAAAATGACACCGCATTGAGGGGGAGCAGAATGAAGGTGGGTATTTTTTATTTTTTTAAATCAGTGAGTACACGACAGCCATACTACTACATGGATGATTATGGGCTGTGCATTATACTGTATGGATGACTATGGGCTGTGCATTATACTATATGGATGACTATGGGCTGTGCATTATACTACATAAATGATTATGGGCTGTGCATTATACTACATAAATGATTATGGGCTGTGCATTATACTATATGGATGATTATGGGCTGTACATTATACTACATGGATGATTATGGGCTGTACATTATACTACATAAATGATTATGGGCTGTGCATTATACTATATGGATGATTATGGGCTGTACATTATACTATATGGATGATTATGGGCTGTACATTATACTACATGGATGATTATGGGCTGTGCATTATACTGTATGGATGACTATGGGCTGTGCATTATGAGTCGCACATGGTACCAGGGTTTATGGGGTACTCGGCACCGAGCCCGTTGAAGTCTATGGGGGATGTCACTGGCAGCAGAGCTCGGTCCGTGGCCCTGGGCGCTCATACAATGGGGGATATTTACAGGGGATTTTAGTAATAGTTCGTGACGCCACCTGTGGTTTCTGATCAATAAGACCAGCGCTGCAGGGTTAATCTTCTGAGGGGATGTTATTAGGCAGCTAGATGTTAAGTCCCCCACAGGTGGGACTTTTCCCTCAAAGTCTATGATGTTGCAGGGTGCAGATAATAAGTCAGTCACCCACAAGTTGTTCTCTTTCCATACCTTTACTGATGTTGTTGGCAGGTATATCCCGGGAAGCTGGTCAGGTTGGAGAATGCACATTCAGGTAATTGCTGAGCAGGTTTAAGGCCTCCTTTCTCCTTTGAAATGTATGTGAGTCTTAACTTGCATAAAGTCAACTTTAACTCGTAATGCAACAGCTACGCCCGGTCGACATTGTGGTAGAGCCTTTTCTGTCTCTGGTACCCAGATGTTGGTGACACGCACCACACTGAGGTGGATACCAGGGCTATGGGGTACTCGGAGCCGAGCCCATTGATTTCTATGGGAGATGTCACTGGCAGCGGGACTCGGTCCGTGGCCCTGGCGGTCATGCAATGTGGGATATTTACAGGGGATTATAAGGATAGGTAGTTCGTGACGCCACCTGTGGTATCTGATCAATTGGACCAGCGCTGCTATAAAGATCTTCGCAGGGGATGTTATGGGAGCAGCTGGGTGGTAAGTCTCCCACAGGTGAGACGGGTCCCTGGAAGTCTATGGTGATGATGCAGGGTGTAGTTAAGAATTCAATCACACACAATGCAGCTTCTTTTCATACCTTTACTTGTAGGTGTTTCAGGCAGGTCCCGGGAAGCTGGTCGGGGTGGAGAATGCACATTCAGGATAACCACTGAGCAGGTTAGAGGCCTCCTTTACTTCATATGTATGTGAGTCCAAACTTGCATGGAGCAAAGTTAACTCTGCAATCTCCAGCTTTTCTCAATAGCTGCCAAGCCCGGCTGACATTGTGGTGGAGCCTTTTGGTTGGTGAGAACAGAGTCCCTCTATGCAGGGCCCTGCTAAAAGTCCTTGTTCCCCCTGACTCCGTTTACGTATCAGTGTGTAGCCCTGGTACATAATACTAAGAGGATGAGTGGAGAGGTAACAGTTAAGGGCTCTTCATGACATCATGTACACTTCTGACACACCCAGCAGGGGTGTGGAAGGGAGTGATTTTAGTCAGTCAGTTTCCTGTCCTTGGACAGAGTAGACGTGTCCAGTTTGAGCCTGTCAGCAGTTCAGAAAGTGGAGGCTGGTACAGGTGGTCTAATTCACCTTAGCCTAGTCAGAGCTGTGCCCCACTGGAAGAAAGACTGAGCTAACTTTTAAGAGTCGAGCAAATCGAAGGGCAAAGTGGAAGGAAGATAATTGGAAAAGTGCTTTTGACTTGGAAAAGTCCTGCACATTGCAACCGGTCACTGGGGACCGAAGGATCACTATTAGCTACAGCATAGTGAAGAGAAAACCAGAGATTTACCGGACCCTAGGTCGCGGCAAACACCCCCTTATAGTCAGTACGTAACTGGGGTCAGGGGAAGTGAAGACTTTGAGTCTCTGCAGGACAAAATAAGGATTCAGCTCCCTCATAGAAAGGCTCCTAACACTAAATTGACTGGGAAGCACAGCTTTGGATAAGCTGGAATCATAGAGGGGACTACGCTTCAGGCTGGTCGTACTCATCTTCATTGGACAGTAAAGGAGGCCCCTAAGTTGCTTAGCTGTTGCCTCAAAGCTCATCCTCCACCAACCCCATCAGCCTCCCTGGGACCTGCCTTATCATCTTGCAAGTAAAGGTATGGAAAGACGCTGACGGTGTGAGACTGAGTTATTATTGCATGCCTGCACAATCCCTACCTAACTACCGACCTGAGGGAAGAGTCCCACCTGTAGGGGACCCGACATCTAGCTGCATCACCATCCCCTCAGAGATCTACAGCAGCGCTGGTATAAATTACCAGAATACTACAGGTGGCGTCACGAACTGTATATAAACCTATCCCCTGTAAATATTCCCCCAACATACGCCAGACCGCCAGGGCCACAGACCGAGCCACAGCTACTGTGACAAACCCCATAGACTTCCATGGGCTCGGCTCTGAGTACCCCATTGCCCTGGTAACCCACAATTGTGGTGGCGGGTCGACACAAAAACTTGGCGTCACGAACAGGATCCGAAACTTGCATCATTGTGAGCCCTGTGTGCCTGTGGAGTGTTTTGGTGAAAAAGACTGTTGCTATTGTTTGGCGCCAAATACCGCCATATTTGCCGCCAGATTCGCGCCCTCAGGCGCTGGAGAAGAAGGTGGGCGTACCTGAAAGAGCGCGCAAAGTCTTGGACACGCCCCCGGCTCTGACTCAGCGGCAGGTCCTGCAACAGGAAGTGAACGCTCTGACATCAGAGCGCCAGCGACGAAGGTCCTGTTCCCACTGCGGTGCCTGTGAAATAGCAGCGTCTGAAACCGGTAGGCTCCGTTTAACCAAGGGGGTGCTAAGATGTCACAACAACCGGCTGACAGTGCGGCCCCGGCCGGAGGCCCCAATCCCGCACCGTCTGGTATTGTAGCGCCAGATGGGGGCGCAGGCCCTGCACCCAGTCCGGTAGTCCCGATCATGCCACTAACGCTCCCATATATGCCTGGGGCGAAATGGCTTCCCCAATACAGCGGTGAGCCAGGCACATTAGCAGGCTTCAAGCGGAAGTTATGCAGCATCCTAGAAATGTACTCCATGCCTGAGAGACAAAAAGCTGCTGTGCTAATAGGGCAGCTAACTGGCGCTGCTGAGAGGGAAGTGGAGACCTGGGACACCGTTGATCAGGAGTCGGTACCTGCGATCTTCCTGAAGCTATATGCCATATTTGAAGACCGCACAGAAACGGATCTCCGGATGGCCTTCTATCACTGTTCACAACAGCCAGGTGACAGCATCCGGGACTACGCTTGCCGACTACAGGGAGCCCTGAAAGCACTCAAGCAAATTAACAATTTAAATGCTATCGACGAGAATAAAATGTTGAAAGAACAATTTATACAGGGATTGAGATCCCCAGAGGAACGCAGAACTGTGAATTGGTGGTCCTTAGATCATCCTGATGCTACCTTTGATGCCCTAAAGGACATGGCCATAAAAGGGCTGCGGCCCTGGGCAAACCTGAGGTGGCCACCCAACATCATCAGGGTGAAGTCACTCTGGAACCGGCAGTAACCCCCTTTTCCCCGCTAGTGGCTGAAGCCAAAGCGCAGGTGACACCTCCTAGTGAATTGGACTGTCTGCGCTCAGAGGTGCGCCAGCTGACTAAAAATCTGGCCGCTGTGATGAGTGCCCTACAGCTGCGGAAAGAGGAGGAAGGGAAGATCTTGTTAGCTGACTGCCCAGAGGACGTTCCGTGGATGCACCGGAGAAGAAAGAAGACGTCGCCCCCCGGAGGAGGACAACGCCACCCCCAGGAGCAACCTCTGATCAACACCCTTCTCGTCGAGAGATCATCTGTTATCGCTGCAACCGGAAAGGTCATCTGTCTACACAGTGTCCTTTAAACGGGCAGAACCTGGGTCCAAGGGCCAACACCCAGGAGAATACCCGTCAGGCCCCCTAGACTGGAACCGCAGGTATGTGGGCGGGCGACCCTACCTGTCTATTATTCTAGATGGTATTGCTGTTCCAGCATTGTTAGACACTGGGTCCCAGGTGACCCTAATACCTGATGCTCTATATACCAAGTACTGGTCAATGGACAGTCTTAAACCTCCGAGCCTTGACTTTACTGTGTATGCTTCGAATGGTCTTCCTGTAGAAGTACTCGGAACAAAATGTGTAGATGTAAAGGTGGGCAGAGAGGAGTTGAAAGACCAAGGGCTTCTGGTAGTAAAGACTGTAAATGAGGAGAACGGTTTAAATATCATTTTGGGTACTAACATTATCGGTAATTGTTTGGGAGAAGTTGTGTTCTTGCTCCAACAGCTCGCTGAGATTGCCCGACCAAGGCAGAGAGGAGTAATCCAAAGAGAGATCCGGGCCCTGGTGTGTCAGCAGCAAGCGAAGCTTACCGACGGCGAAATTGGTAATGTACGGGTCACTGACTCGGATCCTATTGTGATACCCCCAATGAGTGAAATGATCATTTGGTGCAGGGCGGCCATAGGTCTGAGAGGACAGAATTACCAAGCTGTAGTAGAACCCCACCATTCAGAACATAGACCTACACTTATGACTGCTAGAGGAGTAGTAGAAGTGGTGAATGGAAGAGTACCGGTACGGCTTCTCAATTGGGGAGATGATGAGGTAAATTTACCCCGTTATGCAACCATTGCTAAACTTCATGCTGTTGATAATAATTCTATTCTCCCGGCTGAGTCCTTAGACTCCTGTCAAATAGCGGAGGACAATGACCCAGCAACTCAGGTGGCGGAATGGTGTCAGCAACTCCATGTTGGGACGGACACCACTCCCGCTCACCAGAAGCAAGGGGTATTACGGGTGGTGCAAGAGTATGCCCAAGTGTTTAGCAAAAATCCACTTGATTTTGGGACAATTAAGGGAGTACAACATCATATCCCTACAGGCAATCATCCCCCATCAAAGAGCGGTATAGGCCCATACCTCCAGCTCATTATCAGAAGGCTAAAGAAATGTTGAATGATATGAAGAAAGCTGGGGTGATAAGGGATAGTTGTAGCCCCTGGGCAGCCCCTCTAGTTCTGGTTAAAAAGAAAGATGGTAGTATGAGAATGTGTGTGGATTACAGGCAGGTGAACCGCATAACACACAAGGATGCATACCCGTTACCACGTATAGAGGAATCATTAGCTGCTCTGAAAACGGCTAACTACTTTTCTACCCTTGATCTGACTAGTGGTTACTGGCAAGTGGCTGTGGCTGAGGAGGATCGTGAGAAAACGGCTTTCACCACCCCAATGGGGCTCTGTGAGTTCGACAGAATGCCGTTTGGGCTCAGTAGTGCCCCAGGAACATTTCAGAGAGTGATGGAAAACTGTCTGGGACATCTCAATTTTGAAACCGTGCTGCTATACCTAGACGACGTTATCGTGTATTCCAAGACATATGAGGACCATCTGAAGCACCTGGCAGAAGTGTTTGAGTCCCTGTCCAGGTACGGGATGAAATTAAAACCCTCAAAATGCCATCTACTCAAGCAGAAGGTACAATACTTGGGGCACATCGTCAGTTCGGAAGGAGTAGCGCCGGACCCAGAGAAAGTCACTGCCATCCAGAAGTGGCCGGAGCCGAAGAACCTTAAGGAAGTGCGACAGTTCCTGGGACTAACGGGTTACTACAGGAGATTCGTGAAAGATTACACGAAGAAGGCAGCTCCTTTACAGGACCTCCTGGTAGGACAATCTTTAAAGAGCAGAAACCCTCCCTTTAATTGGGGTAAAGAACAGGCTGAAGCATTCCAAAAGATGAAGGAGATCCTTACAGGTGATGAAATCTTAACCTATCCTGATTACAGCCAACCGTTCCTGTTGTACACCGACGCCAGTAATGAAGGGTTGGGAGCCGTTCTCAGTCAGAAGCAGAATGGACAAGAAAAAGTCATCGCATATGCTAGCAGAAAACTCAGGCCAACTGAAAGGAATCCGGAAAATTATAGCAGCTTCAAGCTGGAGTTTCTGGCGCTGGTCTGGGCCATCACTGAAAGATTTAAGCACTATCTGGCCTCCAATAAGTTCACTGCGTTTACAGACAACAACCCGTTAACGCACCTGGAAACCGCCAAGCTGGGCGCCATGGAGCAGCGATGGATGGCTCGGTTGTCCAATTATCAGTTTACTATCAAGTACCGGGCAGGTCGAAAGAATGCTAATGCTGATGCGTTGTCCCGAATGCCGCATGACTCTGACACGGAAGAAGAATCGGACGACCTGGAAGAAATTGAGCTACCCGCGTTCCATCGAAATGGGGTGGTCCACGAGCATCGAGTCCACAGAAAGCAGTATGGTGCAACATTAAATCCTTTACCCCATCACAGCTGGAAAGAGACTCAGGACAGTGATCCAGTGGTCAGCCGCATCAAGGAGTTGTTAAAACAGGAAGGTTCCTCCTTGGAAAAGGATGCACCTATGTCAGCCAAGCTCCTGTGGAACGAGAAAAGCAGGTTGTTCCTATACCGAGAGAAGTTGTGCAGGAGATACGTCAACCCCAGAACCCATGAAATGGTCTGGCAAATAGTGGTCCCCAAGGCAGACGTCCAATGGTGTTGGAAGCGTACCACGATCAAGCAGGACACTTTGGCTGGAGGAAGCTGGAGACCCTGTTGAGATGCCGGTTCTACTGGGTAGGGATGCGCAGCTCCATCGAGAGGTGGTGTCGGAACTGTGGACCCTGTGGTCTCAGAAGAAAGGACTACGGTAGTCAGAAGGCACCCCTGCAACCTATCCGGACGACTCGTCCCCTGGAGATTGTGGCCCTGGACCACGTCAAATTGTCGCCAAGTAGATCTGGATACTCATACGCCTTGACTATGGTGGACCATTACTCCAGATTCCTGGTGGTTGTTCCAGTGAAAGACCAGACCGCAGTGACGGCCGCGAAGACCTTTCAAGCAAGCTTTTGCAGACCGCATGGGTATCCGGAGCAAGTCTTAACCGATCAGGGACCTGCTTTTGAAGCCGATTTATTCAAGGAATTCTGTCATATGTACGGGTGCAAGAAAATAAGAACGACACCATACCACCCTCAAACCAACGGTCTTTGTGAAAAGATGAACCATATTGTCCTTGACTTGTTGAGATCCATACCGTTGGAAGACAGGAATCGATGGCCGGATTTACTGCCTGATTTGGTTGATTTGTATAATCATATACCTGTAAGCTCAACTAACTGCACTCCAGCCTATCTTATGAGAGCAAGGCCCGGAAAACTACCAATGGATCTAGAACTTGGAGTGGTAGAACCGGAGGCAGACGACGCTGTTGAAAACTGGGACGTCAATCGGCAAGAGCAATACAGAAGAGTACAAATCTGTGTAGAGGAAAGTCTCAATAAGGCACGGGAGAAACAGGAAGATGTTTACAACCGAAATGCTCCTGCCAAGCCTTTGATGCCTGGAGAGGTAGTCTTAAAGAGAAAGAGGAAGATGCACAAATTGGATAATCAGTGGGAGCAAGAACCCTACGTCATACAAGATTCTAAATATGACAACAGAAAAGTTTGTGTCGTCAGTAAAGACGGAGGAAGAACAACAACCACTGTGTCCAGAGATCATTTGAAGTTGTGTCCAGAACACTTAAAGCGTTGTGAAAAGAACCCTGTCCTCAATCAAGGAGAAAGAAAGGAAGAGGTCATACACACCGATCTGGGAGATTTTCCTGCGGATTGGCCTAGACTGGGAGATGCTGTGATAATTCCAGTGTTGCAGTTTTATCAGCCACAAGAGGAAGTTCTACCTCCAGTTGTGCCTGTGGTGCCAGTTGAGCCCGCTCAGGAGTTACCCATCCCAGCAACACCTCAACCTATGGAACCTCAAGATGGATCATCTGAAGCAGCGCCCCATACTATGGGATCCCCTGGTGAAGCTGACTCACATCGCCCAGCCATCAGTACGCTTGCCAGATCCATAGAAAGATTAAGGCAGTTCTATAGTTTGCCGTTACGCAGTGCAAACAGATTGCAACTTGATATACCTGAAACTACACCACGTAGATCAGAGAGAATCACAAAAGGGAAATTACCCATTAGATATCAGCAGTAGTTTATGTGAACATTGTAAAAAGTCTATATATATAAATGTGTTTTCTCTATTATGTCTTCGTTTAATAATGGACTCAGAGGCTGAGGACTGAGCCAGCCCAAAAACTGTATCCTGTAAATAGTTGCACTTTGTGCCTTTTTAATGGTTTCACATGAAACCTTGACTTACCTCTGAACCAAAAACCCGTGTGGTGTGGCACTGAGTGAGGTCTGCAATTGGATGTCCTGCAGCCCACCCAGGACCCACGTTGAAGGTTTGGTGCGGGTCCTTCACAAGTATACCGTATATTTATTGAATGCTATTTAATATTTGTATTTTTCTATAATGTTTGCAACGTTCAAGATATCCTCACCTCCCGGATGGGACGAATTAATGTTATTGTTAATGTTTTCTTGCATAAACAAAAATGTCTCTTTATATTTTACAGCCGGGAGTGCTGTCGTTTACCATGGGGGAATGTGTAGCCCTGGTACACAATACTAAGAGGATGAGTGGAGAGGTAACAGTTAAGGGCTCTTCATGACATCATGTACACTTCTGACACACCCAGCAGGGTGTGGAAGGGAGTGATTTTAGTCAGTCAGTTTCCTGTCCTGGACAGAGTAGACGTGTCCAGTTTGAGCCTGTCAGCAGTTCAGAAAGTGGAGGCTGGTACAGGTGGTCTAATTCACCTTAGCCTAGTCAGAGCTGTGCCCCACTGGAAGAAAGACTGAGCTAACTTTTAAGAGTCGAGCAAATCGAAGGGCAAAGTGGAAGGAAGATAATTGGAAAAGTGCTTTTGACTTGGAAAAGTCCTGCACATTGCAACCGGTCACTGGGGACCGAAGGATCACTATTAGCTACAGCATAGTGAAGAGAAAACCAGAGATTTACCGGACCCTAGGTCGCGGCAAACACCCCCTTATAGTCAGTACGTAACTGGGGTCAGGGGAAGTGAAGACTTTGAGTCTCTGCAGGACAAAATAAGGATTCAGCTCCCTCATAGAAAGGCTCCTAACACTAAATTGACTGGGAAGCACAGCTTTGGATAAGCTGGAATCATAGAGGGGACTACGCTTCAGGCTGGTCGTACTCATCTTCATTGGACAGTAAAGGAGGCCCCTAAGTTGCTTAGCTGTTGCCTCAAGCTCATCCTCACCAACCCCATCAGCCTCCTGGGACCTGCCTTATCATCTTGCAAGTAAAGGTATGGAAAGCGCTGACGGTGTGAGACTGAGTTATTATTGCATGCCTGCACAATCCCTACCTAACTACCGACCTGAGGGAAGAGTCCCACCTGTAGGGGACCCGACATCTAGCTGCATCACCATCCCCTCAGAGATCTACAGCAGCGCTGGTATAAATTACCAGAAATACTCAGGTGGCGTCACGAACTGTATATAAACCTATCCCCTGTAAATATTCCCCCAACATACGCCAGACCGCCAGGGCCACAGACCGAGCCACAGCTTACCTGTGGACAAACCCCATAGACTTCCATGGGCCGGCTCTGAGTACCCCATTGCCCTGGTAACCCACAATTGTGGTGGCGGGTCGACACATCAGCGCTTAGGGCTACCTTCTGCGACCTGTAGTCCAGAAAGCCTCCGGTTTCTTGTTACTAGGCGTGAAAGCGCTAGCAACGCTTCGGACCCGGTGTCCGGTTAACTGAGTGAGGGTGTCTGTCCCTTTGTCACTCTTACTTCTCCACTGCGCCCTTCGCCCTGCTCTCGCTCTTAACATAAGTATTGTAGCTTTGATGGAAATGTCAGCTTTCTCCAGAGCTCACTGATCAGCTCTCAGTATCCTCCAAGTCCAGACTGGACTGACACTGAACTGCACTGTCCTAAGACAGGAAGCTGACTGACTGAACTCTCTGCTGATCTGAGCTGTCCGAAAACAGGAAACAGACTGAACTGAGCTCTTCTCAGACAGGAAACTTGAATGAGCTCTGCTACGTGTCACTACCTCTTATACCCTGGTGGGTGTGTCGAAAGTGTGAGTGACGTGAATGGATATCAAGCTTTTGCGGTTACCTTCCTGTGCATTTTCCTGGATTATGTGTGCCTGACATAGCTGGGCCACACATCGGCAAGAACAAAGTCCTTCTCTTGCAGCGTCCTGCTCAAAGTTCCTGTTCTCCCTGACTCAAGTTACATATCGGCACTTAAGGCTACCTTCTGTGACTTGAAGTCCAGCAAGGATTCCGGTTTTCTATCACTAGCCGTGAAATATAGCAATGCTTCGGACCCGGCGTCCGGTTTAACACGTGACGGTGATTATCACCCAGGTCACTATTCCTTTTTTCTCCACTCGCCTGTCGCCCTGCTCTCACCCTTAACATAAAGCACGGGTAGCAGTAGGTGTAGTTGTCAGCTTCCTTCCTTCCCAGCTCACTGACTGTTCTCAGTTAACTCGATGTTCTGCAAACTGTAGTCCCCTTCCTTCTTTCCTTCAAAGACTCTGTCCAAAGCAGCTCTCAGGATGTTCCGTCAGATGAATACACGCTTGCTCCGAGAGTCACTTTCCACATACATAGGGTACTAGCAGTCTGTCTGTTTGAGTAACAGCTCAATCTCTCTCCTTCTGTCTCTGACAGGAATCACTTCAGCTCTCACTGAGCTCTGACAGAAATCCTCTCACTCCAGTGTCCTGAGGAGAACCAAAAAACTGTCCCCAAC
>JARQOD010000001.1:990695192-990733956 GCA_033576555.1 Oophaga sylvatica | reverse complement strand
CCTGTGAGTCCTGCTTCCTCCTCCCACTTATACAGAGAGCCTGTGAGTCCTTCTTCCTACTCCCACTGATACAGAGAGCCTGTGAGTCCTGCTTCCTCCTCCCACTTATAGAGAAAGCCTGTGAGTCTTGCTTCCGCCTCCCACTCATAGAGAAGGACTGCACATGTTTCAATTATCCCTCTACATTAGAGAGTGAAATCCTCAGGGGTGTGTACTAAAACTAAGAAAAACACCCACTCATATATCCTTATCAATCATAAAATGGTTCAGAAACCCCCATATTTATGCCAATTTGCAAACTCCATCTCTTTTTGGTCCACCACTTATGGAACCACAAATGGAATGAGAGAAAAATGAGGATACTAGAGTACTGGTAAAAAGGGGAAAAAGTATTGACAATCCCCATCCCCTGAAGGAAGGATGATTAGCTCTGTCGTGAAGCGGAGGAATTAAAAAAAACATCTCCTCCTTTCGTTGTGAGCCCGGACATGGCGGCTCCTCTCGGATGATTCCTATGTACTGATCTTTTGACTCCCGAGAGGTTTAAATCTCTGTTTCATTTCCTGGGGAATGTTCACATTTAGCGACTGTAAATGGATGTTGTACCGCTTGCAAATGTTTCACAAGTCGACCCTTTCAGGCCGGTGAGGAAGCGTCGCCCCTGGATGTAATCTGCTGCTTTCAGCATCTTCCTGAAAACAATAAGTTAATTAAAAACATTATTTGTTTTCAGATTTTGTGACTTCTTCTTCCAAATGTAAACTCTTTATTAGACCTTCCGCTCCCCCGACAGTGTAACTCTGGGGGGGAGCTGCAGTGTTAGGTGCCCATCACGTCTCAGAAACAGAATTAATTAAGAAATAACTGAATAAGAGTTTTTGTCTACTTTTTCTTTTAAATCCAAAGAAGATGACGACTTATTCATTTTTACTTTACTTGTAGATAAGTAATAAATTCCCATTTTAACTATTTCTTTACCTGATGTTTTTTTCATGTTCTCCCGCTATAGATTAATCACATTTCGATAGTGGATTCAGCAGGTCTCTGATTTACGGGGACATTTTTTTCTTTCATATATTTCAATGTTTTGTTAATTTCTTGTTAAAAGCTCCTTAGCTGCTGCCGCCAATATCTGTAAAGAAAGTCTGTGAGATCTGTTTTCCCCAACAACTAATAAAAAAGCATGTGAGTCCTCCCCCCCCACCCACTTACAAGAAAAGCCTGTGAGTCCTATTTCCTCCATCTCACTTACAGAGAAAGCCTGTTAGTCCTGTTTTCCTTACCCACTAATAAAAAAAGTAAGTGAGTCCTCCTTCCCCCCCACACACTAACAACAAAAGCCTGTGAGTTCTGCTTCCACCATCCACTCATTAAGAAAACATGTCTTTTTACCTCAACCCACTAATAAAAAAGCCTGTCAGTCCTGCTTCCTCCTTCCACTATTAAAAAAGCCTTTGAGTCCTGCTTCCCCATCCACGCAAAGAGAAAGCCTGTGAGTCCTGCTTCCTCCACCCACTCATTAAGAAAGCCTGTGAGGCCTGCTTCCTCCGCCCACTCATAGAGAAAGCCTGTTAGTCCTGCTTCATCTGCCCACTTATAAAGACTGTGAGTCCTTCTTCCTCCTCTCACTAATAAAAAAAGTCTATTAGTCCTTCTTCCCCATCCACTCATAGAGAAAGCCTGTGAGTCCTGCTTCATCTACCCACTTATAGAGAAAGACTGTGAGTCCTGCTGCATCTGCCCACTTATAGAGAAAGACTGTGAGTCCTGCTTCATCTGCCCACTTATAGAGAAAGACTGTGAGTCCTGCTTCCTCCTCACACTCAGAGAAATCCCGTGAGTCCTGCTTCCTCCACCCACTCATAGAGACTGTTTGTCCTGCTTCCTTCTCTCTCATAGAGAAAGCCTGTGAGTCCTGCACCCCCAACCACTCATACAGAAAGCCTGTGAGTCCTGCTCCCCCAACCACTCATATAGAAAGCCTGTGAGTCCTGCTCCCCCAACCACTCATACAGAAAGCCTGTGAGTCCTGCTCCCCCAACCACTCATACAGAAAGCCTGTGAGTCCTGCTCCCCCAACCACTCATACAGAAAGCCTGTGAGTCCTGCTTCCTCCGCCCACTCATAGAGAAAGCCTGTGAGTCCTTCCTCCGCCCACTCATAGAGAAAGCCTGTGAGTCCTGCTTCCTCCGCCCACTTATAGAGAAATCCCGTGAGTCCTGCTTCCTCCACCCACTCATAGAGACTGTTTGTCCTGCTTCCTTCTCTCACTCATACAGAAAACCTGTGGGTCCTGATTTCCCCTCATACTCATAGAGAAAGCCTGTGTATCCTGTTAGGAGCCCCATGATCACTTTCCCCCATACATACACTTTATCCTTATGTCTTGGTGGCTCTTCTCTTAGGCCTCATTCACACTTCAGTCGTGCGACGTCAGTCAAAATCCGCCATAGTGTGAAAAAAGCGGATCCACCATTTTCTCTCCCTCGTGTGAAAGAGGCCTTACTTTTCCTTCTGCTTTATCTCAGGCCGGATGCTGACAGTGACTGGGTCGCTATTACAGACCAGGTACAGATGGACTCGATGGTGCTGAAGGGTCTATCGCCAGACACAACCTATCAGTTTGCGATAAAAGCGGTCAACTCTTTCGGAGACAGCCAGCTTAGTTCTCCGAGTGAGGTCATCAGAACTTTCCGTAAGTATTAATAATGTTACTTTTATGCTTTTATTATAAAGTGACAGTATATTACAGAACGCTATATTACATGAATTTGGGGGGTACAAACTTAAAAAACTTCAGTAGAAGAAAAGAATCCGGTACACTAATGCCAACCGTATAAATTAGACACCTGTCTGTCCTCCACTTGTTTATCCAATGGTTTTATTCCCCATTTCCATTAGCAGCTTCCTTTCTCTAAAACGATCACAGGATCAGGCATGTTGAAACTCGGCATGCACAATCCTGCTTTTCCATACCATATTACAGAGAATATTTAAGAGACAGAGGGTATTTATAATTCCTTCTACACCAGTGTTCTGGAACAAGGAATATCTGGAAAAAATTAGCAAAATGTATTAGAAAAAGGGGAAATCAACCGATGCAAGACAAACTATAATGTATGCCAGACAACTGGTGTGAATTGTATTTGAAATCTACACAAGTTTTGAGATTTCATTTTCTGCTGCATGAGCAGATCCAAAAATGTACCGATTTTTTTTTTTATTATTAAATGTACATCTTAAAGGGAATGGGTGATCAGAAAATTATCTATAGTCTGGGTTCAGGTTGGCTATTTATCGCTGCTGCTTACTGCAGGCGATGTCAGTTATAGTTTTTGCCTGGGGCTACTGTAGCTGACTCTGATTGCTCTGATTTGTCCTATTGCGTTTGCTATCTGATCCTGTGTCTGTTTTTCCCTATTCCCGTTCTGACTCAGTGTTCCCCTTAAGTGTGTTGACTCCCTGGTTTTGATTTGGCTTGTATCCTGACCTGTTTCTGTCGTTTGTATTTTGGCTTATCCGCTCCTGACCGTTACTGATCCTTTGGCTTGTCCCTGACTCTGAGTGTGTTTATTCCTCTGGTTCTGCGCTATAGTCTAGGATTTGACCCGGCTTGTTTGACTATTCTGCTGCCACTTGGTGGCAGCCTCGCTGCTGCACGACAGGCCTGCTTGGTTTAGGTGCATTCCTGCTTCCACTCTATTGCCATCTTGTGGAACCTGCACCTACCTGCACTGCAGCAGCGTGATACGGACCTTAACCCTATATTTAAGCATCTAATGAGTGTGTGCAAAAGTCATTATGATGGGAGTGGGAGCACGAATGACATTGACTTGTGATTGGTGGATCCTGTGTTATCAGCTGTGGGTAGAGGTGTTCTCTATCATTGTAATCCTGCCTCTGATGATAAGGAGCTTGTTGAAAGCTCTTCCTTAAAGAACAGGAAGTATAAGTCTAAAAAAGCCTCGGGCAGTTATAAAAATTGCAAAGTTACAATTTTTTTTTTTTTAAATAAAGTTCATATTAGGGGTGAGCGAACCTATAGAAGTTCGGGTGCTGGTATCCTACTCGACCTTTATTCCAAAGTTTGGTTCAGGCACCAGAACTTTACCCGAACTTGAACCCCATTGAAACCAACAATGAGTCGAACTTTAGAGTTGGAAAAATCTCTTTCTCTCTCTCGCTCCCTCTCCCAGAACATTCCAACGGACTTCCGGGAGAAGTCTATGTTCGGCATTTTCCACCAGACCCTAACTGTTCGGTATGAACCCCAAACTTTTTTTTCAAAAATACCTGTAACCAGATTTAAACAATGTATAATTTTCAGATGATGAGATCCCTTTAAAGTATTTAAAGAGGCTCGTTAATGGGTCTTATGATTGACTTACCGAATATTGTAGGCACCTGTCAAATACTTAGGCAGGTTTTGTAGGATTGCTAAGAGACGGGGTGTCATGGGGTTACCACGACAGTGTTGAGCCAGAAGACCGCAGCGTCTGATTGCTCCTGCTCTGGCGTTGAAAAGAAGCACTTCTCCTTCATTTTAAATGTGTTTATTTCTTCTGGCAGAACAGGGTTAATCGGGCATATTGGAAATCTCTGTGCTCACAGCTGAGCTCGGTTAGCCTCACTTTTCCCCTTTATAATCTGGGCTTTGATACAAATCCTTGTCAGAGCTAGCATTTGCTGCATGGCTAACGGAGGTAGAGGATTTCTTATGAGAAGGAGAGTTGGAGGCGTTATTAGTGACTTGTTTGGTTTGTATGTGTGGTAATTCCTTATCCCTCTCTTTTTTGGTTTATTCCCCTATCTTCACACCCCGGTGCATTCCTCTGTTACATGTGAGTGAAAATTTTGTATGCCTGGAGTTTTCTGTTAACCCTTATTTGTCGGGTTGGTGTACTACAGTGCACAGTAGCTCCACCTCTTCCCTGGGTGGCGCAAGAGAACAGACGGAGGGCTAACTCAGGAGACAAAGGAAAAGCGGAGGCCCCGGCCTCTTCACCTTCAGAAGTATCCCAGGGAGTAGGGCAAGCTAGGGCGCCCCCTAGTGTTTAGGGTCAGGGAAGGAGCCACCCGACAGCTGTGTCGTGACACAGGGAAGCAGTTACTTAAATAAGGAAGTGATATCTAGGGTATCCGGGCATCTCTAGAGGAGTCTTGTTTGGTTGGTAAAAGAGGAGATGAAAAGTAAACATTTTCTAAAACTATTGATTGTTCTTATAAACTTTTTTTTTTTCCTGCCTTCGCTTGGCAGAGAATTGTGCTCTAAAACCAGAATCGCCTCTCGGCTGCCTTTAGCTTCCATGTTCTTCAGGTTTTTTTCTTTTGCCGGAGATGATTAAATCTCAGGTAGCCGTAATATTGTACAGGCTTGAGAACAAATACAAATCCTTTTCCACGTTCTTCCTTGGAGGATTGCGCTCAGACTTATATTTGGATCACCGGCCATTGCCATTGTCGCCCTTTGCAATATTAATAGATGGAATTACGCTGCGGAGAACAACAGGCGGCCGGGGGAGGGTGACGGGTCCTCCAGGCTGGAAGCTTCTCTCTAAACTCTTCATATCTAACCTACAGATGAGAGAAGTATCCGAATGTTTTTTTTTTTCTTTTCTATTTTCCTATGACTGTTTTTGCTGTAATTAATGCGCTCATTAACCGTCGCAGCTGCATTTGCAGACTGTAAACTTGCCCAATATTTCAGCTGACATTCCTTTGTGAGTGACGCGGGATTCTGCGGAGAGTTCATTGCCTTGTAAGGTTCGTCGGGGCAGACGCGCGGATCTTATTGTGCTTTTATGTCGTGTTTTATGGGCGTTTTTAGTCATTTCTGTATTAGGGCTCAGGGTTATTTATCATCTATGGCTCTTATAATAAATTAAGGACACTTTCCGGAGCATTTTTCTTTATTTATAAATATAAAAAAAATAAAGTTTTATATATAAAAAAGTTTTAATAACTTTGTAGCTTTGAAATCTCCATTGCTCCTATGTATTTTTTTTTTTTTTTTACATCGACCACATGTCAAATCATTGAAAGTTTAATAACGGGGCCAGTGATTGGCTACTGCAAACATGTAATAAGTAGCCATTGATTGGGGGAATCTGGTCCAGCTGCCACATCGGTAGTCCATGGCCACCGGGTGGGAGCCTTGCGGTGCGCCTCCTACCTGCCGGTTACCCCAACACTTCTGATTAGTCATATCCACATAGGAGGCAACTAAATTTGTCTTTACAAGAAGGAATAAGACGAAGGCGTCCGCGTCCTCGCATCCAGATGTAACTCATTATTCCGCACGCTTCATAGAGCGCCCCGGCACGACACGGAGAAACGTCCTATTTACACGCCTGGAAGTGGCTGCTCCGACGCGCGTGGCCTCTGATTGTCTGCAAATTAAAATGATACGAAACTTCACGTAGATTTACTGATCATTGAGACGAGAAGAACAAGGAGGAAGAGAGAATTTATTAAAAATGGAGTCCCGGGAGACCCCGCTCGTACGATCTGTTTCCCCCCCTGAGACTGATTCTCATTTCTAGAGAAATAGTAACAGACATTTCTGTGTTTGGGGACACGTAAATCTCCCCCCGAGACTTGTTATTCCAGAGCTGGAAGAAAAGAACTTTTTTAATTTAGTTTTTTTTTTCTAAACTATTTCAAAAGTTTTCATTCTGAGTTGAATCCCGTCCTACAAATTCACGATCTTCGGGAATCTAATGATATTTTCGCTTTATCTATGGACACCTTTATTATTTTAGTGGTTCAGGGGACTTTATGTTGCAGCCACAGGAGAATGGGGTCGCAAGTGTAAAAAAAACAACTTTACTACTTGCTTGTCCCCATTCACCTGAATTATGCTGCACTGTAACAGCAACATAAATCAATTTTTGACCCTGCAACATTGTGTCGTGACCAAAATCGGCCCAGCTCTAGTTAAAAAGTTGCACCAAGTTGCAATCTTCAGTCCTTCATCTATTTTCTGACTTTTCTTGTGTGGGTGTTCGTCCGAGCACATGCTCGACGTGAAGTCTTTCTCCTTAGGATACTGCTGTTTTCACTAGCTCTCCTGTATCAGCACAGATTTCTTCCTGGAGTGGTTTCCCCTTTTACAGTTCACAATGAATCATGTGCTTTCCTCCCTTTCTACAGTGAGCTGCCCTCCCTGATACTGTAAATGCTTTCCCCTTTTCTCCTATCTTATCTGTGACTGGGGCACCACCATAATGTTTCATTTTAGGGAGCTCAAAAAGAGCACAACACAGCGGTAAAGCTGCAATTTTGCCACGACTCGGTGTGGTGCCCAAGCCTAAATGTTTCTGATCTAATCTATTAAGTAGTTTGCATTCAATAAACCGGACATTTTTCACTTTGAACGGTCTATTCTGAGTCTGGGGAAAGTGTAATGCACTTCATTACAACAACCTGAATAGTTTCTCCTCCGTAATTCACAATTTCTGTGTAATCACCGTTGTTCTCTCATTAATTCCTGTATCCTGGAGTCGCTCACCGGAGACGTCTCAGACGCCACTGAGGACGCCTTCTGCCTCTCAATCCATCACAGTGATATGAAAAAGCAGCGTTGTGTTATAAATGCAGGAAACAAATATAAAGGGGAGGGGGCACGATGTCGGCATCGACCAGTCTGTCGGAGAAATCGTTATGTCCTTGCCCAGCACAATGCCTATTATAGCCGCTGTAATTGAATTCACTTCCAATGCTCATTGTATTGATTGAAAAAAAATTCTGAAATGTTTCTCTCTGTTTATGTATCCGAGCCGCGACTGAGCCAAATGTACAAGGGGTTTGCAGCAAATGACATTTTTAGCATGTGCAGGAGGCACAATTGCCATGGGACCTGTGGAGAAAGGGAACCAGAAAAACTGCTCATCAAACAGTGATCGCATTTGCCTGCCGCCAGCACCACGGGGAGTTCACGCAACAGAGATTTTACATTGAGTTGAATACAAGCTGTGTAAATCCATATGTAGTGAGCGTCCTCTAGTGGTGGCTGTATAATAATATTCTGAAAATATGTAGTGAGTTCCCTAGTGGTGGCTGTATAAATCTGTATGTAGTGAGCGTCCTCTAGTGGTGGCTGTATAAATCTGTATGTAGTGAGCGTCCCATCACGTGGTGCGCTTTTTATAATCTGTATGTAGTGAGTCCCTATGTGCTGTATAAATATGTATGTAGTGAACTCTTTTAATATAAAAAATACAAAACTTACAATTAATAAAGAACAAAAATCCAAACTCCAGCAAATCAACCATCCGAGTCCAACATTACCCCCCCAGTCCAAGCAAAAGTCCGAAGTCCAGCATAACTGCCCCCATTCAAAGTAACCCCCCCCAAAACAAAACCTGTCTTCTTCCTCAGAGAAGCTTCCTCCTCCATCTTTCTCTCTGATGCTGCACCAGGGATTCCCAGCCGGTCTCCATTCCTGTTCTTGCCCGGCCTCAAGCTGCTTAGCGGCTGCGATCTGAGAAAGGCAGGCGACTTCAGCCTAGAATGGCAGCCGACTTCATCTCACTTTTTGTTTCCTCCAGATCTCCTCCTCCCCAGGTTTCCTCACCCAAGGAGAGAAGAAACATTTTATTAATACAACACACTTCACACCAAACCTGACAAAGAAAACTCTGGTCCATCGCCCAAAAAGAAACACAAAAGCCACCTGACTTAAAACACATCTATCTAAACCACACAATTTTTTTTTCCTTTTATATATATATATATATATATATATACATATATATATATATATTTTTTTTTTTTTTTTTTTTTTTTTAGTTACACAGCAAATACAACTATAACAAACCTACCACCAACCCCCCTCCCACCACCATAAAACCCCCACACAATACAAAAATAAACTTCACTGAGGAACTCATGACCTCCAGGAACATCTTACAATACAATACTATACAATACAATACAACCTAACTCTCTATATTACAACACTTCCCCAGAGCCAGGATTGGGGCCTGTAAGCCCTATATCAGTAATTCACTTCTGCAAAACAAAAATCTGATAGTGAAAAGCCCTCAGCCCGTCACCAGGAACCCGAGATGACAGGCTTCTATCCTAACAATCCTTACTCTACCAGCCGTCCCTACCTGCCTAAACATCTGTCCCTATTTATCTACCTACCTTTCCCTGTCTCTCCCTGCCTGACCCTACTACCCTACCTAACTCACCGCGTGCCTACCTAAGTGTCCCTCGGCTGTCCCTGTCCTGTCCCTAACTATCTACCTATCCCTACTGAAGCTATCTACCTGTCCCTACCACTTACCTGCTTATCTAGGCCCTAGGGTACATTAAATGAGAACCCTCTCCAGAGAAGAGAGGCCCTCGCTGCACCCAGCCTGTCATACTCCAGAGAGCGCACCTTCACCAGGCCACCCAGAATGTTCCTAACAACCTCGTCCCGGGGAGGATTTTCTGCTGAGTTGACACTAAGCACCGTGCGTTCCACGTGTAAAACCTGATGACTAAACTGACTAGAAATAAAGTGCCCGATCTCGGCCACCCAGGGATCCGAATGCCCCATACGCCCACTCCGCATAGGAAAGGTGTGCCAGCCGAGGCCAGCCTATGGAAGCACCCACCCTGTTGTAGACCCCTGCATTAAAAGGACACTGAAGGAGGAAGTGCTCCATGCTTTCCAGCGTGTCGCAACACTCCTCACGGGGACAACCCGATCTTCGGAGTTCCTACACTTCAGGTTGTCCCTTACATACAGTTTCCCGTGGAAGCAGCGCCAAGCCAAGTCCCAAAACTTCAAGGGGACCCGTGCAGAATTCAATAACCTCAGCCCGCCCTCCAGATCCCGACTTGGGCAATCTTTGAGCACCAGAGGCTTCTGGAAATGGGTCAACAGGACCCTCCTGTCAAGGAATTTCCTCGACATGGTCCTGATCTCCCACATTCCCAGACCCCACCGGCGGATCACCTTCAGAACCGGGGTAGCGTAAGCCGGGAGATGCCCATGCGGTGTGCGCAGGTCCTTCACTTGCCCTCCTGTCTCCCATTCCTGGAAGAAGGGCCGAAGCCATCCCCTGCAGGAGAATACCCACGGAGGAGCCCTCTCTGACCAGAGGTTGGCGATGTTAGTCTTGACAAAAGTGTTTACTAGAAACACCACTGGGTTGACCATACCCAACCCTCCTAGTCTCCTTGTGCGATATGTGACCTCTCGCTTGACTAGGTTCAGCCTATTTCCCCATAACATTTGGAAAAACAGGCTGTAGACCCGTGTCCAGAGCGGCTCTGGCAACATGCAGACACTGCCCAGGTATATTAACAAGGGTAGCAAAAAACCCTTAACCAGGCTAACCCTTTCCCTCAGGGTCAAAGACCAACCCTTCCATTGGTCCACCTTCTGGGCGGCGATCCTGAGTCTGCCCTCCCAATTTTGCTGGGGGTAGTCCCCCGGGCCAAATTCGATGCCTAGGATTTTTGCTGATGCCTGAGGCTCTGGAAGAGTGTCCGGGAGACCGAAACTAGGATCTCCCCCTCCCAGCCAGAGACTCTCACACTTTTCCTGATTAATTCCGGACCCAGAAGCCTCCGAGTAGCAAACCAACCTCAGACATGACCCACTCCGCCTCCTACCCGAGGATACGAAAAGGAGACGTCATCAGCATACGCTACCACCCTCAGAGTGGCTTCTGGGGCCGCCTGGTCCATCCTGACTCCCGCCAACGGCCCGCGCTCAATCCTTCTTAAAAGGGGATCTATCGCGAACACGTATAACAGCGGCTCAACGGACAGCCCTGGCGGACCCCAGACCCAACCTCAAAAGGGTGGCCAGACCAACCATTCACGAGCGGGAAAGTCTCTGCCCCCGCATACAGGATCTTTAGCCAATTTACAAACCCCCCAGGCAGACCGTACCTCAGAAGGACGGACCAGAGGTACTCGTGGTTAACCCGATCAAAAGCCTTCGCCTGATCTAAAGACAGCAAGTACCCCTTCCAGTGGCCAGCCCTACCCTGCTCCACTGCCTCTCGGACACCGAGTACTGCACTAAAAGTGCTGCGGCCTGGAACAGAGCAATGCTGGGCCCCCGAAAGGAGCCGGGGTGCAAACTTCACCAGCCGATTGAACAGCACCTTTGCCAGAACCTTCCGGTCCGTATTGAGAAGCGCTATGGGACGCCAATTCTCAATACGGGACGAGTCTTTACCCTTTGACAGGATAATCAGGGCTGACTGCCTCATTGACCGGGAAAGAGCGCCCGAGGAGAGACACTCGTTAAACACCTCAGTCAAGAGGGGGACCAAGGAGTCCCTAAAGGTCTTATAAAACTCGGATGTTAAGCCATCCGGACCTGGCGATTTCTTAGGCCGAAGCCCATCAATGGCCAGTCGCACTTCCTCTTCCCTGATTGCCTCTGTCAAAACGTGAAGCGAGGGGTCATCCCCTGGCTCAGGGATGGCTTCGGCCAGGAAAGCCGACATCACGTTCCGATCCAGATCCCTCTTCCCCAAGAGGTGTGAGTAGAAAGATCTGATCACCTCCAGGATCCCTGATTTGGATCTGTTCAGGGAACCCGTACTGTCGATCAGTCCTGTCACCACCTTACAACTCACTGACATCTTACAGTTTCTGTAGGGGTCGGGCGAGCGGTACCTCCCGAAATCCCTCTCAAAAACCAAAGATGTGTGCCTATCGTACTGACACCTCCTGAGTAAAGACTTCACTCTGGAGATCTCCTCACGGTCACCTCCAGCCGAGACGAGATGTTCGAGTTTCCTCCTCAGTTCCTGATACAGGCGATACCTGCTCAGGCTCCTGTGGCTCGAGAGCTGGCGGAAGAAACTCGCAACCCGTTCCTTGAAGATCTCCCACCACTCTGACTTATCGCTACAGAGATCCAAAAGCGGTACCTGGCTCTGAAGAAAGTCCTCAAAGGATTGTCTTATCTCTGCTTCTTCCAAGAGGGACGAATTCAGCTTCCATAGTCCCTTTCCCATCCGAGGGGTTTCTGAAACATTCAGAGAAAAAGAAATCAGACAGTGATCGGAGAACTCCACCTCAACAATGGACACTGCTGAAGAGATGGCTTCCTCCTTCAAAAAAAACCTGTCTATCCTAGACCTACAGCTACCTCTATGAAAGGTGAAACCACAGTGACCTGGGGTGTGCCGGATGTGGACATCCACCAGGCGAGCGTCACTAGCTATGCTATTAAGAGTATTACTATCATAAGCCAGCCGGTCAATGGAGCCTCCCCTATCACGAAGCCTTGTGACAGTGTTAAAGTCACCTCCAAAGACCACCTGCCGACTCGTAAAAAGATAGGGCTTAATCTTCAGGAAGAGACATTTACGGTCCCACTTTGACTGTGGACCATAGATGTTAATGAGCCGAAGCTCCTGTCCCCTCATGAAGACGTCTAAGACCAGGCACCTACCCATTTCTACCTCGATAACTCTCCGGCATTCAACCGATGCAGTCTTAAAAAGGACTGCCACCCCGCTACACGGCTCGGCCGCAAGAGACCAGTACGAGGACCCGCACCTCCACTCACTCTCCGCCTTGCGTATGGCCCCCATATCCGTAAGTCTGGTCTCCTGCAAAAACAAAATGTCAGCCTCAAATCGGGTGAGAAAATCAAAGGCCGCAAATCTAGCCGCATCTGACTTTATACTAGCGACATTAATGGTCGCCAGAGTCAACGGGGTGGGTGCCGCCATCATGAGTGATCGAGTTAGATGGCCTTTTTCTTCCCCCACCCTTTTTCCTAGCCCGCTCATCTCCGGACGATGAAGCCCCCCCTCTTCTTTTCAAAGAGACAGAGGTATCCATCCCCCCCACCTCTTTCTCATCTCCGGACGCAGGGTTGGCCCCACCTCCTGAAAAAGACATACCCTCCGGAGAAGGGACTCCGCCCCCTCCCAAAGACCCTCCAGATGTTACCTCCGGAACCTCACCCCCGACCCCCATCTCAGCAGGGTCATCAAGGGCTTGGAACCGGTTGGAGAGGGAGATCAGAGGGGAGTAGTGGCAACCTTGGTCAGGGAAGAAGATTTTCCACCTTTTTTCTTCTTTTTTTTTTTATTTTTGGCACTCTTGGTACCCTTGTCACCCATTTCTTTTGGCTGTTCCCCTCCATCCTCATCAAAACTTTTATATTGTGAGGCATCTGAGAGATCAGCCACTTCCTCATTCTCCATCCGACTGATCTCCTCATTCACCGCTTCCTCCCCCGGGGCCTCAGTGACATGGGCCGTCGCCTCGGAGGAGGGGGCAGCCATTACCCCAGTTTCCTGAGGCTCCTCCTGCCCCCTGCCCTCCTGACGCCTTGCCTGCCTCCGCTGGTAAGAGGGACCCCTAGCCCTGCCATTCCTCATCGGCCCCTCAGCTCCTCCCCTGCCGCCACCGCCAACCCCCGCAGAAGTTGCACCGCCAAGAACTTCCTCACGGCTCCCCTCCGCCCGGCTGGCCATGGCATTAGAGAATGAACGAGGGCAGCGGCTGAACGGGTGACCTAGATCACCACACAGGTGACATCGAATGACACCACAGGACGCGCCCTCGCCACACAAGGCACATTTCTGCACCTTGCAGCCCGCGCTGAAGTGGCGAGGATCACCGCACCTGTGGCAGACCTTCGGCTGCCCCTGGTAGAAGACCAGAATACGATCCCTTCCCAGGAAAGCCGAGGAAGGGATGTGGGTGACAGTGCCCCCTGAACGCTTCAACTTTACCATGAAGGTCCAGCCTCCTGACCAGATGCCAAAATCGTCCCGATTCTTTTTAGGGACCTCCACAACCTCGCCGTACCGGCTCAACCAGGTCATTATGTCAACGCCAGAAAGGGACTCATTACATGTTAAAACGGTCACTTTCTTTGGCCCACTTTGGCGAGAAATTGCCTCCACAGCAAACCCTCGCCAGCCGGGCTCCTCTTTTACCAGCTCATAATTTGACCAAAAGAGCTCTAAGCCCTCTGGCCGAACAAAGCTGATATCAAAGGTGGAGGTCCCAAAAGGATGTATCAGAGCAAAGATGTCAATAGCCCTGAAGTCCATCTTCATGAGGAGCTTCACCACATTTGTCCTAGATGGACAGGCCTCATCGCCCCTCCAGCGAAGACGAACAACATTTCTCCTGGAGACCCCCTGCCCGGCTGTCGGGAGGGACCACACGGTCTCCACCCCCCTTTTCTCTTGGAAGGCAGCTAGACCAAACTTATCTAGCCAGTAGGACAACTCCACCTCTCTTCCCTCTACATTGATCGTCCGCTCCCCTTTTTTGAGGGCCTCCAGGAAGCGGCGGCGAAAAGCATCATTCCCTGGGTCCGGAGATGAGGAAGACCCCCGCAGAACCCCACCGGCAGCAGCCGCATAACTTATGGTGCCTGCAGGTGAGGTGGACGATGGACCAGCCCCTATATTCTCTGAACCTCAACTTCACAGTCAACCATCTCCACCTCACTTACCTCAGCCACACCATTTTCACTAGTAGAACTTTTATTTTTTTCCTTTCCCACACTGGCACCATTCACGCCAACCATACCTCCAGCAGAAACCACCCCTCCAACACCTGACCCTTCACCATTGTCACAGACACTATTCACACCACTTGCACCACTTCCATTCTCATTTACATTTTCATTTGTGTTTTTTTCACTGCTTTCTGCTGGGGGGGTTGCTATTTGCAGTGCTACTGCCCTTTAAGAGTGGTATTGCAGAGTTTAGTTACCACACCCTGCTTTTCAGCAGAGCATGTGCTGCTTGCAGACTGTTGCTCCAGCCTCTCCTGCAGACTATCTCCACACTCCTGTGTGCACTTCACCACCAGGTTCCCCGCAGATACAGGTGACACACATGCAGATGACCTCGGTGGTGCGATCCGGGCCGGCATTACCGCAGCCATTACAGCTGCACCTGAGATGATAATCGGTGCCGGGGCCCCTGACTTTGACCCAGCATCGGATCTGCATGTGGGGGACCCCGACACCACAGCACACGCCGCCGATGATGAGGCCCCGGCTGACAGTGCACCGCCAACACTGCGGGAGCGGTGACCACCGGCAAGGTACCCACAGCCTCCACCCCCCGAGCGTCAGCGGGTGCAGCAGGCGCCAGGCCATCCCCGGTTTTCACAGAGGATCGGGCCTGGACACCTCCACAGATCTTATTACCGCCCGCCACAGGGCCACACTCCAGACCATGCACACTGTCCGGCTCTGCAGCCGCATGCCCACTCTCGCCCCCTCTGCTACTGCCAGCAGAGACGGCGACCGGCGCCATATGACTTGTACTCTCCCCGCTCCCTCGCACCGGAACCACTGCAGGTCCCGGGCCGGGGTGGGTAGCGGGTTCCACACAGCGGGACTGGGGGGTCCCAGGAAGGGGCACAAACACCAACCTCTCCTCCGATGTTTTCTTCCTTTTTTTCCGTTTCTTTTTCCCCCTCCTGGTTGCCTCTGCAGACCTCATCCCCAAACTTCAGGTGGGCATAATTTACTGGGGACTCCAGCTGACGGATCTGCTGCAAGACGAGGCAACCCCCACTACTGCTGTTATCGCTGCCGCTATCATCCGCATCACCCCCATCATCCTCTGAAATGCTATTGTCTGATGGGAGTGGGAACTGCACTGGATCTATCCCGCTGTGTGTGGCCTGGAGATCACCTACCAAGCCCCCATGTGGGTATGGTGCCTCCTCCATCTCCACATGGTCCACCTCCTCCACCTGGGTCGGACGCCGAGACCCCTCTGGCTCCTTCACAGCAGCCATATTATGGAATCTGTCCTCATTGTCCAGTTTTTCCCGGAAAGGCCCGCTGTTATCCAGTATAGCCGCTCTCCGGGCTTCCATACCCTCAATGCCGATCCTCAGGCTGGATATCCTGGCTGTTAGGGCAGACTTCTCTGTGCGGGAGGCCCTGTCTGCAGCCTGCCTCGCCTCCTTCATTTCCTCCCGGAGCCTCCTCAGTGTCTTCCCAGCCTCCTCATACTCGCAGAGGTACACATGGATGCGGGAGCCATAGCTGGTAACCGGCTCCCCTGCGGCCCTAGTGCCCCAATCTTTCTGCACCGCCGCCGCTGGACCTTGCGAGTACTCTGCTCACCTCCGGGAGGAGACACCGCAGTGGCCCTCGCCTCAGCCTTAGGAGCTTTGCAGCCCTCCTGGGTCTTCTTGGGCTCCTCCATGTTTCGGGCCTTGCTGGATCTGGTGACCCTCTTTGCCGGTAGCAATGAGCTCCCACCCCCCGCCGGCTTAGACCGAGGGGTGGGAGACGGGGACTTAGCCCCACAGTTCATCCACTACACCCCTCTCTTTCCTGGGTGTAAGAAAAAAAACTGGTCTCTCTCCTGGAGCAAACAGTCGCACACCTTCCTCCACAGACTACAGGCTTCTAGTGGTGGCTGTATAAATCTGTATGTAGTGAGCTCCCCCTAGTGGTGGCTGTATAAATATGTATGTAGTGAGCTCCCCCTAGTGGTGGCTGTATAAATCTGTATGTACTGAGCTTCCTCTAGTGGTGGCTGTGTAAATCTGTATGTAGTGAGCTCCCTCTAGTGGTGGCTGTATAAATCTATATGTAGTGAGCTCCCTCTAGTGGTGGCTATATAAATCTGAATGTAGTGAGCTCCCTCTAGTGGTGGCTGTATAAATATGTATGTAGTGAGCTCCCCCTAGTGGTGGCTGTATAAATCTTTATGTAGTGAGCTCCCTCTAGTGGTGGCTGTAGAAATCTGTATGTAGTGAACTCTTTTAATATAAAAAATACAAAACTTACAATTAATAAAGAACAAAAATCCAAACCCCAGCAAAACAACCATCCGAGTCCAACATTACCCCCCCAGTCCAAGCAAAAGTCCGAGTTCAGCATAACTGCCCCCATTCAAAGCAACCCCCCCCAAAAACAAAACCTGTCTTCTTCCTCAGAGAAGCTTCCTCCTTCATCTTTCTCTCTGATGCTGCACCAGGGATTCCCGGCCGGTCTCCCATTCCTGTTCTTGCCCAGCCTCAAGCTGCTTAGCGGCTGCGATCTGAGAAAGGTGACTTCAGCCTAGAATGGCAGCCGACTTCATCTCACTTTTTGTT
The DNA here is from genome assembly GCA_033576555.1 of Oophaga sylvatica. NCBI lineage: Eukaryota > Metazoa > Chordata > Amphibia > Anura > Dendrobatidae > Oophaga > Oophaga sylvatica. The sequence goes on along the minus strand of JARQOD010000001.1, from coordinate 990,716,889 downwards.
TCCTCCAGATCTCCTCCTCCCAGGTTACCTCACCCAAGGAGAGAAGAAACATTTTATTAATACACACATACACACTTCACACCAAACCTGACAAAGAAAACTCTGGTCCATCGCCCAAAAAGAAACACAAAAGCCACCTGGCTTAAAACACATCTATCTAAACCACACAATTTTTTTTTCCTTTTATATATATTATATATATATATATATATATTTTTTTTTTTTTTTTTTTAGTTACACACCAAATACAACTATAACAAACCTACCACCAACCCCCCTCCCACCACCATAAAAACCCCAGCACAATACAAAAATAAGCTTCACTGAGGAACTCATGACCTCCTGGAACATCTTACAATACAATACGTACAATACAATACAACCTAACTCTCTATATTACAACACTTCCCCAGAGCCAGGATTGGTGCCTGTAAGCCCTATATCAGTAATTCACTTCTGCAAAACAAAAATCTGACAGTGAAAAGCCCCCAGCCCGTCACCAGGAACCCGGAGATGACAGGCTTCTATCCTAACAATCCCTACTCTACCAGCCGTCCCTACCTGCCTAAACATCTGTCCCTATTTATCTACCTACCTTTCCCTGTCTCTCCCTGCCTGACCCTACTACCCTACCTAACTCACCGCGTGCCTACCTAACTGTCCCTCGGCTGTCCCTGTCCTGTCCCTAACTATCTACCTGTCCCTACTGAAGCTATCTACCTGTCCCTACCACTTACCTGCTTATCTAGGCCCTAGGGTACATTAAATGAGAACCCTCTCCAGAGAAGAGAGGCCCTCGCTGCACCCAGCCTGTCATACTCCAGAGAGCGCACCTTCACCAGGCCACCCAGAATGTTCCTAACAACCTCGTCCCGGGGGAGGATTTTCTGCTGAGTTGACACTAAGCACCGTGCGTTCCACGTGTAAAACCTGATGACTAAACTGACTAGAAATAAAGTGCCCCGATCTCGGCCACCCAGGGATCCGAATGCCCCATACGCCCACTCCGCATAGGAAAGGTGTGCCAGCCGAGGCCAGCCTATGGAAGCACCCACCCTGTTGTAGACCCCTGCATTAAAAGGACACTGAAGGAGGAAGTGCTCCATGCTTTCCAGCGTGTCGCAACACTCCTCACGGGGACAACCCCGATCTTCGGAGTTCCTACACTTCAGGTTGTCCCTTACATACAGTTTCCCGTGGAAGCAGCGCCAAGCCAAGTCCCAAAACTTCAAGGGGACCCGTGCAGAATTCAATAACCTCAGCCCGCCCTCCAGATCCCGACTTGGGCAATCTTTGAGCACCAGAGGCTTCTGGAAATGGGTCAACAGGACCCTCCTGTCAAGGAATTTCCTCGACATGGTCCTGATCTCCCACATTCCCAGACCCCACCGGCGGATCACCTTCAGAACCGGGGTAGCGTAAGCCGGGAGATGCCCATGCGGTGTGCGCAGGTCCTTCACTTGCCCTCCTGTCTCCCATTCCTGGAAGAAGGGCCGAAGCCATCCCCTGCAGGAGAATACCCACGGAGGAGCCCTCTCTGACCAGAGGTTGGCGATGTTAGTCTTGACAAAAGTGTTTACTAGAAACACCACTGGGTTGACCATACCCAACCCTCCTAGTCTCCTTGTGCGATATGTGACCTCTCGCTTGACTAGGTTCAGCCTATTTCCCCATAACATTTGGAAAAACAGGCTGTAGACCCGTGTCCAGAGCGGCTCTGGCAACATGCAGACACTGCCCAGGTATATTAACAAGGGTAGCAAAAAACCCTTAACCAGGCTAACCCTTTCCCTCAGGGTCAAAGACCAACCCTTCCATTGGTCCACCTTCTGGGCGGCGATCCTGAGTCTGCCCTCCCAATTTTGCTGGGGGTAGTCCCCCGGGCCAAATTCGATGCCTAGGATTTTTGCTGATGCCTGAGGCTCTGGAAGAGTGTCCGGGAGACCGAAACTAGGATCTCCCCCTCCCAGCCAGAGACTCTCACACTTTTCCTGATTAATTCCGGACCCAGAAGCCTCCGAGTAGCGACCAACCTCAGACATGACCCACTCCGCCTCCTCACCCGAGGATACGAAAAGGGAGACATCATCAGCATACGCTACCACCCTCAGAGTGGCTTCTGGGGCCGCCTGGTCCATCCTGACTCCCGCCAACGGCCCGCGCTCAATCCTCCTTAAAAGGGGATCTATCGCGAACACGTATAACAGCGGGCTCAACGGACAGCCCTGGCGGACCCAGACCCAACCTCAAAAGGGTGGCCAGACCAACCATTCACGAGCGGGAAAGTCTCTGCCCCCGCATACAGGATCTTTAGCCAATTTACAAACCCCCCAGGCAGACCGTACCTCAGAAGGACGGACCAGAGGTACTCGTGGTTAACCCGATCAAAAGCCTTCGCCTGATCTAAAGACAGCAAGTACCCCTTCCAGTGGCCAGCCCTACCCTGCTCCACTGCCTCTCGGACACCGAGTACTGCACTAAAAGTGCTGCGGCCTGGAACAGAGCAATGCTGGGCCCCCGAAAGGAGCCGGGGTGCAAACTTCACCAGCCGATTGAACAGCACCTTTGCCAGAACCTTCCGGTCCGTATTGAGAAGCGCTATGGGACGCCAATTCTCAATACGGGACGAGTCTTTACCCTTTGACAGGATAATCAGGGCTGACTGCCTCATTGACCGGGAAAGAGCGCCCGAGGAGAGACACTCGTTAAACACCTCAGTCAAGAGGGGGACCAAGGAGTCCCTAAAGGTCTTATAAAACTCGGATGTTAAGCCATCCGGACCTGGCGATTTCTTAGGCCGAAGCCCATCAATGGCCAGTCGCACTTCCTCTTCCCTGATTGCCTCTGTCAAAACGTGAAGCGAGGGGTCATCCCCTGGCTCAGGGATGGCTTCGGCCCAGGAAAGCCGACATCACGTTCCGATCCAGATCCCTCTTCCCCAAGAGGTGTGAGTAGAAAGATCTGATCACCTCCAGGATCCCTGATTTGGATCTGTTCAGGGAACCCGTACTGTCGATCAGTCCTGTCACCACCTTACAACTCACTGACATCTTACAGTTTCTGTAGGGGTCGGGCGAGCGGTACCTCCCGAAATCCCTCTCAAAAACCAAAGATGTGCCTATCGTACTGACACCTCTTGAGTAAAGACTTCACTCTGGAGATCTCCTCACGGTCACCTCCAGCCGAGACGAGATGTTCGAGTTTCCTCCTCAGCTCCTGATACAGGCAGTACCTGCTCAGGCTCCTGTGGCTCGAGAGCTGGCGGAAGAAACTCGCAACCCGTTCCTTGAAGATCTCCCACCACTCTGACTTATCGCTACAGAGATCCAAAAGCGGTACCTGGCTCTGAAGAAAGTCCTCAAAGGATTGTCTTATCTCTGCTTCTTCCAAGAGGGACGAATTCAGCTTCCATAGTCCCTTTCCCATCCGAGGGGTTTCTGAAACATTCAGAGAAAAATAAATCAGACAGTGATCGGAGAACTCCACCTCAACAACGGACACTGCTGAAGAGATGGCTTCCTCCTTCAAAAAAAACCTGTCTATCCTAGACCTACAGCTACCTCTATGAAAGGTGAAACCACAGTGACCTGGGGTGTGCCGGATGTGGACATCCACCAGGCGAGCGTCACTAGCTATGCTATTAAGAGTATTACTATCATAAGCCAGCCGGTCAATGGAGCCTCCCCTATCACGAAGCCTTGTGACAGTGTTAAAGTCACCTCCAAAGACCACCTGCCGACTCGTAAAAAGATAGGGCTTAATCTTCAGGAAGAGACATTTACGGTCCCACTTTGACTGTGGACCATAGATGTTAATGAGCCGAAGCTCCTGTCCCCTCATGAAGACGTCTAAGACCAGGCACCTACCATTTCTACCTCGATAACTCTCCGGCATTCAACCGATGCAGTCTTAAAAAGGACTGCCACCCCGCTACACGGCTCGGCCGCAAGAGACCAGTACGAGGACCCGCACCTCCACTCACTCTCCGCCTTGCGTATGGCCCCCATATCCGTAAGTCTGGTCTCCTGCAAAAACAAAATGTCAGCCTCAAATCGGGTGAGAAAATCAAAGGCCGCAAATCTAGCCGCATCTGACTTTATACTAGCGACATTAATGGTCGCCAGAGTCAACGGGGTGGGTGCCGCCATCATGAGTGATCGAGTTAGATGGCCTTTTTCTTCCCCCCACCCTTTTTCCTAGCCCGCTCATCTCCGGACGATGAAGCCCCCCTCTTCTTTTCAAGAGACAGAGGTATCCATCCCCCCCACCTCTTTCTCATCTCCGGACGCAGGGTTGGCCCCACCTCCTGAAAAAGACATACCCTCCGGAGAAGGGACTCCGCCCCCTCCCAAAGACCCTCCAGATGTTACCTCCGGAACCTCACCTTTTACCCCCATCTCAGCAGGGTCGTCAAGGGCTTGGAACCGGTTGGAGAGGGAGATCAGAGGGGAGTAGGTGGGACCTTCCTTAGGCACCTTGGTCAGGGAAGAAGATTTTCCACCTTTTTTCTTCTTTTTTTTATTTTTTGCACTCTTGGTACCCTTGTCACCCATTTCTTTTGGCTGTTCCCCTCCATCCTCATCAAAACTTTCATATTGTGAGGCATCTGAGAGATCAGCCACTTCCTCATTCTCCATCCAACTGATCTCCTCATTCACCGCTTCCTCCCCCGGGGCCTCAGTGACATGGGCCGTCGCCTCGGAGGAGGGGGCAGCCATTACCCCAGTTTCCTGAGGCTCCTCCTGCCCCCTGCCCTCCTGACGCCTTGCCTGCCTCCGCTGGTAAGAGGGACCCCTACCCTGCCATTCCTCATCGGCCCCTCAGCTCCTCCCCTGCCGCCACCGCCAACCCCCGCAGAAGTTGCACCGCCAAGAACTTCCTCACGGCTCCCCTCCGCCCGGCTGGCCATGGCATTAGAGAATGAACGAGGGCAGCGGCTGAACGGGTGACCTAGATCACCACACAGGTGACATCGAATGACACCACAGGACGCGGCGAGGTGACCCACCTCGCCACACAAGGCACATTTCTGCACCTTGCAGCCCGTGCTGAAGTGGCGAGGATCACCGCACCTGTGGCAGACCTTCGGCTGCCCCTGGTAGAAGACCAGACCTTCCCAGGAAAGCCGAGGAAGGGATGTGGGTGACAGTGCCCCCTGAACGCTTCAACTTTACCATGAAGGTCCAGCCTCCTGACCAGATGCCAAAATCGTCCCGATTCTTTTTAGGGACCTCCACAACCTCGCCGTACCGGCTCACCTAACTCTCTATATTACAACCAACACTTACCCAGAGCCAGGATTGGGGCCTGTAAGCCCTATATCAGTAATTCACTTCTGCAAAACAAAAATCTGATAGTGAAAAGCCCCCAGCCCGCCACCAGGAAAGTGGAGATGACAGGCGTCTATCCTAACAAGCCTTACTCTACCAGCCGTCCCTACCTGCCTAAACATCTGTCCCTATTTATCTACCTACCTTTCCCTGTCTCTCCCTGCCTGACCCTACTGCCCTACCTAACTCACCGCGTGCCTACCTGACTGTCCCTCGGCTGTCCCTGTCCTGTCCCTATCTACCTGTCCCTACTGAAGCTATCTACCTGTCCCTACCACTTACCTGCTTATCTAGGCCCTAGGGTACATTAAATGAGAACCCTCTCCAGAGAAGAGAGGCCCTCGCTGCACCCAGCCTGTCATACTCCAGAGAGCGCACCTTCACCAGGCCACCCAGAATGTTCCTAACAACCTCGTCCCGGGGGAGGATTTTCTGCTGAGCTGACACTAAGCACCGTGCGTTCCACGTGTAAAACCTGACGACTAAACTGACTGGAAATAAAGTGCCCCGATCTCGGCCACCAGGGATCCGAATGCCCCATATGCCCACTCCGCATAGGAAAGGTGTGCCAGCCGAGGCCAGCCTATGGAAGCACCCACCCTGTTGTAGACCCCTGCATTAAAAGGACACTGAAGGAGGAAGTGCTCCATGCTTTCCAGCGTGTCGCAACACTCCTCACGGGGACAACCCCGATCTTCGGAGTTCCTACACTTCAAGTTGTCCCTTACATACAGTTTCCCGTGGAAGCAGCGCCAAGCCAAGTCCCAAAACTTCAAGGGGACCCGTGTATAATTCAATAAACTCAGCCCGCCCTCCAGATCCCGACTTGGGCAATCTTTGAGCACTAGAGGCTGTAGACCCGTGTCCAGAATGGCTCTGGCAACATGCAGACACTGCCCAGGTATATACCAAGGGTAGTAAGAAACCCTTAACCAGGCTAATCCTTTCCCTCAGGGTCAAAGACCAATCGGCGATCTTAAGTCTGCCCTCCCAGTTTGCTGGGGGTAGTCCCCCGGGCCAAATTAGATGCCTAGAATTTTTGCCGAAGCCTGGGGCTCTGAAGAGTGTCCGGGAGGCCAAAACTAGGGTCTCCCCCTCCCAGCCAGAGACTCTCACACTTTTCCTGATTAATTCTGGACCCACTCCGCCTCCTCACCCGAGGACATGAAAAGGGAGACGTCATCGGCATACGCTACCACCCTCTGAGTGGCTTCTGAGGCCGCCTGGTCCATCCTGACTCCCACCAACGGCCCGCACTCACTCCTCCTTAAAGTGGATCTATCGCGAACATGTATAACAGCGGCTCAACGGACAGCCCTGGCGGACCACAGACCCAACCTCAAAAGGGCGGCCAGACCAACCTTTCACAAGCGGAAAAGTCTCTGCCCCGCATACAATATCTTTAGCCAATTTACAAGCCCCCCAGGCAGGTAATCTTGGTTAACCCGATCAAAAGCCTTCGCCTGGTCTAAAGACAGCAAATACCCCTTCCAGTGACCCGCCCTACCCTGCTCCACTGCCTCTCGGACACCGAGTACTGCACTAAAAGTGCTGCGGCCTGGAACAGAGCAATGCTGGGCCCCCGAATGGAGCCGGGGCGCAAACTTCACCAGCCGTTTGAACAGCACCTTTGCCAGAACCTTCCGGTTCGTATTGAGAAGCGCTATGGGACGCCAATTCTCAATACAGGACGAGTCCTTACCCTTTGACAGGATAATCAGGGCCGACTGCCTCATTGACCAGGAAAGAGCGCCCGAGGAGAGACACTCGTTAAACACCTCAGTCAAGAGAGGAACCTAGGAGTTCCTAAAGGTCTTATGAAACTTGGATGTTAAGCCATCCAGACCTGGTGATTTCTTAGGCCAAAGCCCATCAATGGCAAGTCGCACTTCCTCTTCCATGATTGCCTCTGTCAAAATGTGAAGCGAGGGGACATCCCCTGGCTCATGGATGGCTTCGGCCAGGAAAGTCGACATCACGTACCGATCCAGATTCTTCTTCCCCAAGAGGTGTGAGTAGAAAGATCTGATCACCTCCAGGATCCCTGATTTGGATCTGTTCAGGGAACCTGTGCTGTCGACCAAACCGGTCACCACCTTACAACTCACTGACATCTTACAGTTTCTGTAGGGTCGGGCGAGTGGTACCTTCCGAAATCCCTCTCAAAAGCCAAAGATGTGTGCCTATCTTACTGACACCTCTTGAGTAAAGACTTCACTCTGGAGATCTCTTCACGGTCACCTCCAGCCGAGACGAGATGTTTGAGTTTCTTCCTCATACACGTGTTACCTGCTCAGGCTCCTGTGGCTCGAGAGCTGGCGGAGAAACTCGCAACTCATTCCTTGAACATCTCCCACCACTCTGACTTATCGCTACAGAGATCCAAAAGCGGTACCTGGCTCTGAAGAAAGTTCTCAAAGAATTGTCTTATCTCTACTTCTTCCAAGAGGACGAATTCAGCTTCCATAGTCCCTTTCCCATCCGAGGGGTTTCTGAAACATTCAGAGAAAAAGAAATCCGACAGTGATCGGAGAACTCCACCTCAACAATGGACACTGCTGAAGAAGATGGCTTCCTCCTTCAAAAAACACCTATCTATCCTAGACCTGCAGCTACCTCTATGAAAGGTGAAACCACAGTGACCTGGGGTGTGCCGGATGTGGACATCCACCAGGCGAGCGTCACTAGCTATGCTATTAAGAGTATTACTATCATAAGCCAGCGGTCAATGGAGTCTCCCCTATCACGATGCCTTGTCACAGTATTAGAGCCCCGTCACACTCTTCAATGTCCCAGCGATCCCACCAACGATCCGACGTTGATGGGATCGCTGGCACATCGTTAGCTAATCGCTGGTGAGCTGTCACATAGGCAGACTCACCAGCGATCAGGACCATCGAGCATGCTGGTATCCAGGGTAAACAGCGGGTAACTAAGCGCGGCGCAACGATATCGATCATGATATCGTAGTGTGTAACGGGGCCTTTAAAGTAGTGTGTAACGGGGCCTTTAAAGTCACCTCCAAAGACCACCTGCTGACTCGTAAAAAGATAGGGCTTAATCTTCAGGAAGAGACATTTACGGTCCGACTTTGACTGTGGACCATAGATGTTAATGAGCCGAAGCTCTTGTCCCCTCCATGAAGACGTCTAAGACCAGGCACCTCCCCATTTCTACCTCGATAACTCTCCGGCATTCAACCGATGCAGTCTTAAAAGGACTGCCACCCCGCTACAACGGCTCATCTGCAAAAGACCAGTACGAGGACCCGCACCTCCCATCGCTCACCCCCATATCCGTAAGTCTGGTTTCCTGCAAAAACAAAATTTCAGCCTCAAATCGGGTGAGAAAATCAAAGGCCGCAAATCTAGCCACATCAGACTTTATACTAGCGACATTAATGGTCGCCAGAGTCAACGGGGTGGCTGCCGCCATCATGAGTGATCGAGTTAGATGGCCTTTTTCTTCCCCCCACCCTTTTTTCTAGCCCGCTCATCTCCGGATGATGAAGCCCCCCTCTTCTTTTCAGAGAGACAGAGGTATCCATCCCTCCCACTTCTTTCTCATCTCCGGATGCAGGGTTGGCCCCACCTCCCGAGGAAGACCACATCCTCTGGAGAAGAGACTCCGCCCCTCTCCAAAGGCCCTCCCGATGTTTACCTCTGGAACCTCACCCGACCCGTCTCAGCAGGTCATCAAGGGCTTGGAACCGGTTGGAGAGGGGAGTCGGTGGGACCTTCCTTAGGTACCTTGGTCAGGGAGGGAGAAGACTTTCCACCTCCCTTCTTTTTTTAATTTTTGGCACTCTTGGTACCCTTGTCACCCACTTCTTTTGGCTGTTTCCCTCCATCCTCATCAAAACTTTCATGTTGGGAGGCATCTGAGAGATCAACCACTTCCTCATTCTCCATCCGTCTGATTTCCTCATTCAACGCTTCCTCCCCGGGGCTCAGTGACATGGGCCTATGCCTCAGAGGAGGGGGCAACCATTACCCCAGTTTCCTGAGGCTCCTCCTGCCCCCTGCCCTCCCTGACGCCTTGCCTGCGTCCGCTGGTAAGAGGGACCCCTAGCCCTGCCATTCCTCATCGGCCCCTCAGCTCCTCCCCTGCCGCCACCTCCAACCCCTGCAGAAGTTGCACCGCCAAGAACTTTCCTCGCTGCTCCCTCCGCCCGGCCAGCCATGCATTAGAGAAGGAACGAGGGCAGCGTCTGAACGGGTGACCTAGATCGCCACATAGGTGACATCGAATGACACCACAGGACATAGCGAGGTGACCCACCTCGCCACACAAGGCACATTTCTGCAGAGGCGACGGTCACCGCACCTGTGGCAGACCTTCGGCTGCCCCTGGTAGAAGACCAGAATACGATCCCTTACCAGGAAAGCCGAGGAAGGTATGTGGGTGACAGTGCCCCCTGAACGCTTCAACTTTACCATGAAGGTCCAGCCTCCTGACCAGATGCCAAAATCGTCCCGGTTCTTCTTAGGGACCTCCACAACCTAGCCGTACCGGCTCAACGGGTCATATGTCGATGCCAGAAAGAGACTCATTACACATTAAACGGTCAATTTCTTCGGCCCACTTGGGCGAGAAATTGCCTCCACAGGAAACCCTCGCCAGCTGGGCTACCCTTTTACCAGCTCATAATTCGACCAAAAGAGCTCTAAGCCCTCCGGCCGCACAAAAGCTGATATCAAAGGTGGAGGTCCAAAAGGATGTATCAGAGCAAAGATGTCAACAGCCCTGAAGTCCATCTTCATGAGGAGCTTCACCACATTTGTCCTAGATGGACACATCTCATCGCCCCTCTCCAGCGAAGACGAACAACATTTCTCCTGGAGACCCCTGCGCGGCTGTCGGGAGGGACCACACGGTCTCCAACCCCCTTTTCTCTTGGAGGCAGCTAGACCAAACTTATCTAGCCAGTAGGATAACTCCACCTCTCTTCCCTCTACATTGATCGTCCACTCCCCTTTTTTGAGGGCTTCCAGGAAAACGGTGGCGAAAAGCATCATTCCCTGGGTCCGGAGATGAGAAACCCCCCCGGCAGCAGCCACATAAACTAATGGTGCCTGCAGGTGAGGGGGACGATGGACCAGCCCCTTATATTCCCTGAACCATCAACCTCAGTCAACCATCTCCACCTCACTTACCTCAGCCTCACCATTTTCACTAGTAAACTTCTTTTTTTTTTCCTTTCCCGCGCTGGCACCATTCACACCAACCAACACTCCAGCAGAAAGCGCCCCTCCAACACCTGACCCTTCATCATTGTCACAGACACTATTCACACACCACTTGCACCACTTACATTCTTATTTACATTTTCATTTGTGTTTTTTTCACTGCTTTCTGCTGGGGGGGTTGCTATTTGCAGTGCTACTGCCCCTTTAAGAGTGGTATTGCAGAGTTTAGTTACCACACCCTGCTTTTCAGCAGAGCATGTGCTGCTTGCAGACTGTTGCTCCAGCCTCTCCTGCAGACCATCTCCACACTCCTGTGTGCACTTCACCACCAGGTTTCCCGCAAGATACAGGTGACACACATGCAGATGACCTCGTGGTGCGATCCGGGCCGGCATTACCGCAGCCATTACAGCTGCACCTGAGATGATATTCGGTGCCGGGGCCCCTGACTTTGACCCAGCATCGGATCTGCATGTGGGGACCCCGACACCACAGCACACGCCGCCGATGGATGCGGCCCCGGCTGACAGTGCACCGCCAACAATGCGGGGAGCGGTGACCACAGCAAGTACCCACAGCCTCCACCCCCCGAGCGTCAGCGGGTGCAGCAGGCGCCAGGCCGTCCCCGGTTTTCACAGAGGATCGGGCCTGGACACCTCCACAGATCTTATTACCGCCCGCCACAGGGCCACACTCCAGACCATGCACACTGTCCGGCTTGCAGCCGCATGCCCACTCTCGCCCCTTCTGCTACTGCCAGCAGAGACGGCGACGGGCGCCATATGACTTGTACTCTCCCGCTCCCTCGCACCGGAACCACTGCAGGTCCCGGGCCGGGGTGGGTAGCGGGTTCCACACAGCGGGACTGGGGGGTCCCAGGAAGGGGCACAAACACCAACCTCTCCTCCGATGTTTTCTTCCCTTTTTTCCGTTTCTTTTTCCCCCTCTGGTTGCCTCTGCAGACCTCATCCCCAAACTTCAGGTGGGCATAATTTACTGGGGACTCCCGCTGACGGATCTGCTGCAAGACGAGGCAACCCGCTACTGCTGTTATCGCTGCCGCTATCATCCGCATCACCCCCATCATCCTCTGAAATACTATTGTCTGATGGGGTGGGACCTGCACTGGATCTATCCCGTGTGTGTGGCCTGGAGATCACTTACCAAGCCCCCAGGTGGGTACGATGCCTCCTCCATCTCCATATGGTCCACCTCCCTCCACCTGGGTCGGACGCCGAGAACCCCTCTGGCTCCTTTGCAGCAGCCATGTTATGGAATCGGTATTCATTGTCCAGTTTTTCCTGGAAAGGCCCGCTGTTATCCAGTTAGCCGCTCTCCGGCTTCCATGCCCTCAATGCAGATCTGCAGGTTGGATATCCTGGCTGTTAGGGGCAGACCTGCTCTGTGCGGGAGGCCCTGTCTGCAGCCTGCCTGCCTCCTTCATCTCCTCCCGGAGCCTCCTCAGGGTCTTCCCAGCCTCCTCATACTCGCAGAGGTACACATGGATGCGGAGCCATAGCTGGTAACCGGCGGCCCTAGTGCCCCATCCTTCTGCACCGCCGCCGCTGGACCTCTGCGAGTACTCGCTCACCTCGGGAGGGACACCGCAGTGGCCCTCGCCTCAGCTTAGGAGCTTTGCAGCCCTCCTGGGTCTTCCTGGGCTCCTCCATGTTTCGGGCCTTGCCGGATCTTGTGACCCTCTTTGCCGGTAGCAATGAGCTCCCACCCCCCGCCGGCTTAGACCGAGGGGTGGGAGACGGGGACTTAGCCCCACAGTTCATCCACTACACCCTCTCTTTTTGGGTCAGAGAGGCGGGGATTCCTAGGTGGTAAAAAAAACTGGTGTCTCTCTTGGAGCAAAACCAACAGCACCTTCCTCCACGAGTCCACAGACTACAGGCTCCTAGTGGTGGCTGTATAAATCTGTATGTAGTGAGCTCCCCTAGTGGGGCTGTGTGTAGTGAGCTCCCTCTAGTGGTTGCTACTCCACCATTTTTATGATTTTTTTTTTTATAGCACTAGTACCATTTCCAGTAATCCCATCGTGTTTTGCCAGATATTTAGCGCAGTTGTTGTACATGAAAGGCAGAAGTCAATTCTACTGTAATTGTCTACATACATAAGTTTCTCTGCTTCTTTATACTCTGTGCTCTCACCAGATCATTAGAGTAATTTTTCATCTTTGTCTCTTCCATTGCAGGGAGCGATGAGCTGGGATCTGGAGGATACGTGGACGGATACGTTACGGAGCCTAGAATCATTGATGAGATGGATACAACATTGATGACTCCGATTACGATATCTATATCGATGATGTAAGTTTATAGCAAATTATTCTTTGATTTGTTTATTACTATATGACCAGTTGAGAATTTAAAGGGGTTTTCTGGATCCAAAACCATTATCTAAGGAACCTCTGTTGATCCCCATCTTTGACTTTCTACTATGTAAACACTTTTAAAGGGAATGTCAACCTAACAGCAAGGTCTCTGGCAGCACTATTGGTCCAGTGATGGAGCCAAATGTATATCTTCAATTACCAGCCCTGCATCACCTAGTAATTAGTATATATCTGTATACGGTACGGCAGTATTCCACCACTCCAGTCCTCTAAGCCGACCAACAGATCATGTTTTCAGGGTTTCATTAGTATTACACAGGAAAAACTACTGTACAGCGACACTACTTGGGCAGATGCATCTAGCCAAAACCTGTTACTACATCAGGTATCTGCAGGCACACTAGGGGGGCTCACTACATACAGATTTATACAGCCACCACTAGAGGGAGCTCACTACATACAGATTATACAGTCACCATTAGAAGGAGCTCACTACATACAGATTCATACAGCCACCACTAGAGGGAGCTCACTACATACAGATTCATACAGCCACCACTAGGGGGAGCTCACTACATACAGATTATACAGCCACCACTAGAGGGAGCTACTACATACAGATTCATACAGCCACCACTAGGGGGAGCTCACTACATACAGATTTATACAGCTACAATAGGGGACTCACTACATACAGATTTATACAGCCACCACTAGAGGCCTGTAGTTGTGGAGGAAGGTGTGCGACTGTTTGCTGCAGGGGAAACACCAGTTTTTTTTCTTACACACAGGAATCCCCCCCTCTCTGACCCAGGAAAGAGAGGGGTGTAGTGGATGAACTGGTGGGGCTAAGTCCCCGTCTCCCACCCTCGGTCTAAGCCGGCGGGGGGTGGGAGCTCATTGCTACGGCAAAGAGGGTCACCAGATCCAGCAAGGCCCGAAACATGGAGGAGCCCAGGAAGACCCAGGAGGGCTGCAAAGCTCCTAGGCTGAGGCGAGGGCACTGCGGTGTCTGCTCCCGGAGGTGAGCAAAGTACTCGCAGAGGTGCAGCGGCGGCGGTGCAGAAGGACTGGGGCACTAGGGCCGCAGGGGGAGCCGGTTACCAGCTATGGCTCCCGCATCCAATGTGTACCTCTGCGAGTATGAGGAGGCTGGGAAGACCCTGAGGAGGCTCGGGAGGAGATGAGGAGGCGAGGCAAGCTGCAGACAGGGCCTCCCGCACAGAGAAGTCTGCCCTAACAGCCAGGATATCCAGCCTGAGGATCGGCATTGAGGGCATGGAAGCCGCGAGAGCGGCTATACTGGATAACAGCGGGCCTTTCCAGTAAAAAACTGGACAATGAGGACGATTCCACAACATGGCTGCTGCAAAGGAGCCAGAGGGGTCTCGCCGTCCAAACCCAGGTGGAGGAGGTGGACCATGTGGAGATGGAGGAGGCACCGTACCCACACCGGGGGCTTGGTAAGTGATCTCCAGGCCACACACAGCGGGATAGATCCAGTGCAGGTCCCACTCCCATCAGACAATAGCATTTCAGAGGATGATGGGGTGATGCGGATGATAGCGGCAGAGATACAGCAGTAGTGGGGGTTGCCTCGTCTTGCAGCAGATCGTCAGCTGGAGTCCCCAGTAAATTATGCCCACCTGAAGTTTGGGGATGAGGTCTGCGGGGACGAGGCGACCGGAGGGGGAAAAAGAAACGGAAAAAAAAAAGGAAGAAAACATCAGAGGAGAGGTTGGTGTTTGTCCCCCTTCCTGGGACCCCTGGTCCTGCTGTGTGGAACCCGCTACCCACCCCGGCCCGGGACCTGCAGTGGGTCCGGTGCGAGGGAGCGGGGAGAGTACAAGTCTTATGGCGCAGGTCGCCGTCTCTGCTGGCGGTAGCAGAGGGGGCGGAGAGTGGGCATACGGCTGCAGAGCCGGACAGTGTGCATGGTCTGGAGTGTGGCCCTGTGGCGGGCGGTTAATAACATCTGTGGAGGTGTCCAGGCCCGATCCTCTGTGAAAACGGCATATGCTGTGGTGTCAGGGTCCCCTATATGCAGATCAATGTTGGGTCAAAGTCGGGGCCCCGGCACCGGTTATCATCTCGGGTGCAGCTGTAATGGCTGCAGTAATGCCGGCCCGGACCACACCCTCGCTGGAGAGCCCTTGACGACCTGCTGAGACGGGGGTCGGGAGTGAGGTTCCGGAGGTAACATCTGGAGGGTCTTTGGGAGGGGGCAGAGTCCCTTCTACAGAGGGTGTGTCTTCCTCGGGAGATGGGGCCAACCCTGGGTCGGAGATGAGAAAGAGGTGGGAGGGATGGATACCTCTGTTTGTCTGAAAAGAAGGATGGGGGCTTCATTGTCGGAGATGAGCGGGCTAGGAAAATGGGTGGGGGGAAGAAAAGGCCATCTAACTCGATCATCATGATGGCGGCACCCACCCGTTGACTCTGGCGACCATTAATGTCGCTAGTATAAAGTCTGATGCGGCTAGATTTGCGGCCTTTGATTTTCTCACCCGATTTGAGGCTGAAATTTTGTTTTTGCAGGAGACCAGAGTTACGGATATGGGGGCCATACGCAAGGCGGAGAGTGAGTGGAGGTGCGGGTCCTTGTACTGGTCTCTTGTGGCCGAGCGTGTAGCGGGGTGGCAGTCCTTTTTAAGATGCAGCGGTTGAATGCCGGGAGTTATCGAGGTAGAAATGGGGAGGTGCCTGGTCTTAGACGTCTTCATGAGGGGACAGGAGCTTCGCTCATTAAACATCTATGGTCACAGTCAAAGTGGGACTGTAAATGTCTCTTCCTGAAGATTAAGCCCTATCTTTTTTTTTTTACGAGCAGATGATCTTTGGAGGTGACTTTAACACTGTCACAAGGCTTCGTGATAGGGGAGGCTCCATTGACCGGTGGCTTATGATAGTAATACTCTTAATAGCATAGCTAGTGACGCTCGCCTGGTGGATGTCCACATCGGGCACACCCCAGGTCACTGTGGTTTCACCTTTCATAGAGGTGCTGAGGTCTAGGATAGACGGGATTTTTTTTGAAGGGGAAGCCATCTCTTCAGCAGTGTCCGTTGATGAGGTGGAGTTCTCGATCACTGTCTGATTTTCTTTTTCTCTGAATGTTTCCGAAACTCTTTGGATGGGAAAGGGGATATGGAAGCTGAATTCGTCCCTCTTAAAAGAAGCAGAGATAAGACAATCCTTTGAGGGCTTTCTTCAGAGTCAGGTACCACTTTTGGATCTCTGTAGCGATAAGTCAGAGTGGTGGAGATGTTCAAGGAACGGGTTGCGAGTTTCTTCCACCAGCTCTCGAGCCTCAGGAGCCTGAGCAGGTGCCACCTTTCTCAGGAAACTGAGGAGGAAACTCGATCATCTTGTCTCGGCTGGAGGTGCCCGTGAGGAGATCTCCAGAGTGAAGTCTTTACTCCAAGAGGTGTCCGTACGATAGGCACACATCTTTGATTTTTGAGAGGGATTTCGGGAGGTACCACTCGCCAGACCCCTACAGAAACTGTAAGATGTCAGTGAGTTGTAAGGTAATGGCTTAACATCCGAGTTTTATAAGACCTTTAGGGACTCTTGGTCCCCCTCTTGGCTGAGGTGTTTAACGAGTGTCTCTCCTCGGGCGCTCTTTTCCCTGTCATGAGGCAGTTCTGCCCTGATTATCATGTCAAAGGGTAAGGACTCGTCCCGTATTGAGAATTGGTGTCCCATAGCACTTCTCATACGGACCGGAAGGTTCTGGCAAAGGTGCTGTTCAAAAGGCTGGTGAAGTTTGCACCCCGGTTCCTTTCGGGGGCCCAGCATTGCTCTGTTTCCAGGCCGCAGCACTTTTAGTGCAGTACTCGGTGTCCGAGAGGCAGTGGAGCAGGTAGGGCGGGTCACTGGAAGGGGTATTTGCTGTCTTTAGACCAGGCGAAGGCTTTTGATCGGGTGAATATGAGTAACTCTGGTCCGTCCTTCTGAGGTACTGTCTGTCTGGGCGGTTTGTGAATTGGCTAAAGATCTGTATGCGGGGGCAGAGATTTCCCGCTTGTGAGTGGTTGGTCTGGCCGCCCTTTTGAGGTTGGGTCTGGGGTCCGCCAGGGCTGTCCGTTAAGCCGCTGTTATACGTGTTCGGTTAGATCCCCTTTTAAGGAGGATTGCGCGCGGCCGTTGGTGGGAGTCAGATGGACCAGGCGGCGCAGAAGCCACTCTGAGGATGGTAGCGTATGCCGATGAGTCTGACGTCTCCCTTTTCGTGTCCTCGGGTGAGGAGGCGGAGTGGGTCATGTCTGAGGTTGGTCGCTACTCGGAGGCTTCTGGGTCCAGAATTAATCAGGAAAAGTGTGAGAGTCTCTGGCTGGGAGGGGTAGACCCTAATTTTGTTCTGGACACTCTTCCAGAGCCCCAGGCATTGGCAAAAATCTAGGCATCGAATTTGGCTGGGGGACACCCCCAGCAAAATTGGGAGGGCAGACTTAAGATCGCTGCCAGAAGGTGGACCAATGGAAGGGTTGGTCTTTGACCCTGAGGAAAAAGGGTTAGCCTGTTTAAGGGTTTTTTGCTACCCTTGGTAATATACCTGGGCAGTGTCTGCATGTTGCAAGAGCCGCTCTGGACAGGGTCTACAGCCTGTTTTTCCAGATGTTA
Source organism: Oophaga sylvatica (assembly GCA_033576555.1). Lineage (NCBI taxonomy): Eukaryota > Metazoa > Chordata > Amphibia > Anura > Dendrobatidae > Oophaga > Oophaga sylvatica. The sequence continues at coordinate 990,699,403 of JARQOD010000001.1, read as the reverse complement.
TGGGGAAATAGGCTGAACCTAGTTTACGAGAGGTCACATATCGCACTAGGAGGGTTGGGTATGGTCAACCCAGTGGTGTTTCTAGTAAACAACTTTTGTCAAGACTAACATCGCCAACCTTGGTCAGAGAGGGCTCCTCCGTGGGTATTCTCCTCCAGGTAATGGCTTCGGCCCTTCTTCCAGGAATGAGAGACCAGAAGGGCAAGTGACGGGACCTATGCACACCGCAATGGACATCTCCCGGCTTACTCTACCCCGGTTCTGAAGGTAATCCACTGGTGGAGTCTGGGAATGTGGGAGATCAGGACCATGTCGAGGAAATTCCTGACAGGAGGGTCCTGTTGACCCATTTCAGAAGACTCTGGTGTCAAAGATTGCCCAAGTCGGGAACTGGAGGGCGGGCTGAGGTTATTGAATTCTGCACGGGTCCCCTTGAAGTTTTGGGACTTGGCTTGGCGCTGTTTTCCATTGGAATCTGTAGTAAGGGACAACTGAAGTGTAGGAACTCCGAAGATCGGAGTTGACCCCGTGAGGAGTGTTGCGACACACTGGAAAGCATGGAGCACTTCCTCCTTCAGTGTCCTTTTAATACAGGGGTCTACAACAGGGTGGGTGCTTCCATAGTGGCCTCGGCTGGCACACCTTTCCTATGCGGAGTGGGCGTATGGGACATTCGGATCCCTGGGTGGCCGAGATCGGGGCACTTTATTTCTAGTCAGTTTGTCGTAGGTTTTACATGTGGAACGCACGGTGCTTAGTGTCAATCAGCAGAAAATCCTCCCCGGGACGAGGTTGTTAGGAACATTCTGGGTGGCCTGGTGAAGGTGCGCTCTCTGGAGTATGACAGGCTGGTGCAGCGAGGGCCTCTCTTCTCTGGAGAGGGTTCTCATTTAATGTACCCTAGGGCCTAGATAAGCAGGTAAGTGGTAGGGACAGGTAGATAGCTTCAGTAGAGACAGGTAGATAGTTAGGGACAGGACAGGGACAGCGAGGGACAGTTAGGTAGGCACGGGTGAGTTAGGTAGGGCAGTAGGGTCAGGCAGGGAGAGACAGGGAAAGGTAGGTAGATAAATAGGGAAGATGTTTGGCAGGTAGGGACGGCTGGTAGAGTAGGATGGTTTAGGATAGAAGCTGTCATCTCCGGGTTTCCTGGTGACGGGCTGGGGGCTTTTCACTATCAGATTTTTGTTTTGCAGAAGTGAATTACTGATATAGGGCTTACAGGCCCCAATCCTGGCTCTGGGTAAGTGTTTGTAATATAGACAGTTAGGTTGTATTGTATTGTATAGTATTGTAAGATGTTCCTGGAAGTCATGAGTTCCTCGGTGAAACTTATTTTTGTATTGTGTGGGGGGTTTATGGTGGTGGGAGGGGGGTTGGTGGTAGGTTTGATATAGTTGTATTTGCTGTGTAACTAAAAAAAAAAAATATATATATATATATATATATATATATATATAAAAGGAAAAAAAAAATTGTGTGGTTTAGATAGATGTGTTTTAAGCCAGGTGGCTTTTATGTTTCTTTTTGGGCGTGGACCAGAGTTTTCTTTGTCAGGTTTGGTGTGAAGTGTGTATGTGTGTATTAATAAAATGTTTCTTCTTCTCCTTGGGTGAGTAAACTGGGGAGGAGGAGATCTGGAGGAAACAAAAAGTGAGATGAAGTCGGCTGCCATTCTAGGCTGAAGTCGCCTTTCTCCGATGCAGCCGCTAAGCAGCTTGAGGCTGGACAAGTCAGGAATGGGAGACCGGCTGGGAATCCCTGGTGCAGCATCAGAGAGAAAGATGGAGGAGGAAGCTTCTCTGAGGAAGAAGACAGGTTTTGTTTTGGGAGGGGGGTTGCTTTGAATGGGGGCAGTTATGCTGGACTCGGACTTTTGCTGGACGGAGGGTTAATGTTGGACTGGACGGTTGTTTTGCTGCGGTTTGGATTTTGCTATTTATTAATTGTAAGTTTTGTATTTTTATAAGAGTTTACTACATACAGATTATACAGCCTCCACTAGGGGGAGCTCACTACATATAGATTTATACAGTCACCACTAGAGGGAGCTCACTACATAGAGATTTATACAGCCTCCACTAGGGGGAGCTCACTGCATACAGCCTCCTGCACAGTATGATCTGTGTCGTATTCTGTCCAATTGCCAGAAAGTTCTCAAATTTGTGACTTATCAAAAACTGACGGCAACATCCAAACATAGATTCAGTGTGAACAGGTGCTAAACCTAGAGTCACCAACTCATATACATACAAGAGAAAAAAGGTAGCACACTGTAGCGCTATAGCTTGCAAACACGAAATATGAAAAATATGAAAAATGAATTGCATCATTACCTTAGAAATATGAAAAATGAGAAGTCTTAGCGCATAAGATGGCCAAATTATGTGAGCCTGATAGCCACGTCAAGGCTCTTCTCGTATATAGGTCCTAACTAATGCCTATCCTCGCTTAGAAAAGTCTGTCTGCATGGGAACGTATGAATCCTCTCTTCAGACTAAAATCTACATCTCTGTGGAGGGGTGATGAACCTGTTGTAATTAAAAAGCCTGTGACCACCAGGTGGAGTGCTCAGGTAGAAGGTAAATGAATACATATCAAAAAACTGACCGGCACATCCAACATAGATTAGTGTGAACAGGTGCTAAACCCAGAGTCACCAACTCATATACATACAAGAGAAAAAGGTAGCACACTGTACGCTTTTAGCTTGCAAACACGAAATATGAAAAATAGAAAAATTTAATTGCATCATTACCTTAGAAATATGAAAATTGAGAAGTCTTAGCGCATAAGATGGCCAAATTATGTGAGCTGATAGCCACGTCAAGGCTCTTCTCGTATTCAGGTCCTAACTATGCCAATCCTCGCTTAGAAAAGTCTGTCTGCATGGGAACGTAAGAATCCTCTCTTCAGACTAAAATTACATCTCTGTGGAGGGGTGATGAACCTGTTTGTAATTAAAAAGCCTGTGACCACCAGGTGGAGTGCTCAGGTAGAAGGTAAATGAATACATATCAAAAAACCTGACCGGCACATCCAAAACATAGATTCAGTGTGAACAGGTGCTAAACCTAGAGTCACCAACTCATATACATACAAGAGAAAAAGGTAGCACACTGTAGCGCTATAGCTTGCAAACACGAAATATGAAAAATATGAAAAATGAATTGCATCATACCTTAGAAATATGAAAAATTGAGAAGTCTTAGCGCATAAGATGGCCAAATTATGTGAGCCTGATACCCGTCAAGGCTCTTTCGTATATCAGGTCCTAACTAATGCCTATCCTCGCTTAGAAAAGTCTGTCTGCATGGGAACGTATGAATCCTTCCTTCAGACTAAAATCTACATCTCTGTGGAGGGGTGATAACCTGTTGTAATTAAAAAGCCTGTGACCACCAGGTGGAGTGCTCAGGTAGAAGGTAAATGAATCCTATCAAAAAACTGACCGGCACATCCAAACATAGATTCAGTGTGAAACAGGTGCTAAACCTAGAGTCACCAACTCATATACATACAAGAGAAAAAGGTAGCACACTGTAGCGCTATAGCTTGCAAACACAAAATATGAAAAATATGAAAAATGAATTGCATCATTACCTTAGAAATATGAAAAATTGAGAAGTCTTAGCGCATAAGATGGCCAAATTATGTGAGCCTGATAGCCACGTCAAGGCTCTTCTCGTATATCAGGTCCTAACTAATGCTATCCTCGCTTGAAAAGTCTGTCTGCATGGGAACGTATGAATCCTCTCTTCAGACTAAAATCTACATCTCTGTGGAGGGGTGATGAACCTGTTGTAATTAAAAAGCCTGTGACCACCAGGTGGAGTGCTCAGGTAGAAGGTAAATGAATACATATCAAAAAACTGACCGGCACATCCAAACATAGATTCAGTGTGAACAGGTGCTAAACCTAGAGTCACCAACTCATATACATACAAGAGAAAAAGGTAGCACACTGTAGCGCTATAGCTTGCAAACACGAAATATGAAAATATGAAAAATGAATTGCATCATTACCTTAGAAATATGAAAAATTGAGAAGTCTTAGCGCATAAGATGGCCAAATTATGTGAGCCTGATAGCCACGTCAAGGCTCTTCTCGTATATCAGGTCCTAACTAATGCCTATCCTCGTTAGAAAAGTCTGTCTGCATGGGAACGTATGAATCCTCTCTTCAGACTAAAATCTACATCTCTGTGGAG
>JARQOD010000001.1:990554451-990695092 GCA_033576555.1 Oophaga sylvatica | reverse complement strand
CAATGTATCAGTTGGAGTCACAGAGCATTGTCTGCACTGGATACATGTATCAGTCTGGATCACAGAGCATTGTCTGCACTGGATACATTGTATCAGTCTGGAGTCACAGAGCATTGTCTGCACTAGGATACATTGTATCAGTCTGGAGTCACAAGCATTGTCTGCACTGGATACATTGTATCAGTCTGGAGTCACAGAGCATTGTCTGCACTGGATACATTGTATCAGTCTGGAGTCACAGAGCATTGTCTGCACTGGATACATTGTATCAGTCTGGAGTCACAGAGCATTGTCTGCACTGGATACATTGTATCAGTCTGGAGTCACAGAGCATTGTCTGCACTGGATACATTGTATCAGTCTGGAGTCACAGAGCATTGTCTGCACTGGATACATTGTATCAGTCTGGAGTCACAGAGCATTGTCTGCACTGGATACATTGTATCAGTCTGGAGTCACAGAGCATTGTCTGCACTGGATACATTGTATCAGTCTGGAGTCACAGAGCATTGTCTGCACTGGATACATTGTATCAGTCTGGAGTCACAGAGCATTGTCTGCACTGGATACAATGTATCAGTTGGAGTCACAGGCATTGTCTGCACTGGATACATTGTATCAGTCTGGAGTCACAGGCATTGTCTGCACTGATACAATGTATCAGTTGGAGTCACAGAGCATTGTCTGCACTGGATACATTGTATCAGTCTGGAGTCACAGAGCATTGTCTGCACTGATACATTGTATCAGTCTGGAGTCACAGAGCATTGTCTGCACTGGATACATTGTATCAGTCTGGAGTCACAGAGCATTGTCTGCACTGGATAAAATGTATCAGTCTGGATCACAGAGCATTGTCTGCACTGGATACATTGTATCAGTTGGAGTCACAGAGCATTGTCTGCACTGGATACATGTATCAGTCTGGAGTCACAGAGCATTGTCTGCACTGGATACAATGTATCAGTCTGGAGTCACAGAGCATTGTCTGCACTGGATACATTGTATCAGTCTGGAGTCACAGAGCATTGTCTGCACTGGATACATTGTATCAGTCTGGAGTCACAGAGCATTGTCTGCACTGGATACATTGTATCAGTCTGGAGTCACAGAGCATTGTCTGCACTGGATACATTGTATCAGTCTGGAGTCACAGAGCATTGTCTGCACTGGATACATTGTATCAGTCTGGAGTCACAAGCATTGTCTGCACTGGATACATTGTATCAGTCTGGAGTCACAGAGCATTGTCTGCACTGGATACATTGTATCAGTCTGGAGTCACAGAGCATTGTCTGCACTGGATACATTGTATCAGTCTGGAGTCACAGAGCATTGTCTGCACTGGATACATTGTATCAGTCTGGAGTCACAGAGCATTGTCTGCACTGGATACATTGTATCAGTTGGAGTCACAGAGCATTGTCTGCACTGGATACATTGTATCAGTCTGGAGTCACAGAGCATTGTCTGCACTGGATACAATGTATCAGTTGGAGTCACAGAGCATTGTCTGCACTGATACATTGTATCAGTCTGGAGTCACAGAGCATTGTCTGCACTGGATACATTGTATCAGTCTGGAGTCACAGAGATTGTCTGCACTGGATACATGTATCAGTCTGGAGTCACAGAGCATTGTCTGCACTGGATACAATGTATCAGTCTGGAGTCACAGAGCATTGTCTGCACTGGATACATTGTATCAGTCTGGAAGTCACAGAGCATTGTCTGCACTGGATACATTGTATCAGTCTGGAGTCACAGAGCATTGTCTGCACTGGATACATTGTATCAGTCTGGAGTCACAGAGCATTGTCTGCACTGGATACATTGTATCAGTCTGGAGTCACAGAGCATTGTCTGCACTGGATACATTGTATCAGTCTGGAGTCACAGAGCATTGTCTGCACTGGATACAATTGTATCAGTTGGAGTCACAGAGCATTGTCTGCACTGGATACAATTGTATCAGTCTGGAGTCACAGAGCATTGTCTGCACTGGATACAATGTATCAGTTGGAGTCACAGAGCATTGTCTGCACTGGATACAATTGTATCAGTCTGGAGTCACAGAGCATTGTCTGCACTGGATACAATTGTATCAGTCTGGAGTCACAGAGCATTGTCTGCACTGGATACATTGTATCAGTTGGAGTCACAGAGCATTGTCTGCACTGGATACAATGTATCAGTCTGGAGTCACAGAGCATTGTCTGCACTGGATACATTGTATCAGTCTGGAGTCACAGAGCATTGTCTGCACTGGATACATTGTATCAGTCTGGAGTCACAGAGCATTGTCTGCACTGGATACAATGTATCAGTCTGGAGTCACAGAGCATTGTCTGCACTGGATACATTGTATCAGTCTGGAGTCACAGAGCATTGTCTGCACTGGATACAATGTATCAGTTGGAGTCACAGAAGCATTGTCTGCACTGGATACATGTATTCAGTCTGGAGTCACAGAGCATTGTCTGCACTGGATACAATGTATCAGTTGGAGTCACAGAGCATTGTCTGCACTGGATACAATGTATCAGTTGGAGTCACAGAGCATTGTCTGCACTGGATACAATGTATCAGTCTGGAGTCACAGAGCATTGTCTGCACTGGATACAATGTATCAGTTGGAGTCACAGAGCATTGTCTGCACTGGATACATGTATCAGTCTGGAGTCACAGAGCATTGTCTGCACTGGATACAATGTATCAGTCTGGAGTCACAGAGCATTGTCTGCACTGGATACATTGTATCAGTCTGGAGTCACAGAGCATTGTCTGCACTGGATACAATGTATCAGTCTGGAGTCACAGAGCATTGTCTGCACTGGATACATTGTATCAGTCTGGAGTCACAGAGCATTGTCTGCACTGGATACATGTATCAGTTGGAGTCACAGAGCATTGTCTGCACTGGATACAATTGTATCAGTCTGGAGTCACAGAGCATTGTCTGCACTGGATACAGTATCGTGAGTACAGAGCTTGCTGCACTGGAACAGATCGTGAGTCACAGAGCATTGTCTGCACTGGATACATTGTATCAGTCTGGAGTCACAGAGCATTGTCTGCACTGGATACAATGTATCAGTCTGGAGTCACAAAGCATTGTCTGCACTGGATACATTATCGTCTGGAGTCACAGAGCATTGTCTGCACTGGATACATTGTATCAGTCTGGAGTCACAGAGCATTATCTGCACTGGATACATTGTATCAGTCGGAGTCAGAGGCATTGTCTGCACTGGATACAATGTATCAGTCTGGAGTCACAGAGCATTGTCTGCACGGATACATTGTATCAGTCTGGAGTCTACAGAGCATTGTCTGACTGGATACAATGTATCAGTCTGGAGTCACAAGCATTGTCTGCACTGGATACAGTGATATCAGTCTGGAGTCACAGAGCATTGTCTGCACTGGATACATTGTATCAGTCTGGAGTACAGAGCATTGTCTGCACTGGATACATTGTATCAGTCTGGAGTTACAGAGCATTGTCTGCTCTGGATACATTGTATCAGTCTGGAGTTACAGAGCATTGTCTGCACTGGATACATTGTATCAGTCTGGAGTCACAAAGCATTGTCTGCACTGGATACAGTATATCAGTCTAGAGTCACAGAGCATTGTCTGCTGTTATGATTTGGTAGGCTGAGGAGAGCAGGCAAAAAAGGAAATACACCAGAGAGATTGGAATCTATGGGATTGCAGTACGCTGACTAACCACCACGACTAATGGCAGCCGTGGAGCGTACCTACGTTGGTCCTAGACGCCTCGTCACAGCCTGAGAAGCTAACTACACCTAAAGACAGAAGAGGAAAACTATCTGCCCCGGAGCAGATCCCCAAAGAACATAGAAAGCCCCCAAACATGTAATGGCGGTTAGACAAGAGGAAAATACAGACACAGACAGAAAATAGTATGAGCAAACGTTGGGGCCCAAACTTCCTAAATAGAAAAGGATAGGAAGGTCACTTACTGCAATCCCAAAAAACCCTGAAAAGTACCAACTCTACTAATTACAAAAACACCTGAGATCACACGACCTCTACCACCTAAATTAGTTCTCTGGTGTAACAAAACTAAACAGCAGCCACTGAAAAAACTGGAAAAGGCAAATGAACAAACAACAGTGGCTGAACTAAACTGAGAGGAGCACAAGCCCCCGGAGGGGACCCGGCAGACCCCCACAGAAGTGCAGGACAAAATGCAAAAAGCAAGCACAGAAAACTAAAAGAAGAAAATGTCTTATCTGTTAGTAGAAGATGCAGGCACGAAAAAGCAAGCTTCAAAGTGAACAGGAATCAAAGATGAGACCAGAACAATTGATCACCGGCAACCCTGATGGGAGGGAACCTCCCTTATATAAGACCAGTCAGTAACACCTGATCGCCAATCTTCACAAGCTTCATTGGATAGTTCAGTACTGTTTGTAACCACCAGAGGGAGCTTCTGCTCAGAATTCATTTCTAGCACATTCACAACAGTACCCCCTCTTGAGGAGGGGTCACCGAACCCTCATTTGAGCAGCCAGGTCGGTCAGGACGAGCTCTGTGATACGCACGGATGAGTCTCCTAGCATGGATGTCCGAAGCAAACACCCAAGAATTGTCCTCCTGACCATAACCTCTCCACTTAACCAAATACTGGAGTTTCCGTCTAGAAAAACGAGAATTCAATATTTTCTCAACCACATACTCCAGATTGCCCTCAACCAAAACAGGGTCAGGAGGCACAGCCATAGGAACCACTGGCTCGACAAACCTCTTCAATAAGGACTTGTGGAACACGTTATGGATCTTAAATGTCCCTGGAAGAAGTAAACAAAAGGAAACAGGATTAAGAATCTCAATGATCTTATAAGGTCCAATGAACCTAGGCTTAAACTTAGGAGATGCAACTCTCATAGGGATATTTCTTGAGGACAACCAGACCAAGTCCCCCACTTCAAACCGAGGACCATCAGTCCTATGCCGGTTGGCAAACCGCTGGGCCCTCTCCTGAGAGAGGGACAACCTCTCCACTACCTGGTCCCAAATCTGCTGCATACGCTCCACAACAGAGTCAACACCTGGACAGACAGAAGCCTCCGTCTGTCCTGAAGAAAATCGAGGGTGAAAAGCCGAGGAGAAAGACAATTGAACACCAAGTTTAGAACAAAAAGTCCTCCAAAATCTGGAAACAAACTGGACTCCTCTGTCAGACACAATGTTCTCAGGGATGCCGTGTAACCGAACCACGTGCTGAAGGAACAAAGGCACCAATTCAGAGGAGGAAGGCAACTTAGGTAATGGCACAAGATGTATCATTTTGGAAAACCTATCACAGATCACCCAGATAACGGTCATTCTCTGAGAAACAGGGAGGTCGGAAATGAAATCCATAGAGATATGGGTCCAAGGTCTCTTGGGCACAGGCAATGGCATCAACAAACCACTAGAGCGAGAGCAAGGCTTGGAGCGAGAGCAAATCCCGCAGGACTGCACAAATTCCCTGACGTCACGAGACAAAGTAGGCCACCAAAAGGACCGACTAACCAAGTCTCTGGTACCAAAAATTCCGGAATGACCGGCCAACGCGGAACAATGAATCTCAGACATCACACTCTTTTTCCACCGGTCTGGGACAAACAATTTCCCAATAGGGCAGCGCTCGGGTTTATCCTCCTGACACCCTTCCAGAGCCAGTCTCAAATTGGGCGAGATGGCAGAAAGAACTACACCCTCTTTCAAAATAACAGCAGGATCAGATAACTCAGGAGAGTCCGCAAGGAAACTCCTCGAGAGGGCATCCGCCTTAACATTCTTAGTGCCAGGAAGAAAGGAAACCACAAAATTAAAACGTGTGAAAAACAAGGCCCACCTGGCCTGTCTAGGATTAAGTCGCTTGGCTGATTCCAGATAAACCAGATTCTTATGGACCGTGAGGACCACCACCTGATGTTTGGCTCCCTCCAGCCAATGTCTCCACTCTTCAAAAGCCCACTTCATGGCCAATAACTCCCGATTACCCACGTCATAATTACGTTCAGTTGGAGAAAATTTTCGAGAGAAAAAGGCACAAGGGTTACTTTTAGAGGTCTCTGGATCTCTTTGGGACAAAACAGCACCTGCCCAATTTCAGAGGCATCAACCTCCACCTGAAATGGCAGAGAAACATCAGGCTGCCGTAGAACAGGAGCAGAAGTGAATCTCTGCTTAAGTTCCTGAAACGCAGAGACTGCCTCAGGAGGGCCAATTCACCACATCAGAACCCTTTTTGGTCAAATCAGTCAATGGTTTAACAATAACAGAGAAATTACCAATAAATTTACGATAAAAATTGGCAAAACCCAAGAATCTTTGAAGAGCCTTTAATGAAGTAGGTTGGACCCAATCACAGATGGCCTGAACCTTGACCGGGTCCATTTCAATAACAGATGGGGACAAAATGAATCCCAGAAATGAGATCCTCTGTACGCCAAAAAGACACTTTGATCCCTTCACATACAGAGCATTCTCTCTCAAAATCTGGAACACAGTCCGAACATGTTTCACATGAGAGTCCCAGTCATTGGAAAAAATCAAGATATCATCCAAATAAACAATCAGAAATTTATCCACAAAATCCCTAAAAATGTCATTCATGAAGGACTGGAAGACAGAAGGAGCATTAGTGAGCCCAAAGGGCATCACTAGGTACTCAAAATGCCCCTCTGGGGTATTAAATGCCGTCTTCCATTCATCCCCGTGCTTAATGCGAATAAGGTTATATGTCCCCCTGAGGTCAAGCTTGGTAAACCAAGTAGCACTTTTCACCCTGGAAAACAGGTCAGAAATCAATGGTAACGGATATTGATATTTCACAGTGATATTGTTCAAGAGACGATAATCAATACACGGCCTTAATGAACCATCCTTTTTGGCCACAAAGAAAAAACCGGCACCCAAGGGTGAAGAGGATGGTCTGATATGACCCTTCTCCAATGACTCCTTGATATAAGACCGCATAGCGTCATGTTCAGGTACAGACAAGTTAAAAAGGCGACCTTTAGGGAATTTACTACCAGGCACTAATTCAATAGCGCAGTCATAGCTCCTATAGGGGGGCAAGGATGCAGATTTACTTTCGCTAAACACATCAGAAAAATCAGTTTTTGGGCCGGTGATACTATTATGATTTGGTAGCTGAGGAGAGCAGGCAAAAAAGGAAATACACCAGAGAGGTTGGAATCTATGGGATATCAGTACCCTGACTAACCACCACAACTAAAGGCAGCCGTGGAGCGTACCTACGTTGGTCCTAGACGCCTCGTCACAGCCTGAGAAGCTAACTACACCTAAAGACAGAAGAGGAAAACTATCTGCCCCGGAGCAGATCCCCAAAGAACATAGAAAGCCCCCAAACATGTAATGGCGGTTAGACAAGAGGAAAATACAGACACAGACAGAAAATAGTATGAGCAAACGTTGGGGCCCAAACTTCCTAAATAGAAAAGGATAGGAAGGTCACTTACTGCAATCCCAAAAAACCCTGAAAAGTACCAACTCTACTAATTACAAAAACACCTGAGATCACACGACCTCTACCACCTAAATTAGTTCTCTGGTGTAACAAAACTAAACAGCAGCCACTGAAAAAACTGGAAAAGGCAAATGAACAAACAACAGTGGCTGAACTAAACTGAGAGGAGCACAAGCCCCCGGAGGGGACCCGGCAGACCCCCACAGAAGTGCAGGACAAAATGCAAAAAGCAAGCACAGAAAACTAAAAGAAGAAAATGTCTTATCTGTTAGTAGAAGATGCAGGCACGAAAAAGCAAGCTTCAAAGTGAACAGGAATCAAAGATGAGACCAGAACAATTGATCACCGGCAACCCTGATGGGAGGGAACCTCCCTTATATAAGACCAGTCAGTAACACCTGATCGCCAATCTTCACAATCTTCATTGGATAGTTCAGTACTGTTTGTAACCACCAGAGGGAGCTTCTGCTCAGAATTCATTTCTAGCACATTCACAACAGTCTGCACTGGATACATTGTATCAGTCTGGAGTCACAGAGCATTGTCTGCACTGGATACATTGTATCAGTCTGGAGTCACAGAGCATTATCTGCACTGGATACATTGTATCAGTCTGGAGTCACAGAGCATTGTCTGCACTGGATACATTGTATCAGTCTGGAGTTACATAGCATTGTCTGCACTGGATACATTGTATCAGTCTGGAGTCACAGAGCATTGTCTGCACTGGATACATTGTATCAGTCTGGAGTCACAGAGCATTGTCTGCACTGGATACATTGTATCAGTCTGGAGTCACAGAGCATTGTCTGCACTGGATACATTGTATCAGTCTGGAGTCACAGAGCATTGTCTGCACTGGATACATTGTATCAGTCTGGAGTCACAGAGCATTGTCTGCACTGGATACATTGTATCAGTCTGGAGTTACATAGCATTGTCTGCACTGGATACATTGTATCAGTCTGGAGTCACAGAGCATTGTCTGCACTGGATACAATGTATCAGTCTGGAGTCACAGAGCATTGTCTGCACTGGATACAGTGTATCAGTCTGTAGTCACAGAGCATTGTCTGCACTGGATACAATGTATCAGTCTGGAGTCACAGAGCATTGTCTGCACTGGATACATTGTATCAGTCTGGAGTCACAGAGCATTGTCTGCACTGGATACATTGTATCAGTCTGGAGTCACAGAGCATTGTCTGCATTGGATACATTGTATCAGTCAGGAGTCACAGAGCATTGTCTGCACTGGATACTATGTATCAGTCTGGAGTCACAGAGCATTGTCTGCACTGGATACAATGTATCAGTCTAGAGTCACAGAGCATTGTCTGCACTGGATATATTGTATCAATCTGGAGTCACAGAGCATTGTCTGCACTGGATACATTGTATCAGTCTGGAGTCACAGAGCATTGTCTGCACTGGATAGAATGTATCAGTCTGGAGTCACAGAGCATTGTCTGCACTGGATACATTGTATCAGTCTGGAGTCACAGAGCATTGTCTGCACTGGATACAATGTATCAGTCTAGAGTCACAGAGCATTGTCTGCACTGGATATATTGTATCAATCTGGAGTCACAGAGCATTGTCTGCACTGGATACATTGTATCAGTCTGGAGTCACAGAGCATTGTCTGCACTGGATAGAATGTATCAGTCTGGAGTCACAGAGCATTGTCTGCACTGGATACATTGTATCAGTCTGGAGTCACAGAGCATTGTCTGCACTGGATAGAATGTATCAGTCTGGAGTCACAGAGCATTGTCTGCACTGGATACATTATATCAGTCTGGAGTCACAGAGCATTGTCTGCACTGGATACATTGTATCAGTCTGGAGTCGCAGAGCATTGTCTGCACTGGATACACTGTATCAGTCTGGAGTCACAGAGCATTGTCTGCACTGGATACAATGTATCAGTCTGGAGTCACAGAGCATTGTCTGCACTGGATATATTGTATCAATCTGGAGTCACAGAGCATTGTCTGCACTGGATACATTGTATCAGTCTGGAGTCACAGAGCATTGTCTGCACTGGATACATTGTATCAGTCTGGAGTCACAGAGCATTGTCTGCACTGGATACATTGTATCAGTCTGGAGTCACAGAGCATTGTCTGCACTGGATACATTGTATCAGTCTGGAGTCACAGAGCATTGTCTGCACTGGATACATTGTATCAGTCTGGAGTCACAGAGCATTGTCTGCACTGGATACAGTGTATCAGTCTGGTGTCACAAAGCATTGTCTGCACTGGATACATTGTATCAGTCTGGAGTCACAGAGCATTGTCTGCACTGGATACATTGTATCAGTCTGGAGTCACAGAGCATTGTCTGCACTGGATACATTGTATCAGTCTGGAGTTACATAGCATTGTCTGCACTGGATACATTGTATCAGTCTGGAGTCACAGAGCATTGTCTGCACTGGATACATTGTATCAGTCTGGAGTTACATAGCATTGTCTGCACTGGATACATTGTATCAGTCTGGGGTCACAGAGCATTGTCTGCACTGGATACAGTATATCAGTCTGGAGTCACAGAGCATTTTCTGCACTGGATACATTGTATCAGTCAGGAGTCACAGAGCATTGTCTGCACTGGATACAATGTATCAGTCTGGAGTCACAGAGCATTGTCTGCACTGGATACATTGTATCAGTCTGGAGTCACAGAGCATTGTCTGCACTGGATATATTGTATCAATCTGGAGTCACAGAGCATTGTCTGCACTGGATACATTGTATCAGTCTGGAGTCACAGAGCATTGTCCGCACTGGATACAATGTATCAGTCTGGAGTCACAGAGCATTGTCTGCACTGGATACATTATATCAGTCTGGAGTCGCAGAGCATTGTCTGCACTGGATACATTGTATCAGTCTGGAGTCGCAGAGCATTGTCTGCACTGGATACACTGTATCAGTCTGGAGTCACAGAGCATTGTCTGCACTGGATACATTGTATCAGTCTGGAGTTACATAGCATTGTCTGCACTGGATACATTGTATCAGTCTGGAGTCACAGAGCATTGTCTGCACTGGATACATTGTATCAGTCTGGAGTCGCAGAGCATTGTCTGCACTGGATACATGTATCAGTCTGGAGTCAGGCATTGTCTGCACTAGTACAATGTCAGTCAGGAGTTACAGAGCATTGTCTGCACTGGATACAATGTATCAGTCTGGAGTCACAGAGCATTGTCTGCACTGGATACATTGTATCAGTCTGGAGTCACAGAGCATTGTCTGCACTGGATACATTGTATCAGTCTGGAGTCACAGAGCATTGTCTGCACTGGATACATTATATCAGTCTGGAGTCGCAGAGCATTGTCTGCACTGGATACATTATATCAGTCTGGAGTCGCAGAGCATTGTCTGCACTGGATACATTGTATCAGTCTGGAGTCGCAGACCATTGTCTGCTCTGGATACAATGTATCAGTCTGGAGTCACAGAGCATTGTCTGCCCTGGATACAATGTATCAGTCTGGAGTCACAGAGCATTGTCTGCACTGGATACAATGTATCAGTCTGGAGTCACAGAGCATTGTCTGCACTGGATACTTTGTATCAGTCTGGAGTCACAGAGCATTGTCTGCACTGGATACATGATATCAGTCTGGAGTCACAGAGCATTGTCCGCACTGGATACAGTGTATCAGTCTGGAGTCACAGAGCATTGTCTGCACTGGATACAATGTATCAGTCTGGAGTCACAGAGCATTGTCCGCACTGGATACAGTGTATCAGTCTGGAGTCACAGAGCATTGTCTGCACTGGATACAATGTATCAGTCTGGAGTCACAGAGCATTGTCTGCACTGGATACATTGTATCAGTCTGGAGTCACAGAGCATTGTCTGCACTGGATACATTGTATCTACTTTACCTAATAGTAAATATTTAATTAATGTTGGCTCTATATAAATAAAGATCATTATTATTATTATTATTATTATTAATATCAATTCTTTCATATTTCAGGGAGGTTTCACCCAAATCAAGTGTAATCCTGACATCTATATCGGTGGCGTTCCTGATTACGATACGGTGAAGAAAAACTCCGGAGTCCTACGGCCGTTTACTGGAAGTATTCAGAAAGTGAGAACTTTTGCTAATGATTATTCTAAAGTTCTTTATGCCACCACTAGAGGGAGCTCCCAGCCAATCGGTTTATTATAGAGTTTACTAGGAGCTCCCCTGGTGGTCGCAAAAGGCAGATGGAAATTTATCGTGTAACTTGTTATCTATAGGAAGGGAAGATGGGCCATGTGTAAAGGGTTAATCAGGTTTTATATACGTCAAAAATATCAGATTAGTGGGGGTCCGACACCTGACATCTCCATGAACAGCTGTCAGTAGATCCTGGAACTGTCAGAAGTGCCCAATCTATGGAGCCAGAAAATACTGCTCCATTCACTGTGTAGTGGCCATACTCGGTACTGCAGGTAACAGCACATTCACTTCAATAGGAACTGAGCTGCAGTACCGAAAATGACCACTACACATCATACAGCGCTGTGCTGTTCTGTCTCCGTATACTGTACATCCGGCGGCTGTAGGAGTTGCCAAAAGCTGCTCAGTGATGGTGTTAGGTGTCAGATCCCCCCTATTTGGCATCAGTGACCTGTCTGGATGATAGGTCATCAATGTCTTCATCTTGGCCAAGGCCTTAGGGAAATAGCACCAATGCCTAATTACCATGTCTAAAGGTTCTAGAAACTGAGCCGACTCCTCAACTCTCCTGGTATCACCATTAAAGGGGTCGGCCAGGTTTGTCATAAAAGTCTCCAGTCACTTTATGTCACTGCAGAGTTTTGAATCCTCACATTTTACACTGTCAAGATTTTACGTTACCGACAGTCATGTGACTGCAAATATGTGATTTGCATATTCCTGATCACATTCCAACTAGACGTGTCCAGCCTCGCTCAGTAAGAGTGAATCGAATGAGGCTGCGCATGTCGGATTGTGGCCGGAGGTTCCTGACAGCACTTAATATCTGCCAAACCTGGACTGAAGTGTTCACAATGCTCCCTCTAGTGGTCCGTATGCAATATTACATTCTTGAGTTTCTTTTTATGGATAACACATGGTACTCCACTTTAGAGCTCCCTCTAGACCACAGAGCTGCAAAGTAACGGTGCTAACCACTGTGCCACTGTGTAGCCATACTGAAACTCCCTCTGGAGGGTAGCAATTGTGGCCGACACGTGGTATTACACACAGGAGCTCCCTCTAGTGGTCAGCATGTTGTATTATGCATAATAGCTTTCTCTTGTGGTCAGCATGTGCAGTTACAAAAAGGAGCTCCCACTAGTGGTCAGCATGTGTTCTTACAAATATGTGCTCGCTCTAGTGGTCTGAATGTGGTATTACACATAATAGCTCCCTCTTGTGGTCGGTATGTGCTGTTACAGATAGGAGCTCAACCTGGTGGTTGGCAAGTGCTGTTACAAATAGGAGCGCTCTCTAGTGGTCAGCATGTGCTATTACAGATTAGAGCTCCCTCCAGTGATCGGTATGTGCTATTACAGATAGGAGCTCCCTCTAGTGGTCTGTATGTGCTATTATAGTATAGATAGGAGCTCCCTCTAGTGGTCAGCATGTGCTATTACAGATAGGAGCTCCCTCTATTGGTCGGTGTGTCCTATTATAGATAGGACATGACGACCAGTAGAGGGAGCTCCTATTATAGATGGGAGCTCCCTTTAGTGGTCTGTATGTTGTATTACACATAATAGCTCCCTCTAATGGTCAGCATGTGCTATTATAGATAGGAGCTCCCTCTAGTGGTCAGCATGTGCTATTACAGATAGGAGCTCCCTCTAGTGGTGTGTATGTGGTATTACACATAATAGCTCCCTCTAGTGGTGTGTATGGGGTATGACACATAATGGCTCCCTCTAGTGGTCTGTATGTGCTATTACAGATAGGAGCTCCCTCTAGTGGTCGGTGTGTGCTATTATAGATAGGAGCTCCCTCTCTACTAGTCGGCATGTCCTATTATAGATGGGAGCTCCCTCTAGTGGTCTGTATGTGGTATTACACATAATAGCTCCCTCTTGTGGTCGGCGTGTGCTATTCTTTATATTCACACATCTATTAGCAGTCGTATGTAATAAGCCGCTTTATTAGAAATGGCTGACTCGGCTCTGCTCCATGTAGCGGCAATGTCTGCATGACTGATGTGGTCTCCGCCATGTTGGTCCTCATGAATCTATTCCCTCCCTTGTATAACGTGTGTCCCCCCGTTCTCTGCACGCAGCTAATCCTCAATGACAGGATGGTGAACCTCGTGCACGGCCTGACTTCCGGGGTGAACGTTGTAAACGCTCTCCATCCCTGCGCCAATGTGCCCTGCGCCAACGATGGGAGCTGCAGACCCAAACACGACAGCTATGAATGTGACTGCCCCCTGGGCTTTGATGGCAAGAACTGTCAGAAAGGTAACGCCGGCGGCCGCATTGTGCCTGTGTGACTGCAGGTCAGGGCTTAGATTGTGGCGCACTCAGCCATTACCCAGGGAGTGCTGTCTGCCTCCATTTTATTCCCAGGTTTATTCCGTCTTTCTTTTTAATCCTACATCCAGTTCCAGAGATATGGGCTGCTTTCTTGTAAAGAAAATGAATAGAAAAAAATGTAAATCGCATCAATATCTGGTGACCGCCCATCGCCTCCATCACTTCATATCATCTCAGTACTGGACGATGTGAGATCAGGTGTCTGGGGGGCCGGATCATCATTTCCAGGAGTCCTCGTTCTTAGTGACATTGGCTGGATGTTGGGGGTCGTTGTCCGGCTGCAGAATAAATTTGGAGCCAATCAGACGCTTCCTGATGGATAAGTATCTCCTGGATTCCTCAGCATTGAGGACACCAATAATCCTGACCAAATCCCCAACTCCATTTGCTGAAATGCCGGACCCTCCACCGGGCGTCACTTTTCCTGCAGACCCTCGTTATTGTGCCGCTCTCCCGTTCCCAGGGAACAATCTGCTTCTGTTCCAGCCAAATATTTCACATTTTGACTCCTCAGTCCAGACACCTGCTGGCATTCTTCTGCTCCCCAGCGCCTATATTTTCCTACATAGTTGGGTCCCTTGCCCTTGTTTCCATGTAGAAAGTTTTGTTTTTGGCCACAATTCTTTCATGAAGACGACTCCTGACCAGACTTTCCGAATACCAGATAGGCTAACTGGTTCTGAATTGATGGCGCTGCTGGACATCTTCCCATTTCGAAGCATGATGTGTCTTTCATCTGCTGCACTAAGTTTCCTTGGCCGACCACTGTTTCTATGAACTTCAACATTCTTCATGTTTCAGAAGATCCTGAGCATCACACCTCGAAGCCCCAGTCTGCTGTGAGATCTTTACCTGGGAGATACCTCACTGATGCAGTATAACTACCTTGTGTCTTGTTGCTGTGCTTTATCTCGCCTTGGTGACATTTATCTGTCTTCCACAACCTCACCTTTGTAGAGTTTGACTGCTCCTCACCCAGTTCTAAGCCTCCTACGCAGCTGTTTCTGTTTCAGTTGATGACTGTGTTTCACCTTACTTATTAAATTGATGATCATTATCACCTGGTATAATCCTAGAAAGAAACAAAGGGCGGTCACCAAATATTGTCAGTGTATGATAGATGTATTAGATGTACTGTGTGTATATATGTCGGCGCGCAGCTTCTTCTCTGATTGTCAATGTTCTTGTTTTTTGCCGACCGGCTGCAGAGTGCGGAAACTACTGCATCAATAGTAAGTAGCGTAAGAGCTTTGTCCCCTTCGTCTGCTGAGGATGACCCCTCTCCATGTGGACGTCATATAGGGGCTCGGAGGGTCTTCCATTGTATTACCCAGCATGGAGGACAGTAGCTCCCCCTCTGGTCCTATCCTTTCATTACAGATTGGTTAGAGAGCCCAGCACTGTGGTGATCAGATGATCGCCGGGTCAGTTAATGCACGTAGTAGATTTTGGGGTGGAGGGGGGGGGTCAATTTTATAAACTGCCCCCAAAATGACTAGTAGTCATAGTGTAATGTAACATGACCTGTTCTTAGTCATTACAGAAGCCATCGAGATTCCACAGTTCATTGGGCGAAGTTATCTCATTTATGACAGCCGGGAAATCCTGAAAAGGTGAGCGGATATAGATGGGGCAGATCGTCACAGGTCCCTCTGTCTGTGCGGTTCGAATCTTTTTCCAAAGCAGGAGCGTAGATTTCATTTTCTGCCTTTAGAATAATATATAGAGGTGACAAATTAACTGATTAATTTGGGGCAATTTTGCTGTGTACAGCCACCACTAGGGGGAGCTGAGGAGTACAAATCAGGAAGCGTAAGCACCTCTGCTCCCCGTAGTGGTGGCTGCAGCAGTCTGTGCTTTGCAGGAGGGCGTCTGCAGTTTATATATTCATCATCGCTGTTTTTTGATGTTTTCCAGAGTTTCCGGTTCTCGTACGAACATTTTCATGAGATTCAAGACCACCGTGAAGGATGGGCTGCTCATGTGGAGGGGCGACAGCCCCATGAGGCCGAACAGCGACTTTATCTCATTGGGCCTTCAGGAAGGAAACCTTATGTTCAGGTAAATCGAGGCTGACTCTGCACAATCACGGCCAAAAGTTTTCAGATTGAGACAAGTTTTGGTTTTCACAGTTTGCTGCTTCTGTTTTCGTAGCAGCAATTTTTGCATCAACTCTCAATTGTCATGAGAAGTGATCAGATGAATTGCAAATATAATTCATCACCTAGAACTTCAAATGGAAAGGGATAATTGTTGTAAAGTTGGTTTTGGGGGTAGCCAAGAAAATCCAGAACATTCCAGGACTGTCTCCTAAAGAGGATTCAGCTACAGGGTCGGTTCTATACCAGTGCGGAGCTTGCCCTGGAATGACAGCAGGCAGGTGTCACTGCACAGTGAGGAGAAGGATAAGGGAGGCTGCCTGGTATTAAGAAGGGCCACAGATAAGCCACTGCTATCCAAGAAAAACATCAAGGACTGACTGACGTTCTGCAGGAAGTGCAGGGACCAGACTTCAGAAGACAGGGGTAAAATTATTTTCCATGATGAAGGCCCTTCAGACTGTTTGGGACATCTAGAAGAATGATTGTTTGGAGGACAAAGGTCGACGCTGCCATGAGTCCTGTGTCTGCAAGTAGTAAAGCCTCCTGAGACCCTTCATGTGTTGGAGCTTCTCATCCATGGAGGGGGTCACTCACAATTTACCTAAGAACGTGACCAAGAATAAAGAACAAGATCTAAACCTCCTCCAAGAACAACTTCCTCCCATCATCCAGGACAATGTGGTGGTGATGCTTTTTCCTCCATGATGGAGATCAAGTCACAAGGAAAAGTGATAACTAAGTGGCTCAGGGAGCAAAATATCGATATTTTGGGACCATGGATGGAAACTTTTCACTGACAACCTGCGGAGAACTCTCAAAAAGCGACAAAGACCAGAATTTGTAATAACTCCGAGCTCTGATGAGACAAGAACGGGCGGCCATCAGCAGGATCTGCCCAGAAGCTGATATCCAGCCGTCGGGAAGAATTGCAGAAGTGTGGAGAATAAGGGGCAGAAGTGTGGAGAATAAGGGGCAGAAGTGTGGAGAATAAGGGGCAGGAGTGTGGAGAATAAGGGGCAGGAGTCGTGGGAATAAGGGCAGAATGTGGGGAATAAGGGGCAGGAGTCTGGGGAATAAGGGGCAGGAGTCTGGGGAATAAGGGGCAGAAGTCTGGGAATAAGGGGTAGGAGCTGGGAATAAGGGGCAGAGTCTGGGGAATAAGGGGCAGAAGTGTGGAGAATAAGGGCAGAGGGGGGAATAAGGGCAGAAGTGTGGGGAATAAGGGGCAGAAGTGTGGGGAATAAGGGGCAGAAGTCTGGGGAATAAGGGCAGTAGTGTGGGTGAAATAAGGGGCAGAAGTGTGGGAATAAGGGCAGAAGTGGTAGGAGAATAAGGGGCAGAAGTTGGAGAATAAGGGGCAGAAGTGTGGGGAATAAGGGGCAGAAGTCTGGGGAATAAGGGGCAGAAGTCTGGAGAATAAGGGGCAGAAGTGTGGGAATAAGGGGCAGAAGTCTGGAGAATAAGGGGCAGAAGTCTGGGGAATAAGGGGCAGAAGTCTGGTAGGAGAATAGGGGCAGGAGTCTGGAGAATAAGGGGCAGAGTCTGGGAATAAGGGGCAGAAGTCTGGGGAATAAGGGGCAGAAGTCTAGGGAATAAGGGGCAGAAGTCTGGGAATAAGGGGCAGAAGTGTGGGGAATAAGGGGCAGAAGTCTGGGGAATAAGGGGCAGAAGTCTGGGGAATAAGGGGCAGAAGTCTGGAGAATAAGGGGCAGAAGTCTGGGAATAAGGGGCAGAAGTCTGGGGAATAAGGGGCAGAAGTCTGGGAATAAGGGGCAGAAGTCTGGGAATAAGGGGCAGAAGTCTGGAGAATAAGGGGCAGAAGTCTGGAGAATAAGGGGCGAAGTCTGGGAATAAGGGGCAGAAGTCTGGAGAATAAGGGGCAGAAGTCTGGAAATAAGGGGCAGAAGTCTGGAGAATAAGGGGCAGAAGTCTGGAGAATAAGGGGCAGAAGTCTGGGGAATAAGGGGCGAAGTCTGGAGAATAAGGGGCAGAAGTCTGGAGAATAAGGGGCAGAAGTCTGGAGAATAAGGGGCAGAAGTCTGGAGAATAAGGGGCAGAAGTCTGGAGAATAAGGGGCGAAGTCTGGAGAATAAGCGGGATGGAAAGTCTGGAGAATAAGGGGCAGGAAGTCTGGAGAATAAGGGGCAGAAGTCTGGAGAATAAGGGGCAGAAGTCTGGAGAATAAGGGGGCAAAGGAAGTCTGGAGAATAAGGGGCAGAAGTCTGGAGAATAAGGGGTAGAAGTCTGGAGAATAAGGGGCAGAAGTCTGGAGAATAAGGGGCAGAAGTCTGGAGAATAAGGGGCAGAAGTCTGGAGAATAAGGGGAGAAGTCTGGAGAATAAGGGGCAGAAGTCTGGAGAATAAGGGGTAGAAGTGTGGGGAATAAGGGGCAGAAGTCTGGGGAATAAGGGGCAGAAGTCTGGAGAATAAGGGGCAGAAGTCTGGAGAATAAGGGGTAGAAGTCTGGGAATAAGGGGCAGAAGTGTGGGGAATAAGGGGCAGAAGTCTGGAGAATAAGGGGCAGAAGTCTGGAGAATAAGGGGCAGAAGTCTGGAGAATAAGGGGCAGAAGTTGGGAATAAGGGGCAGAAGTCTGGAGAATAAGGGGCAGGGAGAGTCTGGAGAATAAGGGGCAGAAGTCTGGAGAATAAGGGGTAGAAGTCTGGAGAATAAGGGGCAGAAGTTGGAGAATAAGGGCAGAAGTCTGGAGAATAAGGGGCAGAAGTCTGGAGAATAAGGGGCAGAAGTCTGGGAATAAGGGGCAGAAGTCTGGGGAATAAGGGGCAGAAGTCTGGAGAATAAGGGGCAGAAGTCTGGAGAATAAGGGGCAGAAGTCTGGAGAATAAGGGCAGAAGTCTGGAGAATAAGGGGCAGAAGTCTGGAGAATAAGGGGCAGAAGTCTGGAGAATAAGGGGCAGAAGTCTGGAGAATAAGGGGCAGAAGTCTGGAGAATAAGGGGCAGAGTCTGGAGAATAAGGGGCAGAAGTCTGGAGAATAAGGGGCAGAAGTCTGGAGAATAAGGGGTAGAAGTCTGGGAATAAGGGGCAGAAGTCTGGAGAATAAGGGGTAGAAGTGTGGGGAATAAGGGGCAGAAGGCTGGAGAATAAGGGGCAGGAGTCTGGAGAATAAGGGGCAGAAGTCTGGAGAATAAGGGGTAGAAGTCTGGGGAATAAGGGGCAGAAGTCTGGAGAATAAGGGGCAGAAGTCTGGAGAATAAGGGGCAGAAGTCTGGAGAATAAGGGCAGAAGTCTGGAGAATAAGGGGCAGAAGTCTGGGGAATAAGGGCAGAAGTCTGGAGAATAAGGGGCAGAAGTCTGGAGAATAAGGGGCAGAATCTGGAGAATAAGGGCAGAAGTCTGGAGAATAAGGGGCAGAAGTCTGGAGAATAAGGGGCAGAAGTCTGGAGAATAAGGGGCAGAAGTCTGGAGAATAAGGGGCAGAAGTCTGGAGAATAAGGGGCAGGAGTCTGGAGAATAAGGGACAGAAGTCGGAGAATAAGGGCAGAAGTCTGGAGAATAAGGGTAGAAGTCTGGGGAATAAGGGGCAGAAGTCTGGAGAATAAGGGGCAGAAGTCTGGAGAATAAGGGGCAGAAGTCTGGAGAATAAGGGCAGAAGTCTGGAGAATAAGGGCAGAAGTCTGGAGAATAAGGGCAGAAGTCTGGAGAATAAGGGGCAGGAGTCTGGAGAATAAGGGCAGGAGTCTGGAGAATAAGGGGCAGAAGTCTGGAGAATAAGGGGTAGAAGTCTGGGGAATAAGGGGCAGAAGTCTGGAGAATAAGGGCAGAAGTCTGGAGAATAAGGGCATAAGTCTGGAGAATAAGGGCAGAAGTCTGGAGAATAAGGGGTAGAAGCTGGAGAATAAGGGGCAGAAGTCTGGAGAATAAGGGGCAGAAGTCTGGAGAATAAGGGGCAGAAGTCTGGAGAATAAGGGGCAGAAGTCTGGAGAATAAGGGCATAAGTCTGGAGAATAAGGGGCAGAAGTCTGGAGAATAAGGGTAGAAGGCTGGAGAATAAGGGGCAGAAGTCTGGAGAATAAGGGGCAGAAGTCTGGAGAATAAGGGCAGAAGTCTGGAGAATAAGGGGCAGAAGTCTGGAGAATAAGGGGCAGAAGTCTGGAGAATAAGGGCAGGAGTCTGGAGAATAAGGGACAGAAGTCTGGAGAATAAGGGGCAGAAGTCTGGAGAATAAGGGTAGAAGTCTGGGAATAAGGGGCAGAAGTCTGGAGAATAAGGGGCAGAAGTCTGGAGAATAAGGGCAGAAGTCTGGAGAATAAGGGGCAGAAGTCTGGAGAATAAGGGCAGAAGTCTGGAGAATAAGGGGCAGAAGTCTGGAGAATAAGGGGCAGGAGTCTGGAGAATAAGGGGCAGGAGTCTGGAGAATAAGGGGCAGAAGTCTGGAGAATAAGGGTAGAAGTCTGGGGAATAAGGGGCAGAAGTCTGGAGAATAAGGGGCAGAAGTCTGGAGAATAAGGGGCATAAGTCTGGAGAATAAGGGGCAGAAGTCTGGAGAATAAGGGTAGAAGGCTGGAGAATAAGGGGCAGAAGTCTGGAGAATAAGGGCAGAAGTCTGGAGATAAGGGGCAGAAGTCTGGAGAATAAGGGCAGAAGTCTGGAGAATAAGGGGCATAAGTCTGGAGAATAAGGGCAGAAGTCTGGAGAATAAGGGTAGAAGGCTGGAGAATAAGGGGCAGAAGTCTGGAGAATAAGGGCAGAAGTCTGGAGAATAAGGGCAGAAGTCTGGAGAATAAGGGCAGAAGTCTGGAGAATAAGGGGCAGAAGTCTGGAGAATAAGGGGCAATGCCGGGAACATTGAGGAGTCACAAAAAGTTCATGGATTTATCAGTAAAAGTGTAAAAACTTATGACATTTTATAATTGTAGATCAGTAACCAGAGAAACATCCGACTAAAACAGCTAAAAAACTGAAGTAGCAAAATGTGAAAACCAAAACTTCTGTCGGTCTGAAAACTTTTGGCCCCAACTATTCTGTGCTATATGATCACTTCAGTAAACCTATCCTCCCATGTATTATTGCACTCCTCTAAGTTGAGGAACTGACAGAGATTTGCTAAATCTCCTTAAAGGGTTTCACAATACATAAAAACAGCCACGAATTAAGTATATGGCAATTTTTTTTCTGACACAGTATACAGCTAGTACAGTCTATAAGACCTGTATACAGGGAGCTCCCCCTAGTGGTGGCTGCAGACAGAATCTTATCATGTATCTCTGTATACAGGGAGCTCCCTCTAGTGGTGGCTGCAGACAGAATCTTATCATGTATCTCTGTATACAGTGAGCTCCCCCTAGTGGTGGCTGCAGACAGGATCTTATCATGTATCTGTATACAGGGAGCTCCCTCTAGTGGTGGCTGCAGACAGAATCTTATCCTGTATCTCTGTATACAGGGAACTCTTTAATATAAAAAATACAAAACTTACAATTAATAAAGAACAAAAATCCAAACTCCAGCAAAACAACCGTCTGAGTCCCACATTACCCCCCAGTCCAAGCAAAAGTCCGAGTCCAGCATAACTGCCCCCATTCAAAGTAACCCCCCCCCCCCAAAACAAACCTGTCTTCTTCCTCAGAGAAGCTTCCTCCTCCATCTTTCTCTCTGATGCTGCACCAGGGATTCCCGGCCGGTCTCCCATTCCTGGACTTGCCCAGCCTCAAGCTGCTTAGCGGCTGCGATCTGAGAAAGGTGACTTCAGCCTAGAATGGCAGCCGACTTCATCTCACTTTTTGTTTCCTCCAGATCTCCTCCTCCCCAGGTTACCTCACCCAAGGAGAGAAGAAACATTTTATTAATACACACATCCACACTTCACACCAAACCTGACAAAGAAAACTCTGCTCCATCGCCCAAAAAGAAACACAAAAGCCACCTGGCTTAAAACACATCTATCTAAACCACACAATTTTTTTTTTTTTTTTTTTTAGTTACACAGCAAATACAACTATAACAAACCTACCACCAACCCCCCTCCCACCACCATAAACCCCCCACACAATACAAAAATAAGCTTCACTGAGGAACTCATGACCTCCAGGAACATCTTACAATACAATACTATATAATACAATACAATGCTACATCACTCTCTATATTACAACACTTACCCAGAGCCAGGATTGGGGCCTGTAAGCCCTATATCAGTAATTCGCTGCTGCAAAACAAAAATCTGACAGTGAAAAGCCCCCAGCCCGTCACCAGGAACCCGGAGAAGACAGGCTTCTATCCTAACCATCCTTACTCTACCAGCCGTCCCTACCTGCCTAAACATCTGTCCCTATTTATCTACCTACCTTTCCCTGTCTCTCCCTGCCTGACCCTACTGCCCTACCTAACTCACCGCGTGCCTACCTAACTGTCCCTCGGCTGTCCCTGTCCTGTCCCTAACTATCTATCTGTCTCTACTGAAGCTATCTACCTGTCCCTACCACTTACCTGCTTATCTAGGCCCTAGGTACATTAAATGAGAACCCTCTCCAGAGAAGAGAGGCCCTCGCTGCACCCAGCCTGTCATACTCCAGAGAGCGCACCTTCACCAGGCCACCCAGAATGTTCCTAACAACCTCGTCCCGGGGGAGGATTTTCTGCTGAGTTGACACTAAGCACCGTGCGTTCCACGTGTAAAACCTGACGACTAAACTGACTAGAAATAAAGTGCCCCGATCTCGGCCACCCAGGGATCCGAATGCCCCATACGCCCACTCCGCATAGGAAAGGTGTGCCGCCGAGGCCAGCCTATGGAAGCACCCACCCTGTTGTAGACCCCTGCATTAAAAGGACACTGAAGGAGGAAGTGCTCCATGCTTTCCAGCAGTCGCAACACTCCTCACGGGGACAACCCCGATCTTCGGAGTTCCTACACTTCAGGTTGTCCCTTACATACAGTTTCCCGTGGAAGCAGCGCCAAGCCAAGTCCCAAAACTTCAAGGGGACCCGTGCAGAATTCAATAACCTCAGCCCGCCCTCCAGATCCCGACTTGGGCAATCTTTGAGCACCAGAGGCTTCTGGAAATGGGTCAACAGTAGTGTTGAGCGATACTGCTCGATATCTAAAAATATCGGATCGGAATGGTATCGCCGATATCACTAACTATCGCGATATCCGATTCCGATACCGGAAGTCCCATGTAAGTCTATGGGAACAAAATATCGCAACTAAAAAAACACTTTCTTTCCTTGTAAACACAAAATATACACACATAGAATACATAAAATATATATTATACATGTCATTGTGACATATATATATATATAATATTTATAATTTATTCACTTCTACATAGTAAAATAGCCTCTGATTCAATTGCCGGGTAAAGCCGGCATTTGTGAAAAGACAGAAGCACCCGAGGGTCCAGTCGCCACAGAGATGTTGCATCGCACCCAGCGAACAGGATTCTGTAGCTCGCTATAAGCGAGTCCTGTGTGCCTTAATTGAACTGTTTTTTTGCTTGAGAATTGCAAAAATCATCATAGACTGTATTTGCCATTTTTCCGCATATCTGCGCCACGAGGCACAGGTGAAGAATAAGGGCGTGCTCTCGTGGGCGTACACTCACTCCGTGGCGCGAAAACGATGTCCGCACACTCTAAATGTTACTGCAATGTAAGATCGTGCCCCACAGCTCTCAGTTCCGCCTCCTCATCCTCCTCAGTGGGTGTAAACGAACGCGAAGGTCCCGCCTCCCTACAAAAGATGTCGCCTCTCCTGATGCTAATGACACATGTGACTTTGCTGAGATGGCTAATGGACACGAGCAGAAGTGGGAAGGGATGGAGGAGTCAGAGCTCTCCCCCCACGGAAGCGACCCGATCGCCACGGAGCCACCGTTTGGCACCCGGCCTGGAAACCCTCCTACGCTGCAAGAAGCGGAGGATACCCTAAGAGGCCTGGCCCGGCACCGGGAGGAGGTCGCCAGGATGGAAGCGAGCTGGCGGGCCCTAAAACTACAATTGGAGCGGCGCCAATCCCTCTTACCCCCTGAAGTGTCTGTACCGGAAGGTGAGGCACCCGTTCCAGTAGAGGAGGCCGTGCGGGCATCCCAGCCCTTGCAATGTGATCCGGTTGACAGTATCTCAGTGGAGGCACCCGTTCCAGTACAGGAGGCCGTGCGGGCATCCCAGCCCTTGCAATCTGAACCGGTTGCCAGTATCACAGTGGAGGCACCCGTTCCTGCAGAAAACGCCGCACCAGCACCCCAGATCCCGCTGTCTGCCCCCGTCGCTGAGGCAGAAGAAGCGACACCCGTCCTCATGGAGGAGGCCGCGCAGGCACTAGAGCTCTACCTGCCTGTACCGGAGCCCCGACCGTCATCTGTTCCAGAGCCGGCTGCTTCCGCCGCAGGTGAGCGCCGGCAGGACTGGCGGGCGCCAGGAGAGCTGCCGCAAACCGTACATTGTAAGCTGGCGTTTGATGGTGGAGACATGGAGCATACTGGTGGAGGAGAATTACAACCGGCGTCAGGAGGAAGAGTGGAGACGTCGGGAGCGGGAAACAGAGCGACAAAGGGAGCAGCGAGAATCCCAAGAGCTTCGGCAATGTCACCTGGAGAAGGACCTGGCAGAGAAGGCACGTATGAGAAAGGATAAAAGTACGGTGAGGGAGCCGCGGCGTAAGGGTGCAGTACGGAACTTTAAGTTAAATGGTGGTTGGGGCTTCATCCAGGAGCCTGGACTTTATTTAGAAGTTTTTGTAACCCGGCGGGACGTGGAGGCTCACCTCCCAGAAGGACACCCGGGGAGGGACCTGTTGCCAGGAGACTTGGTGACTTACACCCGACACTGGGGTTACAATGGATGGTACGCCCTAAATGTTACCAGGTGCGACCCCTACTCCCCAGAGTGTCAGGAAACTGACAGACCCTACGAGCCTTCAGCCTCCCCCAACCAGGCCTCTGCACAAGTGCCCACCCCACGCCGTAAATCTCCCCAGCCTCCCTCAGTGGTCTCCTCAGCAGCCCCAGCTATGGATATGATAATGATAGCTGGCCCGTACCCGGCGCCTGTTAGGCCCCCTGGGGTTCGTTCAGTCCGGGACATAGGGGTCCAGACCCGGAGGGAGATGAAAGAGGTGGCCACACAGACCCAGATAGCGGGTCACGACGTCACTGTACAGGCCACACGACGTCATCAGGTCTGGGTGGACCCTCCTGTCACGGATGTTTGGCAAGCTCCAGAAGAGTACCAGGTGGTACCTGGAAGAGGCCAGCCAAAGAAGTCTAAATAACCCGGACAGGGTCTCTGTATGTAAATAGTTAAATTATTGATGTACCCGGACGGGTGAATGTTCAGAAGAACAAGTTTATTGTTGCCTTAATATACCCAGGTTGGGTAATGGTTTATGTCCGACGGTGAATGTTCAAAGAAAGTTATTTTTGCCTTAATAACCCAGGTTGTGTAATGTGTTTCCTTAATGAAAATGTTAACTTGAGCCATGAATACTGGCTCACAATTTCTGTAAATAGTTGGCACTTCGGTGCTCCATCTTGGTTTTACAAAAAACTTAACTGTGCACTATTTTCAACTACCTCAGAAACTAAAAACCCGTTTGGTGTGGCCGAAAGTGAGGTCTGCTCAAGGAAAGTCTTGCAGCCCACCCAAGACCACAGTTGGAGGTTTGGAGCGGGTCCTCCACAAGCACAAGTAAAGGACACTGTGAAGTTACCCCGGTGGGGGTAGTCCTAAGAAGTCTCCACGAACTTCGGCACTAATGCTATTTGCACTTTTGTTGAATATGTATTTATTAACACACATGTATAACACATATCAAGGGTATGAACAGTAACAAAACATGTCACATAATATAAGCCATTTGCACTTTTGTAATGTTATTATTAAAAATTTTATTATGCAACGTTTAACTTGAAGTGTTTCCTGCTTTCTTACTACGTCGCATAGTCCACTCTGCTACATCACTCTGCACCATTGCTCTATCTCACATCTATCTGCCCTGGAAGGATAGCGTGTTACCTGTAGAAGACTTTCACCTACCTGCACTACACCATCCCTTCCAGAGGACCTGCACAGCAGCGCTGGACACCCTGACCAGGTACTACAGGTGGCGTCACGACAAACTACACGAACATTCTATCATCCCCTGGAAATATCCCACATTCCAGTGATCGCCCAGGTCACGGACCGAGCTGTGCTACTCGTGACATCCCCCATAGAAGTCGACGTGATCGGTGCCGAGTACCCCCAAAACCCCTGTCTCTGTGCGACTCAACTTCCCTCACTGTGCTGGCACTTTACATTTACAATGCCTCTGGGTTTTTTTTTTGGGGGGGTGGGGAACATTCAGACTTTTGCTATGGGGCCCCATGATTTATATGTACGCCCCTGCTGCTGAGGCATGGTATTTAAGGCTGTTAAGGAGCCAACATACATGGACCTTGCCAGCAGCGTCGGACTGGAGCACCTTGGGCCCACCAGAGAAAATATATTCTTGCGGCCCAACATCATACTTCCCAACCTTTGAATAAGGGAAAGAGGGACAAAGGCTGTGGCACGCTGTGCATGCTGCAGAAAATTTTAGGCCATGCCACGTTGCACCACAGACTGTCCAGGAGTTGGTGGATGCTTTAGTCCAGGTGTGGGAGGAGATCCCTCACGAGACCATCCGTCGCGCTCATCAGGAGCATGGCCAGAAGTTGTAGGGAGGTCATACAGCATACCTCCCAAATTTGGAAGACAGGAAAGAGGATTAAAGGCTGAAAATTTTAGGCCACGCCCCGACAACACCCATTTCACAGCTAATCACACCCATATCCTCGCCCCAAGCGTAACCATTTAGCACTGCTGATCACACTGACTGGTAATGAGGGCACAGTGGCTGGTACTGAGGAAAAGAAAGAAAGAGCAGCGAGAGAGAAAGAACAAACAGAAAGAAAGAGAGGAAAGAAAGAAAAGAGAGAAAGAAAGAACAGAGAGAAAAAAGAACAGAGAGCGAGAAGGAAAGAACAGAGAGCGAGAAAGAAAGACTAGAGAGAGAGCCATAGGCGTAGCTAGCGTTTTGGTTTAGTGGGGGCAAAACTTCTGAGTGGGCCCATCATCAGAGAACCTCAGCAAATGACCGCGCTGTTGGCCAAAATAATCTATATATAAAAAGACCAATATTGATATTACCGCCATATGGTCTGTGTTAAATAATACCAGTCCTACAGAACATATAATAGATTACAGCACAGGTACAGATAATGACTTACCGCTGATGTTCTTTCTAATGGAATTGTTCACTTTTCATGTCTTTTCCATCTGGCCCACACCGACATGACGACTTCTCCAGCCAGGACTCGACTGCACCCCCATTAAAAAAAAAAATCAAAAAAAAACTCACCTCCCGGCTCCTGTGCTGCTCACTGTTCTCCCTCTCAGCGTCTGACAGCGGGTTCCGGCAGGTGATGTTATTGCGCCCGCTGTCATACGCTGAGAGGGGGATTATGGGAGAGAAGGCGCGCTCGCTCCTTCTCTCTCCATGCGGTCAGCTTTATCGGCTGGATGCCGATACAGCTGACCCTCCGATGACGGGTGGGGGGCCCACTGCTGGCACCGGGCCCCCCCAACGCCTGTTCAGGCCCCATAGCTTCCGGGCGGCAGAGCAGGGAGAGCGATTCTCCCTGCTCTGCCGCAGAATGTAACTGTATCGTAGCTCCGGGTGGGCCCCCTCAGAGCGCAGGCCCCGGGGCCACCACCCCCTCTGCCCCGCAACCTATCCTTTCAAATCAGGGCCCACCACGCAGGAGCTGGGGCCCACCGTAGGTTTCTCCGGTGTCCCGGTGCCTCAGTCCGACCCTGCTTGCCAGCCTGATAATACCAGGCCACAGCAGTCTGCATATCTTGGCTGGTTAACAAAAATAGGGGATCCCCTCGAAAAAAATTTGGCGTGGGGTCCCCCCTATTTTTGTTAACCAGCCAGATGAAGCAGACTGCTGAGGCCTGATTTTTCAGGCTGGTAAGGATCCAATATCCATGGACCTTGCCAGCCTGATAATACCAGGCCACAGCAGTCTGCTTAGCTTGGCTGGTTAACAAAAATAGGGGATCCCCTCGAAAAAAAAAACGGCGTAGGGGTCCCCCTATTTTTGTTAACCAGCCAAGTAAAATGCAGACTGCTGCGGCCTGATATTAAAAGACTGTCAAGGCCCATGGATTTTGGCCCTCAACAGCCTGATAATACCAGGCTACAGCAGCCCCACATTTGGCGCATCAAAAGATGTGCCAATTGTGGCACTTTACCCGGCTCTTCCCACTTGCCCTGTAGCGGTGGCAAGCGGGGTAATAAGGGGTTAATGTCACCGTTGATTGCACGGTGAGAATAAGCCCGGTTAATAATGGAGAGGTGTCAATAAGACACCGATCCATTATTAATCCCAAAGTTTTTAAATGTATAAAAAAAAAGACACAGCAAGAAAAAAGTCTTTTAATGAAATAAAAGAGACAACACAGTTTTCATTTCTTTTATTACTCTCTCATTCCTGCGACGCCATCGATCTCCTGTAAAAAAAGAAAAAAAAACAAACCAACAGTATACCACCTGTCCGACGCAGTCCATAACGATAGTCCCACGACGATCCAGCTCTGCTACATCGCAATGACAGGCAGAGCCTGTCATCTCGACGCAGCACAGCTGATTACCTGCTTCCCCGGCGGTGACGTCATCGGACTGACTGCTTTACGGCCGGGATTACCCAGCAGTCACTGCAGTTATCGCGAGAAACTGCATGTGACCGCCGGGGAAAGATGATGGCGGCCATCAAGCAGTCCAGCCCGTGACCGCCGGAGATCTTCTGCCAGGTAAGTGCCGCTGACTCCTGACAGACCCGACCGACGGACACTGACAGTGACAGTGACAAATCCGATTCCGGTATCCGATAAGACGAAAATATCGGAACTAAGTATCGAAAGTCCGATAGAGCTAATATCGGCCGATACCCGATACTTGCGGTATCGTATCGCTCAACACTAGTCAACAGGACCCTCCTGTCAAGGAATTTCCTCGACATGGTCCTGATCTCCCACATTCCCAGACCCCACCGGTGGATCACCTTCAGAACCGGGGTAGCGTAAGCCGGGAGATGCCCATGCGGTGTGCGCAGGTCCTTCACTTGCCCTCCTGTCTCCCATTCCTGGAAGAAGGGCCGAAGCCATCCCCTGCAGGAGAATACCCACGGAGGAGCCCTCTCTGACCAGAGGTTGGCGATGTTAGTCTTGACAAAAGTGTTTACTAGAAACACCACTGGGTTGACCATACCCAACCCTCCTAGTCTCCTTGTGCGATATGTGACCTCTCGCTTGACTAGGTTCAGCCTATTTCCCCATAACATTTGGAAAAACAGGCTGTAGACCCGTGTCCAGAGCGGCTCTGGCAACATGCAGACACTGCCCAGGTATATTAACAAGGGTAGCAAAAAACCCTTAACCAGGCTAACCCTTTCCCTCAGGGTCAAAGACCAACCCTTCCATTGGTCCACCTTCTGGGCGGCGATCCTGAGTCTGCCCTCCCAATTTTGCTGGGGGTAGTCCCCTGGGCCAAATTCGATGCCTAGGATTTTTGCTGATGCCTGAGGCTCTGGAAGAGTGTCCGGGAGACCGAAACTAGGGTCTCCCCCTCCCAGCCAGAGACTCTCACACTTTTCCTGATTAATTCCGGACCCAGAAGCCTCCGAGTAGCGACCAACCTCAGACATGACCCACTCCACCTCCTCACCCGAGGATACGAAAAGGGAGACGTCATCAGCATACGCTACCACCCTCAGAGTGGCTTCTGGGGCCGCCTGGTCCATCCGACTCCCGCCAACGGCCCGCGCTCAATCCTCCTTAAAAGGGGATCTATCGCGAACACGTATAACAGCGGGCTCAACGGACAGCCCTGGCGGACCCCAGACCCAACCTCAAAAGGGTGGCCAGACCAACCATTCACGAGCGGGAAAGTCTCTGCCCCCGCATACAGGGTCTTTAGCCAATTTACAAACCCCCCAGGCAGACCGTACCTCAGAAGGACGGACCAGAGGTACTCGTGGTTAACCCGATCAAAAGCCTTCGCCTGATCTAAAGACAGCAAGTACCCCTTCCAGTGGCCAGCCCTACCCTGCTCCACTGCCTCTCGGACACCGAGTACTGCACTAAAAGTGCTGCGGCCTGGAACAGAGCAATGCTGGGCCCCCGAAAGGAGCCGGGGTGCAAACTTCACCAGCCGTTTGAACAGCACCTTTGCCAGAACCTTCCGATCCGTATTGAGAAGCGCTATGGGACGCCAATTCTCAATACGGGACGAGTCTTTACCCTTTGACAGGATAATCAGGGCTGACTGCCTCATTGACCGGGAAAGAGCGCCCGAGGAGAGACACTCGTTAAACACCTCAGTCAAGAGGGGGACCAAGGAGTCCCTAAAGGTCTTATAAAACTCGGATGTTAAGCCATCCGGACCTGGCGATTTCTTAGGCCGAAGCCCATCAATGGCCAGTCGCACTTCCTCTTCCCTGATTGCCTCTGTCAAAACGTGAAGCGAGGGGTCATCCCCTAGCTCAGGGATGGCTTCGGCCAGGAAAGCCGACATCACGTTCCGATCCAGATCCCTCTTCCCCAAGAGGTGTGAGTAGAAAGATCTGATCACCTCCAGGATCCCTGATTTGGATCTGTTCAGGGAACCCGTACTGTTGATCAGTCCTGTCACCACCTTACAACTCACTGACATCTTACAGTTTCTGTAGGGGTCGGGCGAGCGGTACCTCCCGAAATCCCTCTCAAAAACCAAAGATGTGTGCCTATCGTACTGACACCTCTTGAGTAAAGACTTCACTCTGGAGATCTCCTCACGGTCACCTCCAGCCGAGACGAGATGTTCGAGTTTCCTCCTCAGTTCCTGATACAGGCGGTACCTGCTCAGGCTCCTGTGGCTCGAGAGCTGGCGGAAGAAACTCGCAACCCGTTCCTTGAAGATCTCCCACCACTCTGACTTATCGCTACAGAGATCCAAAAGCGGTACCTGGCTCTGAAGAAAGTCCTCAAAGGATTGTCTTATCTCTGCTTCTTCCAAGAGGGACGAATTCAGCTTCCATAGTCCCTTTCCCATCCGAGGGGTTTCTGAAACATTCAGAGAAAAAGAAATCAGACAGTGATCGGAGAACTCCACCTCAACAACGGACACTGCTGAAGAAATGGCTTCCTCCTTCAAAAAAAACCTGTCTATCCTAGACCTACAGCTACCTCTATGAAAGGTGAAACCACAGTGACCTGGGGTGTGCCGGATGTGGACATCCACCAGGCGAGCGTCACTAGCTATGCTATTAAGAGTATTACTATCATAAGCCAGCCGGTCAATGGAGCCTCCCCTATCACGAAGATTGTGACAGTGTTAAAGTCACCTCCAAAGACCACCTGCCGACTCGTAAAAAGATAGGGCTTAATCTTCAGGAAGAGACATTTACGGTCCCACTTTGACTGTGGACCATAGATGTTAATAAGCCGAAGCTCCTGTCCCCTCATGAAGACGTCTAAGACCAGGCACCTACCCATTTCTACCTCGATGACTCTCCGGCATTCATCCGATGCAGTCTTAAAAAGGACTGCCACCCCGCTACACGGCTCGGCCGCAAGAGACCAGTACGAGGACCCGCACCTCCACTCACTCTCCGCCTTGCGTATGGCCCCCATATCCGTAAGTCTGGTCTCCTGCAAAAACAAAATGTCAGCCTCAAATCGGGTGAGAAAATCAAAGGCCGCAAATCTAGCCACATCTGACTTTATACTAGCGACATTAATGGTCGCCAGAGTCAACGGGGTGGGTGCCGCCATCATGAGTGATCAAGTTAGATGGCCTTTTTCTTCCCCCCACCCTTTTTCCTAGCCCGCTCATCTCCGGACGATGAAGCCCCCCCCTCTTCTTTTCAAAGAGACAGAGGTATCCATCCCCCCCACCTCTTTCTCATCTCCGGACGCAGGGTTGGCCCCACCTCCTGAAGAAGACATACCCTCCGGAGAAGGGACTCCGCCCCCTCCCAAAGACCCTCCAGATGTTACCTCCGGAACCTCACCCCCGACCCCCATCTCAGCAGGGTCATCAAGGGCTTGGAACCGGTTGGAGAGGGAGATCAGAGGGGAGTAGGTGGGACCTTCCTTAGGCACCTTGGTCAGGGAAGAAGATTTTCCACTTTTCTTCTTTTTTTTATTTTTGGCACTCTTGGTACCCTTGTCACCCATTTCTTTTGGCTGTTCCCCTCCATCCTCATCAAAACTTTCATATTGTGAGGCATCTGAGAGATCAGCCACTTCCTCATTCTCCATCCGACTGATCTCCTCATTCACCGCTTCCTCCCCCGGGGCCTCAGTGACATGGGCCGTCGCCTCGGAGGAGGGGGCAGCCATTACCCCAGTTTCCTGAGGCTCCTCCTGCCCCCTGCCCTCCTGACGCCTTGCCTGCCTCCGCTGGTAAGAGGGACCCCTAGCCCTGCCATTCCTCATCGGCCCCTCAGCTCCTCCCCTGCCGCCACCGCCAACCCCCGCAGAAGTTGCACCGCCAAGAACTTCCTTGCGGCTCCCCTCCGACCGGCTGGCCATGGCATTAGAGAATGAACGAGGGCAGCGGCTGAACGGGTGACCTAGATCACCACACAGGTGACATCGAATGACACCACAGGACGCGGCGAGGTGACCCACCTCGCCACACAAGGCACATTTCTGCACCTTGCAGCCCGCGCTGAAGTGGCGAGGATCACCGCACCTGTGGCAGACCTTCGGCTGCCCCTGGTAGAAGACCAGAATACGATCCCTTCCCAGGAAAGCCGAGGAAGGGATGTGGGTGACAGTGCCCCCTGAACGTTTCAACTTTACCATGAAGGTCCAGCCTCCTGACCAGATGCCAAAATCGTCCCGATTCTTTTAGGGACCTCCACAACCTCGCCGTACCGGCTCAACCAGGTCATTATGTCAACGCCAGAAAGGGACTCATTACATGTTAAAACGGTCACTTTTTTTGGCCCACTTTGGCGAGAAATTGCCTCCACAGCAAACCCTCGCCAGCCGGGCTCCTCTTTTACCAGCTCATAATTTGACCAAAAGAGCTCTAAGCCCTCCAGCCGAACAAAGCTGATATCAAAGGTGGAGGTCCCAAAAGGATGTATCAGAGCAAAGATGTCAATAGCCCTGAAGTCCATCTTCATGAGGAGCTTCACCACATTTGTCCTAGATGGACAGGCCTCATCGCCCCTCCAGCGAAGACGAACAACATTTCTCCTGGAGACCCCCTGCCCGGCTGTCGGGAGGGACCACACGGTCTCCACCCCCCTTTTCTCTTGGAAGACAGCTAGACCAAACTTATCTAGCCAGTAGGACAACTCCACCTCTCTTCCCTCTACATTGATCGTCCGCTCCCCTTTTTTGAGGGCCTCCAGGAAGCGGCGGCGAAAAGCATCATTCCCTGGGTCCGGAGATGAGGAAGACCCCCGCAGAACCCCACCTGCAGCAGCCGCATAACTTATGGTGCCTGCAGGTGAGGTGGACGATGGACCAGCCCTGAAATTCTCTGAACCCTCAACCTCACAGTCAACCATCTCCACCTCACTTACCTCAGCCTCACCATTTTTACTAGTAGAACTTTTATTTTTTTCCTTTCCCACACTGGCACCATTCACACCAACCATACCTCCAGCAGAAACCACCCCTCCAACACCTGACCCTTCACCATTGTCACAGACACTATTCACACCACTTGCACCGCTTCCATTATTATTTACATTTCCATTTGTGTTTTTTTCCCTGCTTTCTGCTGGGGGGGTTGTTATTTGCAGTGCTACTGCCCCTTTAAGAGTGGTATTGCAGAGTTTAGTTACCACACCCTGCTTTTCAGCAGAGCATGTGCTGCTTGCAGACTGTTGCTCCAGCCTCTCCTGCAGACCATCTCCACACTCCTGTGTGCACTTCACCACCAGGTTTCCCGCAGATACAGGTGACACACATGCAGATGACCCCAGTGGTGCGATCCGGGCCGGCATTACCGCAGCCATTACAGCTGCACCTGAGATGATAATCGGTGCCGGGGCCCCTGACTTTGACCCAGCATCGGATCTGCATGTGGGGGACCCCGACACCACAGCACACGCCGCCGATGATGAGGCCCTGGCTGACAGTGCACCGCCAACACTGCGGGGAGCGGTGACCACCGGCAAGGTACCCACAGCCTCCACCCCCCGAGCGTCAGCGGGTGCAGCAGGCGCCAGGCTGTCCCCCGTTTTCACAGAGGATCAGGCCTGGACACCTCCACAGATCTTATTACCGCCCGCCACAGGGCCACACTCCAGACCATGCACACTGTCCGGCTCTGCAGCCGTATGCCCACTCTCGCCCCCTCTGCTACTGCCAGCAGAGACGGCGACCGGCGCCATATGACTTGTACTCTCCCCTCTCCCTCGCACCGGACCCACTGCAGGTCCCGGGCCGGGGTGGGTAGCGGGTTCCACACAGCGGGACTGGGGGGTCCCAGGAAAGGGCACAAACACCAACCTCTCCTCCGATGTTTTCTTCCTTTTTTTCCGTTTCTTTTTCCCCCTCCTGGTTGCCTCTGCAGACCTCATCCCCAAACTTCAGGTGGGCATAATTTACTGGGGACTCCAGCTGACGGATCTGCTGCAAGACGAGGCAACCCCCACTACTGCTGTTATCGCTGCCGCTATCATCCGCATCACCCCCATCATCCTCTGAAATGCTATTGTCTGATGGGAGTGGGACCTGCACTGGATCTATCCCGCTGTGTGTGGCCTGGAGATCACTTACCAAGCCCCCAGGTGGGTACGGTGCCTCCTCCATCTCCACATGGTCCACCTCCTCCACCTGGGTTGGACGGCGAGACCCCTCTGGCTCCTTTACAGCAGCCATGTTGTGGAATCTGTCCTCATTGTCCAGTTTTTCCTGGAAAGGCCCGCTGTTATCCAGTATAGCCGCTCTCCGGGCTTCCATGCCCTCAATGCTGATCCTCAGGCTGGTTATCCTGGCTGTTAGGGCAGACTTCTCTGTACGGGAGGCCCTGTCTGCAGCCTGCCTCGCCTCCTTCATCTCCTCCCAGAGCCTCCTCAGGGTCTTCCCAGCCTCCTCATACTCGCAGAGGTACACATGGATGCGGGAGCCATAGCTGGTAACCGGCTCCCCTGCGGCCCTATTGCCCCAATCTTTCTGCACTGCCGCCGCTGGACCTCTGCGAGTACTCCGCTCACCTCCGGGAGGAGACACCGCAGTGGCCCTCGCCTCAGCCTTAGGAGCTTTGCAGCCCTCCTGGGTCTTCCTGGGCTCCTCCATGTTTCGGGCCTTGCTGGATCTGGTGACCCTCTTTGCCGGTAGCAATGAGCTCCCACCCCCCGCCAGCTTAGACCGAGGGGTGGGAGACGGGAACTTAGCCCCACAGTTCATCCACTACACCCCTCTCTTTCCTGGGTCAGAGAGGGGGGGATTCCTGGGTGTAAGAAAAAAAACTGGTCTCTCTCCTGGAGCAAACAATCGCACACCTTCCTCCACAGACTACAGGCCTCTAGTGGTGGCTGTTTCACTCTGGATACAGGGAGCTCCCCCTAGTGGTGGCTGCAGACAGAATCTTATCATGTATCTCTGTATACAGGGAGCTCCCTCTAGTGGTGGCTGCAGACAGAATCTTATCATGTATCTCTATATACAGGGAGCTCCCTCTAGTGGTGGCTGCAGACAGGATCTTATCATGTATCTCTGTATACAGGGAGCTCCCCCTAGTGGTGGTTACAGACAGGATCTTATGTATCTCTGTATACAGGGAGCTCCCCCTAGTGGTGGCTGCAGACAGAATCTTATCATGTATCTCTGTATACAGGGAGCTCCCTCTAGTGGTGGCTGCAGACAGGATCTTATCATGTATCTCTATATACAGGGAGCTCCCTCTAGTGGTGGCTGCAGACAGAATCTTATCCTGTATCTCTGTATACAGGGAGCTCCCCCTAGTGGTGACTGCAGACAGGATCTTATCCTGTATCTCTGTATACAGGAGCTCCCCCTAGTGGTGGCTGCAGACAGGATCTTATCATGTATCTCTGTATACAGGGAGCTCCCCCTAGTGGTGGCTGCAGACAGGATCTTATCATGTTTGTATACAGGGAGCTCCCCCTAGTGGTGGCTGCAGACAGGATCTTATGTATCTCTGTATACAGGAGCTCCCCCTAGTGGTGACTGCAGACAGGATCTTATCATGTATCTCTGTATACCGGGAGTCCCCCTAGTGGTGGCTGCAGACAGGATCTTATCATGTATCTCTGTATACAGGGAGCTCCCCCTAGTGGAGGCTGCAGACTGGATCTTATCATGTATCTCTATATACAGGCAGCTCCCCCTAGTGGTAACTGCAGACAATCTTATGTATCTCTGTATACAGGGAGCTCCCCCTAGTGGTGACTGCCGACAGGATCTTATGTATCTCTGTATACAGGGAGCTCCCCCTAGTGGTAACTGCAGACAAGATCTTATCACATATCTCTGTATACAGGGAGCTCCCCCTAGTGGTGGCTGTAGACAGGATCTTATTATGTATCTCTGTATACAGGGAGGTCCCCCTAGTGGTAACTGCAGACAATCTTATCATGTATCTCTGTATACAGGGAGCTCCTCCTAGTGGTGACTGCAGACAGGATCTTATGTATCTCTGTATACAGGGAGCTCCCCTAGTGGTGGCTGCAGACAGGATCTTATCATGTAGCTCTGTATACAGGGAGCTCCCCCTAGTGGTGGCTGCAGACAGAATCTTATCATGTAGCTCTGTATGCAGGTAGACAGCATTTTTATAAAGCTATTGCTAAGGTTTGGAGCTCAGTAATGTAAAATTAATCTTTGGTCCCTATTAAGGTTTATAGGAAACAAATTGGAATTTTCCTGGGGTTTAATGCGTTTGCATAAGGACCAGTAGATATCATATGCCATTTTGTAATCCCGATGTCTTCTTTTGAGACAGAATAACTACAGGGCTGAGGAAGATTTGCTGGAGGACCAACACATTTAGCAATAAGATGTATCTGAAAACCCACTGACTACTTTGTATTATGGATCTGCAATTTTCAATAGAACCAAAAGATCAATGCATTATATCCAGGGAGGATCCAGTAACACTTCCCCTTCGTTCTTCTCTACGTAGTTATAACTTGGGCAGCGGAATGGTTTCAGTTATGGTCAATGGAACTTTTAATGACGGCAGATGGCACCGAGTGAAGGCTGTACGGTAAGAGAATCTTATTATCTTTGACCTTCAGTTATCTCTTGCTCATCAGATGACTATCCCTGAACCCCACAATTCCATTGGGGTGCAAATGTCTGTTTATGGGGTGTCTGGGGTACAGGTCACCGATCACATCCTGATCCTCATCCTTGGAAGTTGTGGGTCCCTTTCTCTACACGGACTAGGATATTGATGGATGTAGATAACACTGGCACAAGCGTGGAATAACGGCGAATGTATATGATAGAATTATTTGTAAAGACAGTGAAATATCCAACCAGATGCTAAATGAATTGTCTCTTCCAGTGACGGTCAATCTGGAAAGGTGACTGTGGATGACTATGGAGCAAGAACGGGAAAATCTCCAGGTTTAATGCGGCAGCTGAATATTAACGGAGATCTTTATGTTGGTGAGTGACGCTATTGGCGCTTATAATTTAAGTTTGATCGCAAATACTAAAACCCAATAGTATCTCCGACTCCATTTACTTCTAATAAACATGGCAACTTAACATGATAAGTACTGGTGCCACTGCCAAGCCTTCAGTTATGTGGTGAGTGTCAATGGTAGGTCTGTACAGCAGTGTGGAGATGGGATGGTCTCACCCCTCAGTGGTGGTCTTTGTTTCTGATCTCGATCCTGAATATTGTTAATGACGTGTAAACATAAATCTGAACACATTTTCCCTATTACCAAGTTTGACTGTTAAGTTAATGAACGTGCGGGTGTTACATCGACGACATTTTTTTATGTAAAAATAATATTCATTATACTTTCATAGTTATTTGTGCAAGTTTTAGTAGCATTTTTCTGTTTATTGTATAAATCTGATTTTGTATTTGATTTTTATAGATAAAAAGTGGAGATTACACAGAAAATGTGAAACTTCTAGGGCTGATACATTATTACATTTGTGCCTCATTCCTTTTGTAACTTGTGCCTATTTTGAAGTCTCGTTCATGTGTTCGCCTGTGGTTGTCATTTTCGGCAGGATATGGTTGTTTCTAGATGTTTTTGACCCGATTCATTGATTGCAGGTTTTTAAAAAGTTGCTACATTTTTGTGCACTCGTACTCAAAGTCCTTCCTCCTGGAGCGATTTTATTTACGTCTGCACTTTTTACAACTTTTTGTGCTAAGAAGTTTGGAAAAAAGTTTAAAGGCAAAAATAAAGAGTAGTTTTGATTTTGCGCAAAATTTGTCAACCACTTGCACCCTTTTGAAGAACTTGGAGCATAAAACGTCAAGGAATGGTACAAGGCAAAAAAAAAAAAGAGTAAGATGACAAATAAAATGCGAATGATGAATGGGACAGTTAGTGGTTTAATGGGATGGAGGCAGAAACTACAGTATTTCAGAAGGATGAAATTGTGTAAAAAGTCATAGATTCCGGACTTTTCATGACCCCAGTAAGTAATGATTTTTGGTTTTGGCTTCCAGGTGGGATGAAGGAGATCGCATTACACACCAATCGTCAATATATCGGAGGCCTTATAGGTTGCATCTCTCACTTCACCCTGTCCACAGACTATCACGTGTCGCTGGTGGAAGACGCATCGGATGGGAAAAACATTAACACTTGTGGCACGAAATAGGAAATGGACACATTCTTAGGTTTGTTTCTTTTATTCGGATGGGAGAAAAGACGACTTTTGCACTCAGAGGACAATCTGCAATCCTTGTCCTTCCAAGTATGTTCCAAGAAAGCCAGAAAAACCAAAAAGAATCTTCTAAAAGAAGTTTGTGGCGCGCGGAGAGCAGACTCGTGTACGAGAAATGCGTGCCTTTTCCGCACAACCAGCCCAAAATGGTCATTGAGAAACCCGACGATGTTATAGATCCTTTTATCCATCCCGTGACCGGTCATTAGCAGCTATTTATTTTCCAAGAACTCGGTTTTGCCTATGTTTTTCCCTAATTTTGGAGTTGCCCAGCTCTTACTGTATTCTGCACGGTCCCTGATCTCCTTTTCCTGGTCTTGCAGCATTTGCAGTCATCTCCTGTCTGAATGGCCACCGTGGGAGTTCAGAAGTGATTTTTTTAGGTTTTTGCTATAGAGTTGACTTTCTCTTTGTTCCGCACTGACTTGTTTTAGGCCCCTCCTTTCCAAAGGTTGAAAGGAGAGACGAAGCAAAAAGCGTCTCGTCCTGGAGGACCAGACACGTCCTTTTATTCCAAGAATTTTGTAATGCTTTATTGGTCCTCTGGTGGCGTTGTAGGGAAATTGAGCACTTGTATTTTTCACAGATCACAGCTGATCACTGGAGGTCAACTTTATTTCATTAGAAAATTTTCCTAAAAAAAAAAAAAGTTCCAAAAAGTGGTCAACCCTAGACCGTGATGATAGCTGTGCACGTTTTATAGAAGGCCGCTTTTTGCTGGTTTTTGGTTTGGACCATTTCCATTTAAAGGGGATTTCTATGCAGATTATTGTCTCCTACATCCTCCCTTTATTTCGTTATAATTGTCTTTTCTGCTGTATTCTGGTGCTATAATAAGCCGACATCCAAGCTTTATATTTAACTGGAAATGTCCACAGGCCCA
Organism: Oophaga sylvatica; assembly: GCA_033576555.1. NCBI lineage: Eukaryota > Metazoa > Chordata > Amphibia > Anura > Dendrobatidae > Oophaga > Oophaga sylvatica. The sequence goes on along the minus strand of JARQOD010000001.1, from coordinate 990,655,163 downwards.
ATTTGGAGAACTCCATTGAACACACATCAATCCCAAGCCATGCCCCTTTCATCCCAAGCCATGCCCCTTTCATCCCAAGCCATGCCCCTTTCATCCCAAGCCATGCCCCTTTCATCCCAAGCCATGCCCCTTTATGCTTCATTAAATATTAAAGGACACCATATAACTTCTGTATATGGGAACATCTGGCCGATGTAAAGGCTTTGGCCCCGATTTATCAAAGTGTTTATTCCAAAACGTGTTTTGAAAAGTTGCCACATTTTTGAGCAGCGCAGAGTGATGTGTGAAAGAGGTCATAATATAAGTGAAACTATGAAAGTGAAAACTCCTCAGGATTTCTACCATCGGACATGTGTGAAGTGCTGAAAAAATTCTCAATATATGTAGCTTGTCTGAGCAATAAACCAGCTTTGTACCTAAAAATTTGCAGACAGGGACTTCCTGCTGGTTAATACTGGGCAGTCCCAAGCAGGCAATCCCTCATCTAGCAATTACTCCACAAGGGATGACACCATTATTTTTTTTTACTATTAAGATCATTAGCAAAAGAACAATTACCCTACAGCAGCTCTGGTCCACCCAGGATATCAGAGCTGACATTTTGACAACCATAGGACACCAGCAAGGTCTATGTCAGCTCCTCCTCTACCGTAGGCTACCAGTGATGTCTCCATTAGTTCATTAGATACCATAGGTCACCAGCCAAAATCTCCATCAACCCCTCCTCTTCCGTAGCCCCTAAGCCATGTCTGCATCAACTCCTCCTCTGCTATAGATCACCATTGATGTCTCCATTAATTCCTTAGATACTTTAGGTCACCTGCAATGTATTCATCAACTACTCATCTACCATAGACCATCAGCCATGTCACCATCAACTCCTCCTCGAACACACACCACCATTGATTTCTCCATCAACTCCTCCTCTACCGTAAATCACCAGCCATGTCTCTATCAACTCCTCATCTACCATACACCTCCAGCCATATTGCCATCAACTCCCCCTCAAACATAGAGCACCAGCCATATCTCCATTAATGCCTCCTCTACCGTCGACCACCAGCCATGTCTCCATCAACTCTTCAAACACAGACCACCAATGTCTCCATCAACACCTCCTCTGCTGCAGACCACCAGCCATGTCTCCATCAACTCCTCCTCTACCATCGACCACCAACAATTTCTTCATCGACTCAACAACTGCTATAGCCCACTTGCAATGTCTCCATCAACTCCTCCTCTCCCGTAGACCAATGATGTCTTCATTAATTCATTAGATACCATAGGTCACCAGTCATGTCTCCATCAACTCCTATTCCACTGTAGACCACCAGCCATTACTTCAACGCCTCCTTTACCTTAGACCACCAGTGATGTTTCCTTTAATTCATTAGATACCATTGGTCGCCAGTCATGTCCCCATCAACTCCTCCTCTACCTTAAACCACTAGCGATGTCGCAATCAAATTCTCCTCTACTGTAGACCACAAGCCATGTAGCCATCAACTCCTCTATTGTATACTACCAGTGATGTCTCCATCAACTCCTCCTCTACCGTGGACCATGCACCATGACTTCATTTACACCTCCTCTACCGTAGATTCCAGCTGTGTGTCCATCAACTGCTCCTTAACCTTAGACCACCAGCTATGTCTTCATTAATTCATTAGATACTATTGGTCACCAGCCTTTTCTACATCAACTCCTCTACCATAGAGCACCATCCATGTCTCCATGAACTTCTCCTCTACTGCAGACCACCAGCCATGTCTCTATCAACTCATCAATTACCTTAGACCACTATTAATGCCTCCATTAATTCATTAGATATCATTGGTCACGAGCCATGTCTCCAACTCCTCCTCTACTGTAAACCACCAGCCATGTCTCCATCAATTCCTCCTTTATCATAGACCACCAGCAATGTCTCCATCAACTCCACCTTTAACGCAGACAGCCTTCCATGTCTCCTTCAACTCCTCAATTATCTTGGACCACTATTAATGTCTCCATTAATTCATTAGATATCATTGGTCACGAGCCATGTCTCCAACTCCTCCTCTACCGTAAACCACCAGCCATGTCTCCATCAATTCCTCCTCATAGACCACCAGCTATATCTCCTTAATTTCTTCCTCTACTATAGACCACCAGCCATGTCTCCATAAACTCCTCTAATATAGACCACAAGCCATGTCTCCATCAACTCCACCTTTAACGCAGACCACATTCCATGTCTCCTTCAACTCCTCAATTATCTTGGACCACTAGCAATGACTCAATTCATTAGATACCATTGGTCACAAGCCATGTCTCCAACTCCTCCTCTACCATAGACCACCAGCCATGACTCCATTAACTCCTCTATTGCAGACTACCAGCCATGTCTCCATCAACTCTTCCTCTACTATAGACGACCAGCCAAGTGTCCATCAACTCCTCGTCTATTATAGACCACCAGCCATGTCTCCTTCAAATCCTACTCTACCGTAGACCACCAGCCATGTCTCCATCAGCTCCTCTATCGTAGACCACCACCAATTTCTCCATAACTCTTCATTTACCTAAAAGCACCAGCGATGTTTCCATCAATTCCTCTTCAAGCGTGGACCACCAATGATGTCTCCGTTAATTCATTAGATATTACAGGTCACCAGAAATCTCTCCCTTACACTTTTCACCTCCCTAGACCACCAGGGATTTCTACATTGTCTACAGCAGTGATGTGGATAATCGGGAAAGTGTCCATCTTTCTTACTGGAATGCCACTAGCTCTATCGAGTATATTATAATTCATGTAATAGGTGGCGCTTGGATTAATTTCTTGCTTTAGAAGATAATAATTTGACTGTTTCTCGGGAGTTGTCCATCCATCTCCATCTCACAATCCTCTGTCTGGCTGTAAGGCGACTGGCTGCAGCAGAAGCCGCCCCCTCTGCTCTGTCACCAGCTGCAGACCAATACCGGTGGGCACCACCTCCTGAGCCGCATGTAGGTAGTTGTAGCTTCCTGCAAGGGCCATATGGTGGGGACCTAAATAAGATCCATTTTGCTCTTCTTCAACGACGGCATCTTTCCATGCAGTAACAGAGCTCCAGCTGACCATGTCCGGGATGTAACCACAGGAGACGCAATCCTTCATTTCCTGAATATCTTTTTATGTGTCGACATCTCGAATGCAGAATTTAGTAGTTTATAATGTTTCTATATATGATTGTATCCGACATCTCATACCGAAGCCCCAGTTTGTGTCCTTCTTACATTGCAAAAGTTTTTTTTTTCTTATATACAAATTAATTTTTCCAAAAAATCTTGTTCCTAGTCCTAGTTGCGATTGGGAGTAGCAGGGTGGGCAGTTAGCGGGGTGCAGAGGTAACAGTCATGAGTAGAACATGGTTTGTCTTTTGAGTATAGTATGGACTAACGACTACCAATACAAAAGCCAATGACATCTTAAAGAGTTAGTCTAAAATCAAATTAACCCCTATCTGAAGGACAAACGCCCAGTGATCCCAAGAAGGGGACTCTGCAGTCCCATCCTGAATGGAGCACAGATACCTCTGCTACCATCATTGTATGTGAGATTGCCGAGGACAGCACTCTATTTGTCAGTCCCATAGACAATGAATCGAGCTGAGGTGCGCAGGCGCTCCTCAACATTCATTATCTATAGGACTGCTGGAAACAGCCAAGCATTGTACTAGGCAGTACCATAGACAATGAAAGGAGCAGAGACTGAACATGAGCACCTTTGCTCTGTTCATTGTCTATGGGACGGATGGAAAGAGCTGAGTTCTGTACTAGGCAGTTCCATAGACAATGAAAGGAGCAAAGTCCGAGCATGCGCCTCTCTTCTCCATGCATTAGAAATATGCAAGCATTGCAATAGGCAGTCCCATAGACAATGAAAGAGCATAGATCGAACATACGCACTATCGCTTCACTCATTTTTTATGGGACTGACCGAAAGAGCGGAGTTCTGTATTAAGCAGACCCATAAACAATGAAAGGAGCAAACACCGAGCATGCACACTTCCACTTCATTCATTGTATATGGGACTGATGGAAATAGCTGAGTGCTATTTTAGGCAGACCTATAGACAATGAAAGGAGTGCAGATTGAGCATGCGCGCTTTCACTTCATTCATTATATGTGGGACTGATGGAAATAGCTGAGTGCTGTACTAGGAAGACCCATAGACAATGTAAGAAGCTAAGACCGAGCATGCGCACTTTTACTTCATTCATTGTATAGGGGACTGATACAGACAGGCGAGTGATCGATCCGACTTTCTTCCATAGACTGATGGAAATAGCCAAGTGCTGTATTAGGCAGACCCATAGACAATGAAAGGAGCAGAGATTGAGCATGCACACTTCCGCTTCATTTATTGTATATGGGACTGATGGTAATAGCTGAGTGCTGTACTAGGCAGTACCATAGACAATGAAAGGAGCAGAGACAGAGCATGAACACCTTCGCTCTGTTCATTGTCTATGGGACGGATGGAAAGAGCTGAGTTCTGTACTAGGCAGTTCCATAGTCAATGAAAAGAGCAAAGTCTTAGCAGGCGCCTCTCTTCTGCATGCATCAGAAATATGCAAGCATTGTATTAGGCAAACCCATAGACAGTGAACAAGCAGAGACCGAGCATGCGCACTTCCGCTTCATTCATTGTCTATGAAACTGATGCAGATAGGCGAGTGATGTATTTGACTTTCTTCCATCAGTCTATGGAAGAAAGTCAGAGTGCTGTACTAGCAGTCCTGTAGACAATGAATGGAGCGAAGGCTGAGCATGCGTACCTCCACTCCATTCATTGTCTATGGGACTGATGGAAAGAGCCAAGTGCTGTACTAGGCAGTCCCATAGGATGACTGTAGCAGAGGATACGCATGTGCTTTGCAGGACGAGGCTGCAGATCTCCATTCTTGGGATCGCTGGGTGTCTCAGCGATAGGAACCCCAACAATCAACAAGATTTCTCCTACCCTATAGATAGGGAATTACGGTAATTTACTTTTCGGAGCAATAACCCTTTAAGCTGTGCTGTAGTTTTCATGTAATTTAGTTGTGATATTAGTTATATTCCTGGATGGTTTTATATAACTTTACAGCCGAATCATTGGTTCCCCCCCACTTTCATCACCATAAAGTTCTGTAGATCGGATAGCGGGGGTCCGGACTTTTCCGTTTCGCACTGCCGTAGTAATCAGACTTTCTCAGTAGTCCATCGTGGTGCGGACTCTCCTCACATTCTGCGACTTTACCACCCGACCGACCCACTTTGTATTGTGCTTGACTTTCCGTTTTGTAGATCGGACGTGGCATTTTGTACTTGTATATTTTTATATAAAACTTCTCCTGAACTCGTCGCCCGGCGTCCTGTAGATCTTCTGCCATCGTTCTCTTTGCACAGTTTACATGTGTTTGTAATATAAAATCTGTCTTTTGCCGTTTGTCCATTTCCTTCACATACGTTTTTTTTTTTTTTTGTAATTTCATGTTTGTTTTACATCTTAATAAAATATTAAAAAAATGATCGGAGGATGCGCGTAAATACCTCGGAGCCCTCACCAAAATAACGACACCGTTCAGATAAGATTTTAGAGGAAGCGTCCATAAAGAAGGCTAAACTTGACAGGGGGAAATCCATGATTAACCCTATATACCTCCCATATGTCAGACTTCTTTATTAATTCATTGCCTGCATAAACTGTTGCCTTACACCACCACTAGAGGGAGCTCAATGAATTAACAGTATGCATTTGACTCCTGAGCTCCCCCTAGTGGTGGATGCCGCCACTCAGAAACCACACAATGACCCTTATAATTATATATTAAACACAATAAAAGGACAAAAGCAAATTGAGTATCCTAAGTTGTAGAATGCATATCAATTTCTATTTTATTAACCTTCTTGCAGACTTTCTTCATAGAAGTTTTTTTGTGCGACTTGCTGCACAGCAGACAGATTCCCCAGGCTTCATTTAAGCAGGAAAGGTGCATAAAAAAAATAACTTGTAATTTGTATGAATCCAGGAGAACAGAGGTCCGGCTGCAAAGAATTTAAGATGTAAGTACTTACCTTATTAATCTTCTCCCTTTTTTTGGCCCCAAACATTAGTGGACACAGGACCGTGGAAACTTAAGATTATTAACACCCCAACAACTAACGCTGCACGTTCTGGGCTGTACAGTCATGGCCAAAAGTTTTGAGAATGACACAAATATTATATTTCACATGATCTGCTGCCCTCTGGTTTTTATGTGTGTGTGACAGATGTTTTTATCACAGACAGAAATATAATTGCAAACATATGAGTAACAAAAGCTTATATTGACAGTTAGAATGAGTTAATGCAGCAAGTCAATATTTGCAGTGTTGACCCTTCTTCTTCAGGACCTCTGCAATTCTCCCTGGCATGCTCTCAATCAACTTCTGGACCAAATCCTGACTGATAGCAGTCCATTCTTGCACAATCAATGCTTTCATTTTGTCAGAATTTTTAGGTTTTTGTTTGTCCACCCGTCTCTTGATGATTGACCACAAGTTCTCAATGGATTAAGATCTGGGGAGTTTCCAGGCCATGGACCCAAAATCTCTATGTTTTGTTCCCTGAGCCATTTAGTTATCACCTTTGCTTTATGGCAAGGTGCTCCATCATGCTGGAAAAGGCATTGTTGATCGTCAAACTGCTCTTGGAGGGTTGGGAGAAGTTGCTCTTGGAGGACATTCTGGTACCATTCTTTATTCATGGCTGTGTTTTTAGGCAAGACTGTGAGAGAGCCGATTCCCTTGGCTGAGAAGTAACCCCACACATGAATGGTTTCAGGATGCTTAACAGTTGGCATGAGACAAGACTGGTGGTAGCGCTCACCTTGTCTTCTCCGAATGAGGCTTTTTCCTGATGTCCCAAACAATCAAAAAGGGGATTCATCAGAGAAAATAACTTTACCCCAGTCCTCAGCAGTCCACTGCCTGTACCTTTTGCAGAATATCAGTCTGTCCATGATGTTTTTTCTGGAGAGAAGTGGCTTCTTTGCTGCCCTCCTTGAGACCAGGCCTTGCTCCAAGAGTCTCCGCCGCACAGTGCGTGCAGATGCACTCACACCTGCCTGCTGCCATTCCTGAGCAAGCTCTGCACTGCTGGTAGCCCGATCCCGCAGCTGAAACACTTTTAAGAGACGGTCCTGGCGCTTGCTGGTCTTTCTTGGGTGCCCTGAAGCCTTTTTGGCAACAATGGAACCTCTCTCCTTGAAGTTCTTGATGATGCGATAGATTGTGACTGAGGTGCAATCTTTCTAGCTGCGATACTCTTCCCTGTTAGGCCATTTTTGTGCATTGCAATGATGACTGCACGTGTTTCTTTAGAGATAACCATGGTTAACAGAAGAGAAACAATGATGCCAAGCACCAGCCTCCTTTTAAAGTGTCCAGTGGTGTCATTCTTACTTAATCATGACAGATTGATTTCCAGCCATGTCCTCATCAACACCCACACCTGTGTTAATGAAGCAATCACTGAAAAGAGGTTAGCTGGTCCTTTTAAGGCAGGGCTGCAATGATGAAATGTGTTTTGGGGGATAAAGTTCATTTTCTAGCCAAATATTGACTTTACAAGTAATTGCTGTTAAGCTGATCACTCTTTATAACATTCTGGAGTATATGCAAATTGCCATTAGAAAAAGTGAAGCAGTAGACTTTGTAAAAATAAATATTTGTGTCATTCTCAAAACTTTTGTCCATGACTGTATCATCGGGGGAAACGCATATGTCAGATGGAAAGGCCAAGGGGACTGGATGGAATCTACCATATCCGGCCGGTCTGCTCTGCTTATAGAAGCAAATCTTCTGACCTGTCTGTTGGCTCTGGTAGCGAACAGGTCTATCTCCGGAAGTCCCCACAAGTCTACTATCTTTTTGAAGATGTGATGACTGGGCGTCCATTCCCCTTTGGTGCAAGGTATGACGACTTAGATAGTCCGCTCTGAAATTGTCCACTGCCCTGACGTGAAAAGAGATGGGACTCGGCCAGCTCTAGGATCCTCTACGCCGTAGACATCAGAGTCCTTGATCGCGTTCCGCCTTGCCGATTTAAATATGCGACGGATGTGGCATTGTCCGACATGACTCTCACATGAGATCCTTGCAACTGCGGGAGAAATTCATGTAAAGCATGACTAATTGCTTTTAACTCTTAAATTGGAGGAGTCATTGGCTTCTTTTATGGACCAACGTCCCTGGATTAAGCTATCACCTAAATGAGCCCCCCAACCAAAGGGACTAGCGTCCGTGGTCACTACCCTCAAGGGTGTCACCACCCATGGAACCCCATTAGAGAGATGATCTCGATCCAGCCACCATGATAGGGAGTTTACTACTTCCAATGACAAGATTATTCTGTCATCCAGCCTCCCCTGTAACCGCTCCTCTTCTTCGAGGATGTTACGCTGCAGGTGTCTAGTGTGCAACTGGGCCCATTGAACCGCCAGAATGCAGGATGTAAGGGAGCCCAGGAGGGACATAGCCTTTCTGAGACATCTGAGGATTATCTATCGCCGCCCTCACTTTACGCATTATTGACAGCATTTTTACCTCTTTAGAGGAGACATCTCCGACTTATAGAATCTAGATGCAGACCTAGGAAGGACTGAAGAGTTACCGGAACCAGTCTGGACTTGACCCAGTTGATAATTTCATCCTTGCAGGACTTAGGATGGATAATGTCAGCCAGTCGATCTTCACACTGCGAGGCAGATTCTCCTACCACCAGGAAATCATCTAAGTATGGAACTATTAAAGTGTCCTTCAGTCTCACATAAGCCATCACCTCCAGCATTAACTTGGTGACGACCAAAGGAGCCATGGATAGACCAAAAGGCATTGCCGTAAACTTTCATGAAAGTGACGGATCTGACCCTCCAAGATGACTGCCACTCAGATATTTCTGGAACTCGGCATGTATTGGCAGATGATAATAAGCATCCTTCAAGTCCAGAACCACCATGAAGCATCTGGGAAACAAAAGTTTAATGGCTGATCTTATAGATTCCATTTTGAAGGTATGGGACCGTAGGAAGTTATTTAACTTCTTCAGATTAATGATGGTTCTATATGAACCATCTGGCTTTGAAATCAGAAACAAAGGAAAATAAAATCCCCTCCCCTTGGATCCACTGGGACCTCCACGAGAACATGTTTAGATAATAGACTCAGTCTCCAACGTCCCCTGCTGACCAGGCGACTTTAGAGAAGTCAAGAGTCCAAGGGAACTTGTCTGAATTCTAATTTCAAGCCAGATGAAAAAACGCTTAGGGCCAAGGAATTTGATGTTATTTTTTCCCATTCATTGTGGAAGAATGACAACCTTCTCCCTACTGGAGGGTCCAGACTAGCGGAACTCGTCTCCCCCTTTGGAGTAAGACATACTAAACAGGGCACCTTTTTGCTTGGTCTCTCTACTGCTCCAGCGATCTCTATAGGTTCTCTTCCTTCCGAACGGCTGCTTCCTGAAAATCCTCCTGTAGGACGGGAAAGTCTGGTTAGGGAACCCCTTCTTCCTTTCCCCTGCTTTGGTGAGGATATCATCCAGCACCTTGCCAAACAGCTACTCACCCTGGCATGGAATCGCGCATAGTTTTGACTTAGCTTGGGCGTCCACTTTCCAGCCTCTTAGGGTGCGCCAAGCAGCATTAGCCAAGTCCTGCCGATCTAGCCGCAAGGAGTCCGCAGAGGCATCAGCCAAGTAAGCTGTCGCCCCCCTGATCAGAGGGATAGAGGACAGCAATCTGTCTCTAGAGCCCCCGGTTTTTATCTGTTCCTCTAACTGGTCCACCCAGACCATCATTGACCTTGCTGTACATGTGCCTGAGATGGCTGGCTTGAAGGCCACTGTACACGACTCCCCAAGATCTCTTAAGAAGTGTGTCAGCTTTCCGGTCTAAGGGATCTGTCAAAGATCCAGAATCCTCTACCGACAGGGAGGAACGCTTTGAGGTTGAGGCTACTGCTGCATCTACCTTAGGTATCTTAGACCAATTTGTTAGGTCTTCATCCTCAAAAGGGTATCGCCTCTTTGAGCTCGAAGGAAGGAACCCCCGTTGTCCTTGCTTCTCCCATTCTTTCCTGACCATATCCTTCACTGCAGCTATTATCGGGAACGAACGCCTCTTCCTCTGTGAGAGGCCGGCGAACATAATGTCCTGTGTGGCCTTAACCTCCTTTGCATCCGTAATCCCCATTGTACTGCGAACTAGGTACGGACTAGGGCTAAAATTCAGCCCTGGCATTTGAAATCACACAGGCCCATGCTATCCCTGTCCTCAAGCACCAGATGGATATTACTAATATTACCCTGGATGGAGGAAAGGTAGATTTTCTACAAGACCAATATTTCTAATGATACCTCTGTTACAACTCAACAGTATGCGTGTCTTGAGAACACCGATTCTGTTAACAACGTAGCAGACAAGGTGGCCCACCACCAGACAGGCCCTTCTGGCATTTGCCAGAATTGTCAGATGGCCAGTCCGCCCTGCTGCGAACAGCCTTGACCAGATTGTGGACACTTTCAACGGGGAAACATGAACGACCCTCTTCTTCCGATGATGATGATGACGTCTGAGAGGAGTCAGTAGACCCTTAGTCCTTCCTCATCATAAGTGAGATCAGACGTGGGGGAAGTACTCCTTATACTAGGCTTATGCTTCCCAGCTTTATCTGAGGCTTTAAGTGATTGAAGCTCTTCCCTACATCGTTCATTCTAACGGACGATTCTTCCTCCAGAGTCTGGCCAATACAGATATGACAAAGCCTTCTGGGGTAATTATCAGGAAGGGGCTGAGAGCACAAAGCACATTCCCTATGCTTAGATTTTCCAGACTTTTTAACCTGAAGGGACACACTGAAAGAAAGGGCAATCAGTTTAATAGGTAGAGCCTTTCACACTCACGCAGTGAAGCTTGTCATCATGGTACCGGTTCTGGAGGCGGAGGCAGCTGCAAGATTTTGCAGATTGACTGCGTCTTCCACTCCTATCTGTGGAGTCACCCTCATGGGAGTGTCCACTGCTGCTCTTGCTGTGCACCTGCACATCTACCACCTGTGGGTGCGCTACAATCTCCTGGGGAGGACATCATGGCACATTGGCTTATCCCATGATTTCTGCTTTATAGTCTGCACTCCTGCGCCTCCTCAGTCCCCCTTCCGGAAGTTATCTCCATTACTTCTGGGTCAGGAGCGCCAGTTTCACTTTTCCTTTTTTATGCGCATGTGACTCCACCACCTCCTGGAAGTTACACCACTTCCGATGCAGGAGCGCTTACCGTCTACTCGCTCGTGCGGCCCGGCTTCCTCCTCCTGGCACCGATGCACAGCCCCCAGTCTTACTGGAGGAGCCAAGTGGCTGATGCCCGCAACCCGCTCCTCCTGGATGAGTGCTGGCCCGTCCTGCGACACCGCGCTCCCACGTGAGCCAGGGCGGCCTCCCCCGGACCCTGGCCTCACGCCATCCACTGCCAGACGAGGGGGGAGCTGACCAGCCAGGCCTCCCCGACGATGCCTCTGGCGCTGCAGCCCGTGCCGTTCGCCCAGACACCCTCACAGCCCAGGTATCCTCTTATTTCCACAGGTTCCCTTAGGAACAGGAAACCAACTGAGGGAGCGAGGGGGACCTCCCCTTTTATTTCTGTAGGTTTCCTGTTCCTAGGGGTGGATCCCCTTTCTCGCTGGGTGCTGTCGTGGCGAGGAGGAAAAAGGGGCTAACAGATCAAGAAAGTGAAGGAACCGTGAAGGCCGGTGGAGGAAGCCTGATAATATGAGGTTGTTTTACAGCCAAAGACGTTGGATAATTGACCAGGATCGATGGTGGTCTCAGTGCTGAGCTATATGTGAGTGTCCTACAAGATGAGTTACTTCCTACACTCAAGTACTAGGAGTATGAAAAGGGTGACGTAGCGTTCCGGCAGGACAACGACCCGAAGCATACGTCGAGACGGGGGAAGAAATGGGTCAATGACAATGAAGTAGAGGTGCTGGATTGTCCCCAGACCTCAACCCCAATCCAACACTTGTGGTAGAGGTGAAGAAACAGCTGTATACAGACCCAAGTGAGGCGACCAGAAGTTCACAACGTTGTTACCCATTTGCTCGTCAGTGTATTCAACTGCCGAACACAAAAAAAACAAAACAAGAATAAACAACAAAACCATCAATCTGCATCTCAGAGATTTTATTTATTTTTTTCTTACAAAACTCAAAAGCTCAAATTATGATTTGGCTCAAATAAAAAAAAGCATCATCAAAATGACTTTATACAAAAAAAAAAAAAAAAAAGAAAAATACTGATGTAGCTTATGTGACCGGAGCGACGATGACGTGAGCAGGCGTTGCTTGCACGGTATAGCGACGCACATACTTACAGCATTACATACATGGATACTAAAGAACAAATCACAAAGAAAATCTACTGGCAGTGACGATCGAGAGGGTCCTAAATACCGAGGAGTCACAAAAATAAAACATCAGCGATGGACAGATCCTCGGGGGACGGCCATGAAATGCCCAGGAGGAACCTATATAATACATTACATACAGGCATAACAATTCACGGGGTAAAAACAGGGGGTGCAGAGGCGGCAATCGCTCCTGGTGCCCAAAGCTTCCTCTGCCACATAAGACGGCACCGTTATTAGTAGAAGGGGCCCGGTTACAGATCTTATTTTGGGCCCCAGGAACTTCCCTTTCCACCTCCGACCCTACAGTAGGATCTTCCAGTGTCATTCTCCAGACCAGCTTTCCGCTAGTCAATCGCATAACTGGCAACCCCGTCAAAAGCCCTGAGAATCAATCTACAGCAGGAATCCGCACTCCACTTGATGCAAAACTACAACTCCCAGCATTCCCTGACAAGCAATACATAAGGGAACTGCTACTTATGCTTCCTGCTGAGTGCAATTTAAGCCAATGCCAAACAGATCATGTTTCCCCCCCCAGAGATGCCACTTTTGTCCAGGCACACATCCGGTATTGCATTCAAATATTCGCCTGCAATACCAGACATAGCCTATGTACAAAGGTGGCGCCATTTCTGCGGAAAAATAAATAGAAAACAAACATAGCAGAAGGGGTTCGGGAGTAGAGGGGTTATCACATGCAAACATTTGTTACATTTTTTTACATATATTCTACTATAAATACAGGATACATATAGAATTTTCTTTATGATCACTATAAATCAGAGCCAGTGCAATGCCCGCCAGGTATAGATAGGTGGTCTGACCCGCGGATCTCTACAGTCGTTGCAAAAGTACAACCCCCCCCCGAAAAGGCTGCCGTGACCTGCCGGGAGTTGTAGTTTTGCAACATTTAAAGAGACACAACCTGGAGACCACTGAAGTGCATTTGCTTCACATACAAGACACAAAAATGTAGTAGACTCCAAAAACTTGTGGACTTTTTCCCCCCTTCTTCATATTTACACAAGGGATCAGCGCCATTAATCTGAACAGCGGCCAATAACTGCGTCTTATCTCCGATATACAGATACGATGTGATTACATTTACACAACGGCTAAATACTGGCTGGAAAGTGTCCGTCTGTACAAGGAGGATATAGGCGAACCTCCTTCTAGGTATTCAATGGAGAATAAGCTCCCTGCGTTTCGTGTATACAGCTCCCATGCAGATCTATGTGTCGCCATGGTGACAGACTACAAACCAGCCCTGTGTAGTCTTGTCCCTTGCGGTGATACGCCCCAACACACGTTTGATAAGATGTAAGGGACAAGAAAGATGAGAGCATCGCCGCAGGATCAGGCTACGCGAGGAGACATAGGTCCGCATAGGAGCTGCATACACAAAACAATACATTTTTAATCATCAAAAGAAAGAAAATAAAAAATGGTTACAAAAGTGTACGACAAAAAAAAAAATCTTTACTACAACTTTATACTGGAAGAGCAGGCACCGATTGTGTCTTTGGTATAAAGGGCGCAGGTCTATCCTCACTGGGTAAAGTGCAAAGAAGAGGGGATAAAAAAAAAGTAACAAAAACCTCCAAAAATCTTACATTTCTAAATGTATCTGGATTTGCTCCGAGGCCGGAATATCGCAGTGCATCTCGTAGTGTCGTCTCCTCTCCAGGGATGGATACTACAGCAGGACTATACGGACGCTTCACAGGCACAGACTATAATATCTCGCATCCGCAGCAGTGGAAGTTATTCCGGATATGTAACGTTCACAGAACTGTGCCCACAAGAGGAGAAGTCATCCACAACCCGCGTCCTAGAAAATGGCAAGGGCAGGTCTAAAAGAACCTCGATATGCGACTACCGCAACTTAAAGGGCGTTTATTGTTTTCACTGATTTTCGTTTTATAGATTTTACATACTTGAAAGGGAATCTGTCAGCAGATTCTTGCAATTTGATCCGATTCCAATGATGTGTCACTTATTGGGCCGTGTGCTGTAGTTTCAATACAATCAGTGTTTTAACAGCAGGAGATTATCACTGTAGGTCTAGGTCTCATGTGCATGCTAATCCCGCCCACATTACTGATTGGCACAGGATACAGGTAGCTGCCAATCCCTGCTGGGGGGCGGGAGTTATACACAGCTCAGCATTCTACCACTGCTATATCTACAGCAGAGAAATCGGGAACTCTAACAAAACTGCAGCAGGCAGCCCAATAAGGGATACATCACTGAAATCAGGGTCTCTGCCCCTACATCATTCTGCTCTTAGACTACATAGCAAAAACTTGCTAACAGATTCCCTTTAAATGTGCGGTCGATCACTTAGGAGACCTCGACCCATCTACCACATGTGTGCATGCACAGGCTCAATACAAAGTCTACGCAAGCACTAATGCAAGAGCGTGCAGAAGTGAGCCCATCAGAAAAGTGTTTTGAGTGATGGGTCAGGGTCTCAGGACCGATCGGCAGCACGTTTAAAGGGGTTATCCTCTTCATAATTGCAAAACAAAACATATACTCAACTCCTGAACCTGCGCTGTTCCTCTGTTGTCGGTGAAGTGTCTCCCAGCGATAGTGACTGCTGCGGTCAATCAGCGGCAGCTGATCGGCTGCAGCCTTCACTATTTCAAAGCGGATGTCCGTTCTAATGAAATACTGAAAATTTGCAGCCGATCAGCAACCGCTGGTGAACTGCAGCAGTCACAAAATCGCTGGGACACTGCACCGACTCCAGAGGACCAGCGCCGGTCCAGGAGGTAAGTATAGGTGCCTTTAGCCATTAAGACGAGGACAAGCCCTTTAAATATGGAAACAATCAGCAGGAAATCAGATTCTGAGACCCTGACCCGTCACTCAAAATACACGGGATTATATAAAGTGCAGCTCTTTAACAATTAATATAGTGTGTAGAACATATAAAAATGAATTAAAATAGACAGAATACCTTTACATTAATATAACTGATAAAGTCTGACGACCCAGTAAACTATATGCCGATGCGGAGTCTCTTTAGCTGCCATAAAACAATCCAGCTCTCTCTGCCTCTCTCACAGCAGAGATCACAGCAATAGTCAGCAGCAGCAATGTATCCAGCATTAATGTAACAAAGTGTTTACAGCAACAAACCCATTTTCTAAGTCTAAGTTCACACTGCTGACAGTTTACAGCGGGAACCTTTCCCAGCCGAAGCCCCAAAGCCTCCGTCTGCATTCCCCATACTTAGCTGCACAATCCTATGTTTAAAAGGGATGTGATCACCCATTACAGAACTTAAAGGCATTTTATATAAATAAGAATTGATATTATATTCTAATTCCTCAATATATCTGCTTGCTGTTAGTGAATGAGAAAATTTTCAAGACCGTAATCCGATTCACAACGAGCCCTGCCCTCAGCTGATACAATGTATCCAGTGTGGACAATGCTCTGTGAGCTCTGCTGGATAGCTACAATGTATCAGTCCGGATTCCAGCCTGTTTAGCTCACAGAGCATGGTCTATACTAGAAACAAGGTGGCAGCTGCACAGATGTCTCTGCTGGTTTGTTACAATGTATCAGTCCGGATTCCAGCCTGTTTAGCTCACAGAGCATTGTCTGCACTGGATACAATGTATCAGTCTGGAGTCACAGAGCATTGTCTGCACTGGATACATTGTATCAGTCTGGAGTCACAGAGCATTGTCTGCACTGGATACAATGTATCAGACTGGAGTCACAGAGCATTGTACGCACTGGACACATTTTTTCATTCCTCAAGAATTGTTCTGATGAATAATTTAACAGTATCGAGTTCACAGAGCCTTGTCCTCAGCTGGATACATTGTATCAGTGTGGACAAGCTTGTCTGCATGGATATACAATGTATCAGTCTGGATCACAGACACTGTAGCTCCATGGTAGCATGGTCTATCTAGTCATGGGCGCACAGACATGTCTGCCTGGATTGACAATTGTATCAGGTCTGGTTAGTCACAGAGCATTGTCTGCACTGGATACAATGTATCAGTCTGGAGTCACAGAGCATTGTCTGCACTGGATACATTGTATCAGTCTGGAGTCACAGAGCATTGTCTGCACTGGATACAATGTATCAGTCTGGAGTCACAGAGCATTGTCTGCACTGGATACATTGTATCAGTCTGGAGTCACAGAGCATTGTCTGCACTGGATACATTTGTATCAGTCTGGAGTCACAGAGCATTGTCTGCACTGGATACATTGTATCAGTCTGGAGTCACAGAGCATTGTACGCACTGGACACATTGTATCAGCTGAGAGTAAGACGAGCCATGTACAGGGTTAACTGCCTTTAATTTGATAATTAGTGTATCAAAATTCTACATTTTTTTTTTACCTTGCCATCTCATCCCTGTAGTCATAAACATCCAGTTTACCTGAACAATCACTTTAAATAATTTTGACCAACACCCAAAAACGAAACGGGTTAGTAGCTGAAGTCATCAAAAATGTCATAAAACAGCAAAAATCTAAAATAAAAATTGTCGATAAAAATCTATACATTTTATGTGTGGTGATGATGAACTTTAAACCCTATCTACAGTGCAAGGCCACAAAAAAGTGAAAAAAAAAAATCAGTAGATAAAATAGATCACTGAAGACTCAAAAAAGATTATAAAAATAATACTTCTATGCAAAAATAAAAACAAACATCTTATATCTCGATTTTAACAGAAAAGTAGAAAATATCAGGATGGGAGGGAGAATGAAAACTCTTCAGATTAAAAGGGAAGGTGCACCAATAAATATCCTCTGACCAGTTATTAGAAACCTGTCGTGGACTGTGCTAGTGTTAAAGGGAGCTGCTCTAGCAAGAGTCTGGATTCCTTTTTCACCAGATGGCGCCCCTCTTGCCTGTAGGCCATGACTGGTATTGCAGTAACTAAGTGAATAAGGCGGAGCTGCAATACCACAGATGGCCCACAGACAGAATGGAAAAACACATTCCATTTCTGCTAGGTCTGGACAGTCCCTTTAAATTTAAAGGAACATTAGTCCAATTTATATCCATGGGACAGAAACAGACTTGTTTAAAAAAAAAAAGTAAGGAGCTATATCAACCTCACTCTTAAAGTGCAACAGTCCCCTACTTCCCCCGAAAACGCTGACGTAAAATGACGTTCGATGCATTGTTGACCATTCCTAATTTTACAACTGAAAATGATTTTGCTCCGATACATTAAAATAGGCAATTTTGCAAATAGGATTAAAAAGAATATCATTTGGTGTCTGCAGCTCTTGCCCAGACCTATGTGTCGTCATGGTAACAGACTACAAAACAACCCCACGTAGTCTAACCCTGAAGACGACTGTTACTTCTTTCCATCTACCCCAATTATTGGTGACAAACATTTAGTGGATTGATAAGAACTAAGGGACTGATCAAAGAGAGAGTAGGACGGCAGGACCAGACTACAGAGTTTGTTTGTAGTCTGTTACCATGGAGACTAACAATTCCATACAGTTGATTTTTAAATTAAAAGACCGTTTGAAAAGTTGCTATGGAAACAAAACTAGTTTCAGACACATGTGATCAAAAAGAAACATCCATGTCCAGGACAACAACAGAAAAAACAAAGGAACAGGATTATAGATCTTTGTCCATATGGATGGGATAAGTACATAGACTTATATGAACAGCTCCTCCATGGACGGTACAATTACATAACCTGTCACATGACTAGGACTGTAGGTGTTACTAACGAACCAATTTCCAATTATAAGAGTCACCACTTTTTTTTTCCCTCCATGTACCCTTTGAGTTACCCCAATAATTCCTATAGGTGCTGGTTTGCTACATTGGGTACAACCTCTTTAATTTTCAAAATGGCCTAAAAAATTAGCACACTCCCCAAACATCCTAGAAATATCCAAAAACTACGCAGATCACCTGATCGCTGTTAGTCCGCAGTTAGAAATCCTGAGCGATCAGCTGTGATCTGGGGAAAAGTTGAGGGGGCCACACATATTGCAGTGGGGTCCATTCTAATTAGTAACTAACCATGTATTACATTGACAGGTGGAGTTCATGAAAACGAAAGCCAATCTCCGCTCTGGATAAAGAAGGGCCCATACCTGGAGGAATAATTATTCTCACAAGTGGCTAATTTTCTTGCATAAACTCTTGCATTTTTAGATAACTTTTTCTTAACTATCAAAAAGAACAAAAACATTAAAAAGAACAAACAAAAAAAGAACAAAACAAAAAAGAACAGAAAAAAACAGCAAAACAAAAAAGAACAAAAAGAAAAGAACAAAAAAAACAGCAAAAGAACAAAAAGAAAACAGAACAAAAAAAGAACAAAACAAAAAAAGAACAAAACAAAAAAGAAAAAGAACATAAAAAAAACAGCAAAACAAAAGAACAAGAAGAAAACAGAACAAAAAAAAGAAAACAAGAGAACAAAACAAAAAAACAAAACAAAAAAGAACAAAAAGAAAAGAACAGTAAAAACAGCAAAACAAAAGAATAAAAATAAAACAGAACAAAAAAAAGAACAAAACAAAAAAAACACAACAAAACAAAAAACAATAAAAGAAGAATAAAACAAAACAAAAAAAAAGAACATAAAAAAAGAACAAAAACCTAGAAGTAACCTGCGAGGCAGAACTATGATTTTCAAGGTTGTAACTCGAGTAAAACATGGACCACCCACTTCACAGATTTCTAGGAGTTGGAAATGAAAAAGAAAAATACTAAATCTAATGCAAAGCAGAAGCGTTCACACGTCTTGATTCACATTTGTTGCCAAGGATCTGATCACACGAGTTATGCAGGATCCCAACAAATCCCACTGCTTTATGGGGGGGGGGTCCTTCAAATTCTGGTCATGGTTGCAAATTTTGGACAGCAAGCTGTTCAATGTCATTAAAAAGTGATGATTATTGCATAACACAAGTGTGACCGGAGCTTTCAAAAGTGCAACAGGTTCACCAGGAAATAGATCACAAAAAGTAACAAAAAAAAATAAATCATAAAAATAAGTAGTGTTCTGTAACAAAAATATAATGCAATACATTCATAAACCTCCTGACGAAAAGAAGGACGAGCCGACAAAATTTCACAAAAAGGAAGGAAAAAAAATAAATAAAAAAAAAAAAAGTGATGGAGAAAAATGGAAAACATGTGGAAATTCCTTTGGTAAAAAATAAAAACAACCCACACGATTTTGGAAAGACTGCTACGTATTAAAGTCACATTAGTAGGACAGCCACTTCCTTCAAGACCTTGAATGTAGTGTTAACCCTTCTCATAGCTCGGGGTTACTGTGTAGTGGTGTTGACCCTTTCAGAAAAGTGTGAACAGGAACTAATTATTTAAAAAAAATTAAATAAAACATCATCAAAATTTTTGTTTTGCGATATTTGGATGCCCGCCCATTGAAAAGAAAATCCAGCGCCATCACACGTGTCCTTTTGGAAGCCTCGGAAAGCCTCTCCAACATCTGACAGACCCGGACCACCAGAAGTCCAACATTACCCCATACATGAAAATAATTGGACCATTGCATGCACAGTTGCAGGTCTAATAATCCAGGAGCAGCCGTAATAAGAAAATTTGACCACTGGAAGTTTGATGTGACTGTTGACATCCTCAACCATCACGATGGCCAATGATGAGCCCAACTAAAGCTGCCACAAGTCAACCTGGACATTTTTGGGCACCACACCCTGCAGCACCGGACTGGCACAAACAAAACTTGGTGGACGGCTTTACTTCTGAAGAGATGCATGCAGCATCAAGGCCATATGGTAACATTTCTGAACGTTCTCCATGACCAATAAATCCCTTAAAAATCGGTCTCATTGCCCTTTGAGAGAAGGAACCAATGATTGAATTGATACAATTAATGCCGTAAGACGCGAAAATCCAAGTTCTACTCTTGAGTCGATGGACACCGCCTACCGAAACCTCCTTCATTGATGAGCAGCTGGAGGGGCATGCTGGACGACGTGGATGTAGATGGTGTTGCCCATGCTCATTCCTCTTGCTTGTTTTGAAACAGGGAAGATATGGACCACCCCACATGGGCAGGTTTGAGAGGGTCTTTAACGTCCACTGGAGGGATGAGGAAATGTCTGGAGTTCACCGAACACGGGCTCCCGAAAGAAGCATTTTCACTTCCCATAGACGTAGGAGAACCTGGAGAATCCCGGCCCATGTATTGGGGTGTTCCTGAGGCCTATACCCTGAAGATGCTGCCATGTCATCTCCTGTGGGTTCCTGGTGGTCCATGTTCACAGTAGTGATGGGTAACTGCATCTGAGGTTTGTATCCAGCTCCATCAGCAATGTCGACGTCAAGTTCTTCTTCTGAGCCAGCTTGCGGCTGGTACATGGACTGGACGTCGATATAGACCACAGAGGGCGATGAAGACCCATCGAGAACCGGATTGGATGTGTCTTCATGTATAGTGGGCTGGGAATATATAACTCCGGTGTGATTATCATCCAAACTCTCCGAGCCGTCCTCCGGGGTCTGCCCGCTGTCCGATAGCGGAGAGTTAAGCTCAGTGTCCAGGATTTTTGGGAATGGTTCCACAACTTCCACACTGCTGGGGGTGCACCGGTTCATCTCCAGGGTTTTAATGGTTTTGCTCCCCTGTAAAAAAAAAGATCACAAACTTCAGACTCATGAGGGGGAATCGGGAAAATGACTCTAAAATTTGAAAACACGCATGTAACCACATTGGAGCCGCGAGAATCCGAACCCGACCTGGGAGGGATCTGTCCAAGAATAGTGGGAAAAAAAGGCTGTCCATAGGTTGCAACTCAACACCATTGATGTGGATAGGTCTGAGCTGCAATACCATGCACAACCTAAGGACAGGTGTGGCGCTGTTTTCGAAACAATGTATCAAATGTATTTAGCAGATGAGCAAAAACATTCACAGCAGGACCCTGATTCAGAGTCCATGTCATGACATTATGGGGGTCTTTTAAAATCCCAGGATGTTATAATACCAATGTGGACACCAAACAAAGAGTCCTGCAAATTCTTTTAATTAACTTTTTTTTTTCCTAGAATTTTAGTAGTTAGAAATGTAGAATTGTGTAGAAAGAAAAAAGAAAGCTTGTGTTTGTCAATTATTTTTTCCCTACGTGTAAAGTTTCCACAGGGGCTACAAAGCTGAACCTTCAGTAGTTCCTCACCAAGGGGTATCGTAAAGGACCCCCAACCCCAGATCACACCTCTTAAATATTGCTGTCAATCTCTGACAGTGGTATTTAAGTGGATAAACAGCAGCCATTGCAGTTTGCATGTCACTACAGTTAGTTTTTACCACTGCTCCTGAGCACACTACATACATTTGCATGCGACATAGGACATAATACGTCCCGTATCAGGAAGGGATTCAAGTGTTTCTGGAGCATTTATTAATTTTTGCAAACTCCTAAAGATTAAAAAAATGGGAAGTTTATAATGTATTCTCTGATTTCTCAAATGGTCTTCAATGTAAAGGGGGACCGTGATGGGGTGCACAGTTACCTCAGTGACATTCTTCGGGAATTGCAGAGCTTTACTGTTTTCTGGATTTGGGATTTCAGGGTAAAACGTTTCTTTGATCCTAGGTGAAGAGATAAAGAATAGTTATATGCAATAAATTCTGGAACCGTCAAGATCAGTTGATCGCTTAATTGGCAAAATAAAAACAAAAAAGTGCAATATTTTTGTTTTTCTCCCCAAAAAATGGTAACAAAGAGGGTCCTTTTCTAACTATTCTAGAGTCCCGACTCTGACATTCAGGTCCGTCAGGCTGCACCAAGAAGTTGAAGGTCTGTCAACAGCAGTTTTCTGATGGTTTCAAGAGAAACGGGATTTTTTTTTCCCCCTGGCAAAATAATAAAACAATACAAAAAAGCCATTTTACTTACCATTCCCTTTTCTTGTAGCAGACAGCACTGGTGATGATAACGAGAAAAACCACAATCACTATTGGGATTAGGATGGCGAGAATTATCTTGACTGCTGCAAAGAGATAGGCAGAAAGTGTTATCGACCAGACAGAGTCTTAAAATAAAAAACTGGGCCCCTGTGTCAGCCCGAAATCGCACTTGCCCCCCACTTTGGCATTAATCACTTTAAAAAAGTACCAGGCTATTTTTTTTTCTCCCCTTCTTCCAAGGCGCATAACGAAATTTTATTTTTCTGCCCCATAGTCGTACGAGGACTTGTTTTTGTCCAGGACGAGTTTTTCCTAAGAATGCCACCATTTTACCTTATAAAGCACTAAAAAAAAAAAAAAAAAAAGAGAAAAAAAACCCCAAGAGGGAAGAAAAATTGGCACAGAAACAATATAGAAGCAATAATTCTGCCTTTGCTTTTTTTAATGACTTGGTAAGATGAATCTACCCATCAGTACGATAGTAGCAATTCCAAACTTACATAGTTGTTTTTTTTTTAAAGTAGCGGAAAAAAAAAGAATAAAAGAAAAGAAAAAGTTTTGAATTACCATTTTCTGAAACCAATAACAAATTTTTGTTTTTTCCATTTATGAGGGCTTATTATTATTTGCGCGGGGAGCTGATATTTTTATATATACTATTTTGGGGTACACAAACTTTTTGGCAGGGCTGTGGAGTCGGTAAGCCAAACCTACAACTTCGACTCCTCAATTTCCATGACACAGATTCAGACTCCACCAAAAAGGGCTCAGACTCCGACTCCACGACTCCGACTCCACAGCCCTGCCAGGGCTGTACAGTCGGTAAGCCAAGACTCCGACTCCACGACTCCGACTCCACAGCCTCACTTTTTGGTCACATTTTATCACTTTTTTTATGTGAATTGCAGCAACTGTAAAAATCCCATAAAAAAAAGTCTGGCTTATGAAATTATAAAATTAAGTAACCCATATGGTAAACCCAATTATTCTCAAGTCTTAAATGTATTTTTAAAACTAAAAAATAACAAAACACTTTTGTATCCTAGTTATGACTCTTAGAACATGGGGTATAAAAAATAAATAAAAAAAAACAAAAACACATGGTGTTCTTAAAAAGGGGGAAAAAAATAATAAAACATTTTTTGAAAAAAATGGAGAAAATCAACAAGAAAAGGGAAAAGTTGATTTTCTTCATGAAAATAAATTGGAAAATCTATAGGGATGCAGAGGTCGCAGCTGCATCCGGTCCCGATGCCTGAGAGAATTAAAAGGCCCCTAAAAATAGACTCCAGCATTATAAGTGGACCATGGTCTTACCATTGTCACTGGTCAGAACAGAGAAGTATTTGATTGGGCCCATCCCTCCGTTGGTATACGCTTGTAATCCCAGGGTATAACTTGTTCCGCTCTGAAGGTCTTGGATCTTTAACACCCGCACCGCTGGATCTGTGATATTCCTAATTTTTGTCTCTGTATGACGAACTATAAAGTAAAAAAAAAAATGAAATAAACACATTTTTTACAATGTGGCACCGCGAACACTCTATTCAATACTCTATTACAGATTAAACCGGCACTGGAGGGGGGAGCGTTTGCACCGTTATATTTAAAAGGACAGTGGTAAGTGATCAGAGGGGCTGCACAAATGGGTCTATAGAGGTGCGTTACTTATACAAACTTGCATTAAGTTTTGGTGAAGTTTTTGGCGTGCTGAAAAAAAAAAGTGGGGGAGTGTTAATTGAACCATAATTATGGATTCAGATCTTTGGGAGGTATGCAAAATCATTAATCATTAATATTAATTACCCAGATCCTGGAACCTTGAGAAGGACGCGTTATTTTGCTGTTTCACAACATAGAACAAGTAACCCTGCAGGAATCCTCGCAGGTTTTCTTCAGATATAGCTTCCCATTTCACCAGTACAGAACTGGACGTTGTCTCCTGTATAGTGAGATTTGGAGCCACTAATGGAGCTGAGAAAATAGATTGTTTTTAGCATTAAAAAGGAAAAAAAATGCTTATGTGCCATGTAATACTAAAAACTGAGTCCGCCACAGTGAAAGCTCATTGCTCCAGATGATTAAACGGAACCGCTATGGGGACAAATCACTCCCCTGAAGTACTAATAGGGCATGTGAACAGAGGTTGTGTTAATAACAAAATCCCTGTAAATCTATTTTTTTTATTTTAACGCTAATTAATCACTGGTATTTGTTTTTGGGAATTCAGAGTATAGAATTTTTGGAAGCGTACTGATAAACTAGTGACATGAAATTCTTCCTGCTGTATATATACATTGCATGATATCCAGCAAAAGTGAGAAACCCAAAATCAGTCTTTGGCTCTCAGGGCAAACTGAAATGAAGTGAGTAAAGGATCCTTGCGAAAGAGGGGGAATTTTGTTTTTCATTCAACTCTATTTTTTATACCCTCAATATTACGCAATGTAAATATACAGCAGGAAGCTTTTTATATTGCTCAGCTGTTAGGTCACTGCCAAAAATTCTAGACAATTTATTCTTAAAAACAAATTTGTCATCATAGCAACCAAGTAGCTTTAATAGAAACAAATATAAAACAGAGTTACAAGGGGTTGTCTCACTATGACAACTTCTGTATTGTGGTCTATCTAAGAAATACTAAAATCTGTTTCACAAGCAATGAAAATTGGTGGATGAAGCTTCTTGCGCAGTGAAATATTAGATTTTTTTTTTTCATTTTTCATAAACATTTAAGCAACTTTTTCTTTCCAACAAATGTTGATGTGCCCTATAAGAACTTATGGATATGATAGGGAAATGGGGGGGTGGGATGTCCCCATAGCGGTCCCTTTATATTTGCTGTTGCAGTGACTCTCAGAGCTTGGTGGAAGTTGTTGTCACAGCTGGTTAGGGAGCAAGGCACTATAGGGTCTTGCAATATTACTCACCTAGTTCCTCGGAGTACACATTTATTTCTCTCAGAAGCTGGTAGTCATCATTTTCACAGCGGTACAGTGATACATTGTATTTCTGCCCAGGTTGGAAAAGTTCTGAGAATGCAGATAAGCAGAAAGTTACACAAATCTCATAATGGCTGTAGATGGATCTCCTGATATTCTAAGAGGAGGCAGCACAGAGGTATCACGGCCTACTGATGATGCCCGTATCTTACTTAAAAGGAGGTATTCAGAATCTCAGCAAACTCCTCCTCTGTGCAGAGTATGGGGGCTAAAAAAAAATTGCCAAATACATCCTAAATCTCTATTGCTTTGCA
The DNA here is from genome assembly GCA_033576555.1 of Oophaga sylvatica. Classification (NCBI taxonomy): domain Eukaryota; kingdom Metazoa; phylum Chordata; class Amphibia; order Anura; family Dendrobatidae; genus Oophaga; species Oophaga sylvatica. Next base: position 990,629,522 of record JARQOD010000001.1, on the reverse strand, counting down.
AAATTGTTGCACTAAACAACATTTTTGTGCCGAGGTCAATGTCAAATCCTGGCATGCACGGCTTAAAAAATGTAAGTAAATCATTATAAATGGATGGTATAAAGCTAAGAAACCAACTAAGCAACTTCTAGAAACAGTGCCACGCTTGTCCATGGCAGCAGCTGGTATCGTAGTTAGAGAGAATGTTTCAAAACCAGATATGTCCACAGACAAAAGTGGAATCGTTCATGACAAGTTTCTGAAATTAGTGGGGGTCCAAGCGTGATCCACCCCGATTAATAGGAAAATAGCCAGATTAAATGCATTATGTTGTACCGCCCTCCTCTTACTTGAGCTGATGAAGCCGCTGGCAGAATTAGAGGAAAACCTCTCCCACATCAGCGACGAATCTAGGGGAAGGCTGGATGGCACCCACTTCACCAAATATCCGCAGGAAGCATTCGGGTCTAGACTCCACGTGATGTTAATGCCATTACCGTCCCCATCAATCTGCTCCAGAGCGACCTCTGCAGGCAAGAAAAAAAATTACAACAAAAATACCATACGACATTTAATAGAAATTTCAATCAGCGGTTAGGTTTCAGCCACATTTTTATTTTTTTTCCCCCCAGTCCTTCCCTCGTTAAACTGGAAATATAAAGTAAATTAATCCAATCAGTAAAGATCACACTTTTACGGATGGGTAAAATTGGAGTGATTTGAACGTGTCTTTTTCACTGTATTTAATAGCCCTATAGAGGACCTGAAGCTACGATCGTCCGATCGCTTGTATTTTACCATACAATGTACTGAAAAACAGGAAATATTCCAAGTACATGTAAATAGTAATAAAATGTGATATCGCTTCTGTTCTCTGTCCTGTAAAAATGGTAACAAGATTCTCCGGTCAGTACAGTTACAGTGATACCAAACAACACAGGTATTTTTTTTTTTATTTTAGAGGTTTAAAAATAAAAAAAACACTAAAAACTTTATTAAAAAAAAGTTTGCGCTTGCGTCAATATTATCCATAACTTTCTTTTTTCCGTCGATGGAGCCGAGTGAGGACCATGTCCTGTAGATTTTATTTGAACCATTTTAAGGTACTTAAGACATTTTGATCGCTTGTTTATTGTTTTGTTTATTCTCATGCCTTTATGACAGTGTGCATAAACCCAATATAAACCGTTTCATGCACACACCAATATCTGCAGCTCTAGATGTGCATAGATTATTTTCCCTGTGGCGCCACCCGCAGCTCTGATGTCAGGTCACTCACCACTCGGCAGCAGCACAGTCGTTATTCTGGAAGGCGGGGAAGACCCAGCAAAATTGACGGCCCTGACGGTGATTTCATAATCCCGCTCGTCGGTCAGGATGATGCTGGTCCTGTTGCGATCTGCTGTCACCTGTGTCTCCTGGATCTTGTCTGCACTGTGCAGCGGTCTCCACGTCACTCTATAGTCTTTCACTTCTCCATTAGCTTCTCGGATGGTGAAACGCTGGAAGAGACGGTAAGACTGTCAACACTGACAGCAATGCTCATCCCTGATCTCTGTACAGCGCTGTGCAAAATGTGGAGCCACATCTGCATCTATGGTGATATCTGTAACCCCAGAACTTCTTGGCCTTTGTTGAGGTTAATTGCCTTGTCTGCAGACTTATGTGCTGAGGATGCCATAGATTGCAACGAGAAGTCAGGATCAGAGTTCTCGCTGTCGGGACAAGATGTCACCTTTGTTTATACTAATAACCTACTTCTAATTTGGAAAGGGAAGTGTGTGTGTGTGTGTGTGTGTGTGTGTGTGTGGGGGGGGGGGGGGTGATAAAATTTGGAAAACGAATGACACCAATGTCACACTGGAGATTGGCGGCTTACCTTCCAAAAAACCTCGACCTTACGCCCTTCTGTGCTCCAGAGAATCTCTCTCCAAATATCTAACTTTCTAAAAGGGGCTGTGGACAGAAAAAAAAAACTAAATTAATAAAGTCATTCTCCTCCAGTCAAACTGTTCTTTAGAGTGAGAAGATGCTAAAGGGGTCAACGTTAACGTGGGACCGCCATGGGTACCAGACACACCCCATACAGGCATCAGCGCCCTACCGGCAGTCAGTGTGCGGTGCCTCTTGGCGCTTCTCCAATCGCTCCACTTCCAAAAATGATCGTAAGACGCACATCGTACTCCAAAGTCGTAGACATGAAAGGGGTGGAGGTTGTTGATATCACAGTGGTAATGTGAATCTTTTATTAACCCTTCCAGATTAAAATTGCGCTGTAAAAGACAATTGTTAGGAGACATTTTAATGCAATAATTTGCATAACTGGCTAATTTTTCAGGATTTGCAACTAAACTTCTTACGACGCCGCGGTCACTTCTGGATGCAGCATATAATGAGCCAGAATGAGAGTTTACTCCTATCCCGGCCATTGCCACAAGGTGGAGACTCCTGCTGCTGATGATATGGGTATAGTACCCCACTGCAAGTCAAGGTGCTAGCGGGAGTTAATACTATGAGATGTTCTGGGGATGCAAAAAAATCCCAAACTTGCAAGTGAGCTCACATTATTTCCGGCTGCACGACATCGAATGCACATCTCCTGCCCTTCTTAAAAGATACCAAAAGCACTGGTGGATGGCAGGACTGCAAATGCAGCAGGAGGCAAAAAAAAATCTGGGACATGAGCGCCTCCCGGTGGCAAGTGTTGACTGATACGATGAATTGGTGTTTACCGTTTCCGGATCTCCGTGCATCGGCTTGACTTCAACTTCACACGTTAGATTGACAGACGTATAAGTTCCAGGCAGAATCCAGGAGAGGTAAACCTCGCTGGCACTGTTGTCACGGATGATGAGCTTCTCTACGGGCAGAGGGTGAACTGGAAAAAAAGTGAAAAAAAAAATAAAAAACAATTAGAGGAAAAGTAACAATAAAAAGAAAAAACAAACAAGCTACAATGTAACAAAAAGGAAAAACAAATATTCAAGTTATTTCCAAGACACGTGACAGATGTAACAAAAGTATCAAACGAAGGCCCAGCTTAATCAGAATAGGCTGCTACGTTCCTCAGGGTGACGGCCCCGCACTTACTTCTTTCTGTGACATTAATAGTGAAGGAGGCGTTGGAGGTTCCCAATGGGTTTGCAGCGAGGAGCAAGAACTGGTGCAGCTCCTGCTCCTTCTTTATGTCATAGCTGCAGTTGAATTCGTCCTGTCTTCTCGAAATCCAGAACACGTAGTGTTAACTCCTGAGAGCCTAAAAAATCAATCAGTCGTCTCGTTATCAGAAAATTTCCCACTTTTACTTCTTGTATCCAAAATTGACGCTCACATTGTAGGGGTATTCTGACGCCACTCATTTCTGTTTTTGGAGGTCCATGCAGACCCGCCAGGACACGTACGCGATTAGCACATGTCAAGAAGGTACCACCAGGCTTGTTCACCTTTGGGGGTACATTTTTTTTTTTCGTTGCGCACATACAATAATATTTGCAATTAGATTTCATTAAAAATGTTGCATACTTTTTGCTTTCTGTAGCCTCTGTGTTGCTGGCTGCAGAATGAGTTAACTGAGATTTCAACAGTAAGCTTGTTCTAATTCTCATTGTTCTTCCTCTGAGCCCAGTTTTAAACACATGAAAGTGGAGCTCAACATTGTGCCCAAAAGTCAGCTGAGAAGGGAGGTAAGAAGGAGAAAGTTCGCTGATATTCAGTTCCCTCATTATTCAGTTGCCAATAGATCGCTATAGAAGGCAAAATTTCTAAATAAAACTTGATTGCAAAAATTCTTTGCAACGAAAAAATAATACACATATGGAGTTTTTGATATCCCTTTATCGATTCGTACTAAGAAATGTGGATTTTACCTTTCATACAGGGTGTATTTTGTCCCACGGTCCACACCGTACAGTCCGGTGTCTCTTCCAGCCTTCCATGTACAATTGATAACTTTGAGATGCCGGGCTTCACAGCTGAAATCCTGGGGCTTGTCAGGAGGATCTAGGATGAGGTGAATTCACTATTACTGCGCTTGATAAATGCAGATGAATGAAGGCCGAACAGATCAGATTCCCAGAGTGCCTTGCAAAAGTATTTCCCCCCGGCTTTTTACCTATTTTGTTACATTACAACCTGTGTGTAAATATTTTTGTAATCAGATTTGGGTGTGATGCATCAGCACTAAATAGTCCAAGAAGATGAAGTGAGAAAAATAGGCATAAATTAAATTTATGGCATCAAACAACTAAAAATTGGCATGTGCATATGTATTCACCCCTTTTGCGATGAAGCCTCTAAAAATTTCTGGTGCAAGTAATTCCCTTCATAAGTCCCATGCTTAGTGACAGGACGTCCCCCTGTGTGCAATCTAAGTGTCACGTGTCTGTCAGTATATACAATTTACTTATTCAAAAGGGTCACAGAGGCTGAAACTCTACGAAGACCAAGGAGATCTCCAAACAACTCCTCAAAGACCAAGGAGATCTCCAAACAACTCCTCAAAGACCAAGGAGATCTCCAAACAACTCCTCAAAGACCAAGGAGATCTCCAAACAACTCCTCAAAGACCAAGGAGATCTCCAAACAACTCCTCAAAGACCAAGGAGATCTCCAAACAACTCCTCAAAGACCAAGGAGATCTCCAAACAACTCCTCAAAGACCAAGGAGATCTCCAAACAACTCCTCAAAGACCAAGGAGATCTCCAAACAACTCCTCAAAGACCAAGGAGATCTCCAAACAACTCCTCAAAGACCAAGGAGATCTCCAAACTCCTCAAAGACCAAGGAGATCTCCAAACAACTCCACGAAGACCAAGGAGATCTCCAAACAACTTCACGAAGACCAAGGAGATCTCCAAACAACTCCACAAAGACCACGGAGATCTCTAAACAACACCACGAAGACCAAGGAGATCTCCAAACAACTCCACGAAGACCACGGAGATCTCTAAACAACACCACGAAGACCAAGGAGATCTCCGAACAACACCACGAAAACCAAGGAGATCTCCAAACAACTCCACGAAGACCAAGGAGATCTCCAAACAACTCCACGAAGACCACGGAGATCTCCAAACAACACCACGAAGACCAATGAGATCTCCGAACAACACCACGAAAACCAAGATCTCCAAACAACTCCACGAAGACCATGGAGATCTCCAAACAACTCCATGAAGACCAAGGAGATCTCCAAACAACACCATGAAGACCAAGGGGATCTCCAAACAACACTAGGAAGACCAAGGAGATCTCCAAACAACACCTCGAAGACCAAGGAGATCTCCAAACAAGACAGGGACAAAGTTCGTGAGAAGTACAAGTCAGGGTTGGGTTATAAAGAATATCCCAATCTCTGATGATCCCCCATAGCACCATCAAATCCATTAACATCAAATGTGAAGAACATGGTACCACAATAAATGGGCCAAGAGAGGACCGCCAACCAAAACTCTCAGCCTAGGCAAGAAAGGCATTAATCAGAGAGGTAGCAGAGAGACCAAAGGTAACCCTGAAGGAGAAGCAAGAGTTCCCAAGCAGAGACTTGAGTGTCTGTCCATATGACCACAATAAGCCGTACACTCCATAGAGGGGGACTGTGGAAGAATGTGCAGAAAAAAGCCTTTACTTACACACAAAAACGGTAAGGCTTGTTTGAGTTTACCAAATGACATGTGGGAGACCCCCCAAATGTATGGAGGAAGGTGCTGTGGTCAGATGAATCCACAATTGAACTTTTTGGCCACCAAGGTAAATGCTATGTCTGGCGACAAACCAACACAGTTCATCACACCAAGAACACCATCCCCACAGTGAAACATGGTGGTGGCAGCATCATGCTGTGGGGATGTTTGCTGGCATTAGGGACATCTAACCTGAAGGAGCTGGAGCAGTTTTTCCTTGAGGAATGGGTAAAAATCCAAGCGGCCAGATGTGGGAAGCTCAAAGAGACTTATCCAAAGCGACTTGCAGCTGTAAAATTATGGCAAAAGCAGGCTCTACAAAGTACTGACTTTAGGGGGGTGAATAGTTATGCACACTGAAGTTACCGTTATTTTGTTCTATTTGTTTGCTTCACTATAAAAGGAAAGCCAAATGTCCATAGTTGTGGGCACGTTCTTTACATGAACTGATGTAATCCCTCAAAAAAGTGTGAAATTCCAGATTGTGAAGTAGCAAAACATGCAAAAATACTAAGGGGTGAATACTTTTGCAAGCCACTGCACTTGGTTGAATGTTCTAGAAAATTCCTCGGTAAGAATTATTTGAGCCATCGTCTTTGCTCCACAGAGCACCGAGTCTTGGTTTTATGACACGTCTGAAAACTGGAAGTAGAACTAATACTCCCACTATCCAGCAGGTGTCACTAAAACTGTGAATCGAAGTGCAACAACATAATTATTATTATTATTATTGTTTATTTCTATAGCACCATTGATTCCATGGTGCTGTACATGAGAAGGGGTTACATACAAATTACAGGTATCACTTACAGTAAACAAACTAACAATGACAGACTGATACAGAGGGGAGAGGACCCTGCCCTTTCGGGCTTACATTCTACAGGATTGTGAGGCAGGAGACAGTAGGTCGGGGGGTTGCAGCAGTTCCGGTGTTGGTTGAGGCGATATCTCCGGTAGTGGTGAGGAGGCAGCAGGGTCATTGCAGGCTGTAGGCTTTCCTGAAGAGATGGGTTTTCAGGTTCCGTCTGAAGGATCCGAATGTGTTTGATAGTCGGACGTGTTGGGGCAAAGAATTCCAGAGGATGGGGGATATTCGGGAGAAGTCTTAGAGGCGGTTGGTTGAGGAGCGAATAAGTGTGGAGGAGAGAAGGAGGTCTTGGGAGGATCGGAGATTACGTGAGGGAAGATATCGGGAGATTAGTTCAGAGATATAAGGAGGAGACAGATTATAGATGGCCTTGTAGGTATAACATAATAAATAACATCATGTACATGTCTGTGACCTCTGCAGACAGTGACATCAATGGCGTCAGCGCTCTCATTCTTTACATGTATGTGACTGCTGCAGCCAATCACATCACTGACTCCATAGCAGATTGTTAGTTTTATTATTCTCAGAATATTTATCTCCCACAGTAAACGGTAAAAAAAATTGCACAACTGACATTTCTGTTCCATTTCGGCAAAACAATGGGGTAAAAAGTGAAATTACAAGTTGTATGCAACCCATCATTGAAAGGAAAGGGGAAAGCAAAGGAGAAAGGGGGGATGGGGAAAGCAAAGGAGAAAAGAGGGAAGGGGAAAGCAAAGGAGAAAGGGGAAAGCAAAGGAGAAAGTTGAAAGGGGAAAGCAAAGGAGAAAGGGGAAAGCAAAGGAGAAAGGGGAAAGCAAAGGAGAAAGGGGAAGGCAAAGGATAAAGGGGAAAGCAAAGGATAAAGGGGATAGCAAAGGAGAAAGGATAAAGAGGAAAGCAAAGGAGAAAGTTGAAAGGAGAAAGCAAAGTATAAAGAAGCAAGGGAGAAAGGGAAAGTAAGGAGAAAGTGAAAGGGAAAGCAATATAAGGAGAAAGCAAAGGAGAAAGGGGAAAGCAAAGATAAAGGGGAAAGCAAAGGAGAAAGGGGAAAGCAAAGGAGAAAGGGGAAAGCAAAGGAGAAAGGGGAAAGCAAAGGAGAAAGGATAAGAGGAAAGCAAAGGAGAAAGTTAAAGGGGAAAGCAAAGGATAAAGGGGAAAGCAAGGATAAGGGAAAGCAAAGGATAAAGGGGAAAGCAAAGGAGAAAGGGGAAAGCAAAGGAGAAAGGGGAAAGCAAAGGAGAAAGGGGAAAGCAAAGGAGAAAGGGAAGCAAAGGAAAAGGGAAAGCAAAGGAGAAAGGGGAAAGCAAAGGAGAAAGGGAAGGGAAAGAGAAAGGACAAAGGGGAAAGGGGAAAGAAAAGGAAAGAAAATGATAAGCAGATGGCTGTGCCTCCAGCCGACCAAGTGGTTATGAACTCAATTTGGTTGGATGAAGCAATTCTGAAATATGGAACAGAAGAGAAATGAAGGACTAATAGAGATCAGCGCATTGACTCACAGGACCCTGATCTAACGGACAGATCAGTAATGCGAGACTGCTGGACCAGAGCCCTGAGAACGCTCCTCCTACCTGTCGGCATTTTTGGCTCCCCTTTTAACTAACTGGCCGGGCATTACATTGCCGTAATGATGACATTGCACCAGGCCAGCAAATCAAAAGAAAAGCAGTGGAGGTGGTTCGGAGGGCGCCCGTCTTTCGGCAACAGATTACTGACCTGACCGCTGGATCCAGAGAGTAAATTCACTCCTCTCTACTATTCGCGCACTGGAAGGACATGAGTCCGATACTTACATCCGACAAAGACCACGGTCCCGGTGACGTACGGCATCTCGTGGGTGTTGCAGAAGATGTTGTCTCCGCTGGGGTGGGACATCGGGAGACTTCTTAGCCGGATCCCTGCGATTCCATCTCCCAGATCGACCAGCGGATACTGTTTGTGGGACTTGAAGTTTATGGATTCGATTTGGTTTCCGCTTTTCAGTTTACAGCAGTAGTTCACATCGGAGCCGACGAGGACGGTTATATCCTCAGGGAAAACTTTATCGTCGTCTTCACCTTCATCACTGCTACCTGTGGATGACGGAGAGAGGAGCATGAGCCCCAGACCACCATCACAGCCCGTCAATAAATGAATCCATAGGGACCCTGTGTACCGCCATATAGAGCACACAATGCTGCCCTCTACCGCCACACATACATCATCCACAGGAACATGAGGCCATTTTTCCAACGTATCGTTACCGTTGACGGTTTTGGTGGAGCTCCAGCCGCTCTGCCTCTTTTCGCCGTTGTAGTGTTCTTCATGCACGAAGCAGCGGATCCTCACCGAGTGCGAGGTGCAATTTAAAGGGAAATCAGACTTCCATTTCCAGTGAAAAGTCCCGACATGAGGAAACCAATGTTCTACCACCGTCTCCTGCAGGGAGAAAAGAAAGGATGTGACCCACAAAATGAGCAAAAGCCAGCGCTATGTACTCTAGACCACCAGGGAACAAAGTGTCAACCCCTTATTATAACCTACAGCCCAAGTCGTCAACCAGTTCCACAGAGGAGACAATCTCTACAGAACATGAATTTGTTCCCTGGTGGTCTAGAGTAAATATAGCGCTAAAACCTAGAAGTGAAGGATACATTTGAGGGATGATAGATTGTTCCTTGCTAGTTTAGAGTAAAGAAGAGGGCGGGTGGGAAGGTGGTCTAGTATATCGCTGGTGGTCTACAGGAATTATTGAGTTAATACTTGTGCCCTATGGTATTTTTTGAGGGGTGGGATATTTTGTTCCCTGGTGGAACTGAGTAAACAAGCAGTAAAATTGTCTACATTACATTTGAAGGGTGATACATTGTGTCCCTGGTGGCCTAAAGTCATTAAGGGGTTTATTCCTACTGGTCTGGAGTATATAAAAGGATAATACCGGCATAGTGATCCTGTGTGTGGGGGGTGAGAGGGAAGGCGTGTGATTACTTTCCTGGTGGCCTAGTGATCCCGTGTGTCGGGGGTCAGGAGCGGTGATTACTTCCCTGGCTGGCCTAGGTGAATTCCTGTGTGTGAGTGGGGGTGAGGAGCGGTGATTACTTCCCTGGTGGCCTAGTGATCCTGTGTGTGGGGGGTGAGGAGCGGTGATTACTTCCCTGGTGGCCTAGTGATCCGTGTGTGGGGGGGTGAGGAGCGGTGATTACTTCCCTGGTGGCCTAGTGATCCAGTGTACGGGGTGTAAGCGGGGCAGTGATAATAATGAGTTAAAACCTTGGTGTATATTGAGGGGGGTGGAATTGTTGGTGGGGTCAATTTTTTCCCTGGAGTCTAGAGTAAAAAAAAGGCAGAAACCTTTGGTCCAAGTTACATTACCGGGAGTGATCTAAACCGCTACATCTCCCTCTATATACACGCTATATCCCCTCCTACACTAGGGCATATGTAGGAGCGTCGTGCACACAGGGACCTACATTCAGGGCCAGCAGGTTCTCTCCTCGCAGCACGTTCATCTCGCAGGTCAGCTTCACCCCATCCAGCATCGACGTTGAGTTCACAGTCCAGTCCACAGACAGCAGGTCGGACTGATAATCGGCAACCAGGGAGCGAATCTCCGGAGGATAAGGAACATAGGCTGCAAGAAACAAAGACTCCAGATAGAAGAGCACCGGCAGGAGGAAGGGAACGAGCGGCCATTACATCCATCTCACTAATGAGATCCTTCTAATCAGCAGATCAGGCGCAGGATACAACGTGTCAGCACCAGATGGAAAGAGGAAGAAGAACCAACCCATCCTCTGCTGCACCAGGGAAATCAGAGACCGGCGGGGGTCAATACCTAAGGGGTCTAAGAGATGCTCATCGCTACATCCGCAATGTCGGCACTCCTGGGTTGTCCTTAACAAGTATGTAACAGCAGGGGGCGCCCTAACAAATATGCAACATCAAGGAGGCGCCCTAACAAGTATGCAACGTCAAGGGGGCGCCCTAACAAGTATGTAACATCAAGGGGGCGCCCTAACAAGTATGTAACATCAAGGGGGCGCCTAACAAGTATGTAACATCAAGGGGGCGCCCTAACAAGTATGTAACATCAAGGGGGCGCCCTAACAAGTATGTAACATCAAGGGGGCGCCCTAACAAGTATGTAACATCAAGGGGGCACCCTAACAAGTATGTAACAGCAGCGGGTCACCCTAAAAAGTATGTAACACCAGGGGGCGCCCTAAAAAGTATGTAACACCAGGGGGCGCCCTAACAAGTATTCAATATCAAGGGGGCGCCCTAACAAGTATGTAACATCAAGGGGGCGCCCTAACAAGTATGTAACATCAAGGGGGCGCCCTAACAAGCATGGAACATCAAGGGGGCACCCTAACAAGTATGTAACAGCAGGGGGTCACCCTAACAAGTATGTAACACCAGGGGGCGCCCTAACAAGTATGTAACATCAAGGGGGCACCCTAACAAGCATGTAACACCAGGGGGGCACCCTAACAAGCATGTAACACCAGGGTGCACCCTAACAAGTATGTAACATCAAGGGGGCACCCTAACAAGCATGGAACATCAAGGGGGCACCCTAACAAGTATGTAACAGCAGGGGGTCACCCTAACAAGTATGTAACACCAGGGGGCGCCCTAACAAGTATGTAACATCAAGGGGGCACCCTAACAAGCATGGAACATCAAGGGGGCACCCTAACAAGCATGTAACACCAGGGTGCACCCTAACAAGTATGTAACATCAAGGGGGCACCCTAACAAGCATGGAACATCAAGGGGGCACCCTAACAAGTATATAACACCAGGGGCGCCCTAACAAGCATGGAACATCAAGGGGGCACCCTAACAAGCATGGAACATCAAGGGGGCACCCTAACAAGCATGGAACATCAAGGGGGCACCCTAACAAGCATGGAACATCAAGGGGGCACCCTAACAAGTATGTAAGCAGGGGGCGCCCTAACAAGTATGTAACACCAAGGGGGCGCCCTAACAAGTATGTAACACCAAGGGGGCACCCTAACAAGTATGTAAGCAGGGGGCGCCCTAACAAGTATGTAACATCAAGGGGGCGCCCTAACAAGCATGTAACACCAAGGGGCGCCCTAACAAGTATGTAACATCAAGGGGGCGCCCTAACAAGCATGTAACACCAAGGGGCGCCCTAACAAGTATGTAACATCAAGGGGGCGCCCTAACAAGCATGTAACATCAAGGGGGCGCCCTAACAAGTATGAAACACCAGGGGGCGCCCTATCAAATATGTAAGACCAGGGGGCGCCCTAAAGAAATAAGTAACAGAAGGGGGGCTATAATAAAATGAATTGACATGCTGATGCCGTTTGACCTCCAATGGTGGATGCTTATAAAGATACAGGAGACTTACGAATATCTAAGGAGGTCTTCTGAAAGCGTATGGACGGGTTCCCCGGAACGTCTGTGGCTTCTATGTTTATATCGGACACCGAGAAGACTGGGAACTCCACTTCCAACTTGTTTCCAGTTGTCTCGAAACATGCGGCTGAGATTCCGGACCTGCGGCACAGAAGACCCCGTAGTATAACCCTATACATTCACATGTATGAATCTGGGTGCGGCCTGGAGGTCGCTGCTGCTCCGGCCCGTCACACCCATCACGTGCTGGATTTGTTGTCAGATACACATTTCTTCAGATTGAAATCTATTGTCTGTCGACTACTGAAAGGCGCAAGCTCATATAATAGATGGACGGGGAGGGCACTGGCCTTACTCCGCTCTCCTCACTGACTGCGGTCCCTCCATAATGTGCACATGCTTTATGAGAGCAGACAATGCTCTGTGAGCGGAACACACCAGCTGCACAGATCTCTGCTCCTTGGCTACAATGTATCAGTCCGGGATGTTCAGCTCATTGTCTGCACTGGATACTTTGTATCCACCTCTCCGCAGGGGTGCAGGGTTACTGCTCATCCACTGAGGGACAGAAACCTAACGTTTGTTATAAAGTTATAAAACTTTTCATTTATACACAGATCAAACTTTTTTTTTAATACAAATCCAGAAAACCCCTTTAATTATTGTAGGGGAAATCCATAAGTGATCAGTCACCACATTGTCTGCAGCTGTCAGAAGAAGTTTTGGCTTCTCACCTGGAGCAAACTTGTAGACGATGTTCCTGTCGGAGGGGTGCGGGGTGTCCCACCGGCAGGACATGGTTTCAAAATCATGTGTCAGGCAGTCAAGGTTCCTGAAGAAATCTGAAGAAACTGAAAAAGCAAAAATCAGAAATCAGGGAGAAGGGCAGCACTGCTGTAACCCGGTGTGTACACGTGCGGCCCCCTCACAGCTCTCCTACGGCGCCTCTGGGGGTCTTGGCACTAATTACAGGGGCACGTTCCAGCTCCATACTGCCCCAGTCCGAAGCCCCCGACCTGCAGCGCTTATAGACGAGAGCTCAATACTTGTAGGGGTGCAGGATCGGATACCTCCATGCACCAGCGTTAATCTCTCCGCTGACTTATAGATTTTTTTTCTTCCCAGGAGACAATGTTTTCACACTTTTGCCAAAAATCCCTTACGATTTATTCCATGCAGGGGATGTCTGTCACTTTTACAATCCACACTCAACACTTTCATGACTTTTATGAGCGCAGCACTTGAAGCTGCCACTATGGCTGAGTGCAGAGCGGATATCCCCATTACTAGCCAAGGTTTTAGCCAAAGACCAGCAAAAAAAAAAAATCTGTTACATAACTGGAGCAGTCAGGAGCCTGCGGGATCGATCAAACATAACATTCATACAACCCAACTAGTACGGCCATAGAATGAGACCGCTGTCTGCGCTCACGCGGACGTTTACGCGCCGGGTCCTTAGGTCTCGAATGCGGACGTCTATGCGCCGGTCTTAGGTCTCCAACATGCGGACATCTACGTGCCGGGTCCTTAGGTCTCGAAACACGTGGACGTCTACGTGCCGGGTCCTTAGGCTCCGCTTACGTGGACGTCTACGCGCTGGGTCCTTAGGTCTCCGTTTACGTGGACGTCTACGCGCTGGGTCCTTAGGTCTCCACTCACGTGGACGTCTACGCGCTGGTCCTAGGTCTCCATCACGGGTCTACCGCGGGTCTTAGTCTCGCTTACGGACGTCTACGCGCTGGGTCCTTAGGTCTCCCTCACGTGACGTCTACGCGCTGGGTCTTAGGTTCGCTTAGTGGACGTCTACGCCTGGGTCCTTAGGTCTCCACTCACGTGGACGTCTACGCGCTGGGTCCTTAGGTCTCCACTCACGTGGACGTCTAGCGCCGGGTCCTTAGGTCTCCGAACATGCGGACGTCTACGCGCTGGGTCCTTAGGTCTCCGCTCACGTGGACGTCTACGTGCTGGGTCCTTAGGTCTCCGCTCACGTGGACGTCTATGCGCCGGGTCCTTAGGTCTCCGAACATGCGGACATCTACGTGCCGGGTCCTTAGGCCTCGAAACACGTGGACGTCTATGCGCCGGGTCCTTAGGTCTCCGAACATGCGGACGTCTACGCGCTGGGACCTTAGGTCTCCACTCACGTGGACGTCTATGCGCCGGGTCCTTAGGTCTCCGAAAATGCGGACGTCTACGCGCTGGGTCCTTAGATCTCCGCTCACGTGGACGTCTACGCGCTGGGTCCTTAGGTCTCCGCTCACGTGGACGTCTATGCGCCGGGTCCTTAGGTCTCCGAACATGCGGACGTCTACGTGCCGGGTCCTTAGGCCTCCAAACACGTGGACGTCTACGAGCTGGGTCCTTAGGCATCCGAACACGTGGACGTCTACACGCTGGGTCCTTAGGTCTCAACTCATGCGGACGTCTACGCGCCGGGTCCTTAGGCCTTCGAACACGTGGATGTCTACGCGTTGGGTCCTTAGGTCTCCGCTCATGGGGACATCTACGCGCCGGGTCCTTAGGCCTCCGAACACGCGGACGTCTACGCGCTGTGTCCTTAGGCCTCCGAACACGCGGACGTCTATGCACCGGGTCCTTATAGTCATCACTGAGGACTACACAGTATTCACCGGACAGAACCATGAGTTCTATGGACAGAGTATTAGCTGGGCCTTAATATACTGATACAATTGCTCCAGCTGCGACCATTAATAAGCAATTATTCATTAAAACCAACCAGTCCGGGGTCACCAGAGATTCAGGGTCTTCACTATCTAACAGCAGCTAGCAGATACAGCCGGCTATAAACACTTCTGAAGCTGTCCATACATAGAGGTTTACCAGCCGAGCACAGATTGTGGCAGGACCTGCTGACCGGCTACTGTTTATAGGAGCCCCCAACTCTCCCCCGATGTCTGATGCCAGGGAACATGAGGACCCGGCAGATGGATTTTAATTTGGTACAATACTTTTTTTTTTGTTCTCTGAGAAAGAAGCGGTCCCCAGAGAAGCCAGGAGAAAGAGGAGGATGACGACGGAGGCGCCAGGAGAAAAATGAGAATGACTACGACTATGAAGGCGCCGGGAGAAAAAGGAGGACGGAGGCGCCATGAGAAAGAGGAGGAGGACGACGACAGAGGTGCCGTGAAAAGAGAGGCGGACAGAGATGCTGTAAGAAGGAGGAGGACGACGGAGGTGCCAGGAGAAAGAGTGTCATGGTTGTGGACAGGGTTCCTTCCCTGTCCTCTTGGGGTTAATTTGTATGGCCTCCTTTTGGTTTGGGGAGGGCTATATTTAGAAAGAAAGAGGAGGAGAATGACGACGATGAAGGTGGTAGGAGAAAAATGAGGACGACTATGACTATGGAGGCACCGGGAGAAAAGGAGGAGGATGGAGGCGTCGTGAGAAAGGAGGACGACGGAGGCGCCATGAGAAAGGAGGACGACGGAGGTGCTGTGAGAAAGGAGGAGGACGACGACGGAGGCGCCTGGAGAAACAGGAGGACGATGATGACTGAGGGGCCAGGAGAAAGAGGAGAATTATGACGGAGGCGCCAGCAGAAAAAGGAGGAGGATGACTACAGATGCGCCAGGAGAAAGAGGAGGAGAATGACGAGGGCGGTGAGAGAAAGGAGGATGACAACGGAGGTGGCAGGAGAAAAATGTGGACGACTACGATAGCACTGGGAGAAAAAAGGAGGACGACGGGGCGCCGTGAGAAAGAGGACGATGATGAAGGCACAGCGAGAAAGGAGGAGTAGGACGACGACAGAGGTGCCGTGAGAAAGGACGACGACGAAGGAGGCACTGTGAGAGAAAGGAGGTGGACGACGCCGCCAAGAGAAATAGGAGGAAGATGATGACGGAGGCGCCAGGAGAAAAAAAAGAGGAGGATGACTATGGAGGAGTTGGGGTAAAAACAAGGAGGATGACGACGGAGGCGCTAGGATAAAGAGGAGGAGAATTACGACGGAGACTCCAAGACAAAGAGGAACAGGAAGACGACGACAGAGGCGCCAAGAGAAAGAAAAAAAAAAGGGGAGGACAATGACGAAGGAGCCAAGAGAAAGAAGAGGACGACGATGAAAGAGCCAGGAGAAAGAAGAGGATGATGACAGACACCAGGAAAAAGAGAAGGAGGATGATGATGACGGAGGCGCCAGACGGAGGAGGAGGACGATGATGGAGGCGCCAGGAGAAAGAGGACAACAACATAGGCATCAGGAGAAAGAGGAGGATGGGGAGAGAGGAAAAGGGGGACAATAGGAACTTATTTCCTGCTTCGTCCTGAGAATACATGCATGCTTGGCCTTTGTGTATGGAAGGGTCGGGCGAGATGCTGATCATGTGAACCTTGGCCGTCTAGTGTGTACAGGTAGCCGGACCCCAGCTTGTGTACAAATACATAGGCTATTCATAGTATCAGGATGTAATTGTGATAAATTACAAGCAACCCACAATGAAAACGTAATATATATGTAAATTGCTGAAGTGCACATCCAAAAAATCTTGAGATAAATGGGTGCCTATAAATTATCCAAAAAAGGACAAATATTTAGACTTGAGAGTCCTCAGTGGTTGATACCTTTTAATGGCTAACTGAAAAGATGGTAACAAATTGCAAGCTTTCGAGACTAGGCAGGTCTCTTCATAAGGACATAATTGATGTAGGAAAAAAAAAATGCAGCAGTGAATCTAAGCATAAAAAACGCAGCAGTGTGTGATAAATGTCTTATCCCAGAAATGTATTGGCCAATATAAAGTTCTGAATGCACTATGAGTAAAATTTGTGAGCACAGAAGTGTAAATAACTAAAGCCTACTGACCATCCAGGTAAGATATAATGAGTATGATAGACGGCAGACATGGATCCAATCATATAAAGTGCAATAGTGCATAGTAGATGGCCTATTCTGAAGCTATCAGTTAATCACAACTTGACCGCTATAAAGTGCATGCTGCATTTTTTATGCTTAGATTCACCGCTGCATTTTTTTTCTACATCAATTATGTCTTTGTTTGGATAATTTATAGGCACCCAGTTATCTCAAGATTTTTTGGATGTGCACTTTAGCAATTTACATATATATATACGTTTTCATTGTGGGTTGTTTGTAATTTATCACAATTACATCCTGATAGTGTGAATAGCCTATGTATTTGTACACATGCGTCCTTTTTGTGGTTCTTTATTCTTTTAACACTTTTTAATAACTTTAATTAAAAATTCTTTTTTAAAAAAAATAAATTACTTGGTTTGATTGTCCTATCTTTCCATTTATTTAATGGGAGTTGTGTCTATTATTTATGGTATTTGGACATTGACAAAAAATTTTGTAAGACGGTGTTAAACATATTTGTGTAACGGTTGACAAGCAGCGGCTGTGATGTGCTCACTACATTGCGCCATTACTGTATATAGGTAACATACGGCAGCGCTGTGTGTGACCAGCACGGTTACTTAGCACTGTATGGCAGTATTATACTTGTATAATATTATGCTATAATTTGGGTAGCCATAATCAGATATAATAGATAGGACCCCAATAAGCAGCGACCCTCCCCTTACTGGTCACTCACCCGAGGCCTGGCTGCAGACATGGGGCAGCAGACATTGGAAAGCAGCCAGGACACTGACCGCACCGACAATACTCCACATTCTCCTGACAACTCTTTGGGTTTTGCTACGTTGTCATCAGCTGCATTTTTAACGGATCCAGAAAATCCTGAAAAAAAAAAAGAAATTAAAAAATAAATACAATTTATAACAGGAATTCAACATTAATTAAAAATGTCGCTCGCTGCCCCTACATATTATTTCCATGTCTTTGTTTCACCTGTAACAATTACATCACACAGTACAAGGCGTGCGGCCAAATGTCCCATTAATCTGGATATCCTACACCAGTCCGGGGCGGAGGGTCGGCTGCTGGGCGGCTACAGCGTTATACACATGCAATCCAAGACTGGCAGCCCGTTCATAGATTCAGCAGCTGATTAGTCGCTGTGACCCCTCACCGAGAAAAAAGAGCTTCCTCCACCCCCACAAAACATACATTATTCATGATTACTGGATGAGCAGAGACAAGCGGAGGCGACTAAGCAACAGCAGGAAATATGCTACTTAGTTTAATTCAATCCTTCATTCAGCGCCATCCACAGGAGGAAAGGCTGCGCCACGGGACATCGGCCAACTCTTCCACGAACCTATTTCTCTGCCCAAGGAAAGTAGGCGCAAGCAGTTTACTATATATTATGTGATTCCCAATAAGTGACAAGAAGGCGTCTCCTACACAAAGAAGCACATTCAATTTCTACTAATATTCAATAACTGCGCTTGTTGTCTTGACCAGTCATTCTCTACGTCTGCAGCATCATAAACTGGCAGACATCTATCCCTACCTCTATCCCAAAGCCTAGCTTTAACCCTTTCTGTAATATTAACCCTATTTCTAATACTATCTCTAACCCTAACACCAACCCTTATCCTTAACCCCAACCCTGAACACAAATCCTAGCTCTAAGCCTATCCATAATCCTATGTCTAACCCCAACCTAATCCCTAACCCTAGCCCCAACCCTGAACACAAACCATAGCTCTAACCCTAGCTCTAGCCCCAACCCTGAACACAAACCATAGCTCTAACCCCAACCCTGTACCAAATCCTAGCTCTAACCCTATCCATAATCCTATCTCAAACCCCAACCCTGTATCAAACCCTAGCTCTAAGCCTATCCATAATCCTAGCTCTAACCCCAACTTTATCCCTAACCCTAGCTCTAACCCCAACCCTGTACCCAAACCCTAGATAACACAACACGATCCATAATACTATCTCTATCCCCAACCCTGTACCCAAACCCTAGATAACACAACACCATCCAAAATCCTATCTTTAACCCCAACCCTGTACCCAAACCCTAGCTCTAAGCCTATCCATAGTCCTAACTCTAGCCCCAACCCAATCCCTAACCCTAGCTCTAGCCCCAACCCTGAACACAAACCCTAGCTCCGGCCCCAACCCTGTACCAAATCTAGCTCTAACCCTATCCATAATCCTATCTCTAACCCCAACCCTGTACCCAAACCCTAGATAACACAACACCATCCAAAATCCTATCTCTAACCCCAACCCTGTACCCAAACCCTTGCTCTAAGCCTATCCATAGTCCTATCTCTAACCCCAACCCAATCCCTAACCCTAGCTCTAGCCCCAACCCTGTACCAAATCCTAGCTCTAACCCTATCCATAATCCTATCTCTAACCCCAACCCTGTACCCAACCCTAGCTCTATCCCCAACCCTGTATCAAACCCTAGCTCTAAGCCTATCCATAATCCTAGCTCTAACCCCAACTTTATCCCAAACCCTAGCTCTAACCCCAACCCTGTACCCAAACCCTAGATAACACAACACGATCCAAAATCCTCTCTCTAACCCTAACCCTGTACCCAAACCCTATCTCTAATCCCAACCCTGTGCCAAACCCTAGCTCTAACCCTATCCATAATCCTATCTCTAACCCCAACCCTATATCCCTGACCCTAGCTAGGGTTACAAAAAGTGTTAAAATATAAGAGCAGCTCTTAGTAGTGAATGAGGACATTTTTGAATCATGTGCATGTATTACAGCCATAGATTATGTGCATTCCACTTGATTCAATATTGTCTTTCTTTAAGTGCTAATCATTTGTCTTACGGACTATGCAGAGCCCTAAAGTCGAGAGGAGTTTATCATCATCGGCTGATGCGCTCTACATGGGACAGCGACCAAGATCACAAAGCTCACTTCATTATGCCAAGCTGTTGGTTGCTGTCTATGCAGAGCAGTGCAGCCGACGACAAACTCATCTCTGCTGCGGAGTTCCGCATTAACATGCTCCAGGTGGGCACTCCTGCAGCATGTTAGCATGGTGGGCTTGATAATTTTGTAAACAAAATATTACGGTAATTTTTATTTCTTTTAACAGTTTATTAAAAAAAAAAAAAAAAAGACAGTCCACCTTTTTTACATATACTTTGGAAAACCATAATAAAAAAATATATATTTTAATGATTCTGGAGGCGATGACACAATATACAGTAGTCCATCATTTATACAAATTCTAACAGTTCGGATCAGTCACTTTTCAGTATGTAATTAGTATTTTCCGAGTAACCAACTTCAGCTGGAAACTTTCCAGTCCTGTATTTGACAGAACGACTTTTTCGGAGATAATTCTCACATTAATGATCAAATCAAAGCTTTATAACGAAATAAGAAAAACCACACGGGCACGGAGGCGGCTTCGATTTCCTTCTAGAAGTGCTTAATCGCTAATGGAGCCGGTAAAACGCTGCTCACATACTGGAAATCTAATATAAAATTCTTAATATGAGACATTTAAAGGGGTCGGACACTTCGAAACACATGATTACATTTCTCCAGAAACCCGTCCATAGATTGGCTCTGGTGTGGCCACTGAAGTGTATGAGGCTAACCTGCAATCCCAGACACAACCTGCGGACAGGTAGGGGCGCTGTTTCCAGAAAATACAGCCATGTTTAGTTTTTTTTTTACCTGCGTCTGACCCCTGTCCTGTATTGTAAACACACAGTCCTGTGCAGGACTGTTTCCGGAATATGACTTTGTTTGAGACATTTCTAACCGGCATCCTAGACAACACAGACTGCAAAAGCTGCTGAGGTGCCGCTGACGTTACGGCAACCCTGCCGATTGGCTGCAGTGCTGTTGATGCGTCATCAGCCCTGCCGATTGGCTGCAGCGCTGTTCAGGCGACGTTAGCCCTGCTGATTGGCTGCAGAGCTGTTGAGGCGACGTTAGCCCTGCCGATTAGCTGCAGTGCGGTTGATGTAATTTTAGCCCTGTCGATTGGCTGCAGCGCCGTTGGATGGGACGTCAGCTAACAGTTTATAATAGGTCGTTTTCTTAAAGGGGACAACCCCTTTAATATCCTCAGTCACAAATATGTGCCCACCAATCATGCAGACGCCACCCTAAGAAATCCTCATGCTGTGCCTCCTCCCGTGTCGTCACCCGGATGGACGGTCTGTGCCTCCTCCCGTGTCGTCACCCGGGTGGACGGTCTGTGCCTCCTCCCGTGTCGTCACCCGGGTGGACGGTCTGTGCCTCCTCCCGTGTCGTCACCCGGGTGGACGGTCTGTGCCTCCTCCCGTGTCGTCACCCGGGTGGACGGTCTGTGCCTCCTCCCGTGTCGTCACCCGGGTGGACGGTCTGTGCCTCCTCCCTTGTCGTCACCCGGGTGGACGGTCTGTGCCTCCTCCCGTGTCGTCACCCGGGTGGACGGTCTGTGCCTCCTCCCGTGTCGTCACTCGGGTGGACAGTCTGTGCCTCCTCCCGTGTCGTCACTCGGGTGGACGGTCTGTGCCTCCTCCCGTGTTGTCACCCGGGTGGACGGCCTGAGCCTACTCCCGTGTCGTCACTCGGGTGGACGGTCTGTGCCTCCTCCCTGTCGTCACTTGGGTGGACGGTCTGTGCCTCCTCCCGTGTCGCCACCCGGGTGGACGGTCTGTGCCTCCTCCCGTGTCGTCACCCGGGTGGACGGTCTGTGCCTCCTCCCGTGTCATCACCCAGGTGGACGGTCTGAGCCTCCTTCCCAGTCGTCACCCGAGTGGACGGTATGTGACTCCTTCTGTGTCGTCACTCGGGTGGACGGTCTGTGCCTCCTCCCGTGTCGTTACTCGGTTGGACGGTCTGTGCCTCCTCCCTGTCGTCACTTGGGTGGACGGTCTGTGCCTCCTCCCGTGTTGTCACCCGGGTGGACGGTCTGTGCCTCCTCCCGTGTCATCACCCGGGTGGACGGTCTGTGCCTCCTCCCGTGTCGTCACCCGGGTGGACGGTCTGTGCCTCCTCCCATGTCATCACCCGGTTGGACGGTCTGAGCCTCCTTCCCTGTCGTCACCCGGGTGGACGGTATGTGACTCCTTCTGTGTCGTCACTCGGGTGGACGGTCTGTGCCTCCTTCCCTTTCGTCACTTGGGTGGACGGTCTGTGCCTCCTCCCTTGTCGTCACTCGGGTGGACGGCCTGTGCCTCCTCCCTTGTCGTCGCTCGGGTGGACGGTCTGTGCCTCCTCCTTTGTCGTCACTCGGGTGGAAAGTCTGTGCTTCCTCCCTTGTCGTCACTCGGGTGAACGGTCTGTGCCTCCTCCCTTGTCGTCACTCGGGTGAACGGTCTGTGCCTCCTCCCTTGTTGTCACTCGGGTGGACGGCCTGTGCCTCCTCCCTTGTCGTCGCTCGGGTGGACGGCCTGTGCCTCCTCCCTTGTCGTCGCTCGGGTCGACGGTCTGTGCCTCCTCCTTTGTCGTCACTCGGGTGGAAAGTCTGTGCCTCCTCCCTTGTCGTCACTCGGGTGGACGGCCTGTGCCTCCTCCCTTGTCATCACTCGGGTGAACGGCCTGTGCCTCCTCCCTTGTCGTCACTCGGGTGGACGGCCTGTGCCTCCTCCCTTGTCGTCGCTCGGGTGGACGGTCTGTGCCTCCTCCTTTGTTGTCACTCGGGTGAACGGTCTGTGCCTCCTTCCTTGTCGTCACTCGGGTGGACGGTCTGTGCCTCCTCCCTTGTCGTCACTCGGGTGGACGGTCTGTGCCTCCTCCCTTGTCGTCACTCGGGTGGACGGTCTGTGCCTCCTCCTGTGTCGTCACTCGGGTGGACGGTCTGTGCCTCCTCCCTTGTCGTCACTCGGGTTGAAAGTCTGTGCCTCCTCCCTTGTCGTCACTCGGGTGAACGGTCTGTGCCTCCTCCCTTGTCGTCACTCGGGTGGACGGTCTGTGCCTCCTCCTGTGTCGTCACTCGGGTGGACGGTCTGTGCCTCCTCCCTTGTCGTCACTCGGGTGGACGGTCTGTGCCTCCTCCTGTGTCGTCACTCGGGTGGACGGTCTGTGCCAACCCTGCCACCTGCGCTGCTGCCCCAGCACTGCCTTCATTACATACAATGGGCTCATTAATAAAAAACAAACCCAACTGTTTATAAAACATCTTGGGGGCAGCTGCCGCCTCAATACGCCACGGATTAGAGCAGTCGTCAGGATCCAGATGAGACCTAAATCCTCCACACAATAATTACAAGTCCGATAACAAACATGACTAAGGCTCCTCGTGGCAGGAAACACGTCCGCACGGGGCAGGGCGCAATACACCGACATACACGGTAACACACGGGACAAGGGCTGCAAAAAGACCACCTTTCATCTCTGTAGAAATGGAAAGTTCTACAACTTTCTAGTAAACTTTGGGCCGAGTTCTTTTTTTTTTTTTTAAAGAAATATGGAAAAAACAAAACTTTTTGTTGAAAACCCTGATGATTTGGGAAAATTCTTGCAGACATGGCACCTATGGGAAGAACTTAACGATTCTGACGACTTCCAAACACTTTCCTTAAGCTACGACCTGGGTCTTCCCATTGTGGCAGCCCCTTCTTTTCTCCCCTTTTCTTCTATCTTCTTTCTCATGTTCATTTTCCCTTTTATTTACTTTATCTAATAGATAGAACACATGAGACCTTTATACACCATTATCGGATGATTCGTGAGAATTGTTGTACGATGTCAATATCTCATACTTATAATTTGATGGTCATGTGTTACCTGCTGTTACTCGTCTATTAAAAAAAAATAATAAAAACTGATTCAACATAAAATATATCTGGTATACATAAAATCACTCTGAGGAAGGGCTCTGAGGACGTGACAAATTTTGAAACTTTTTTGAAAAGTTGCAAATGATGAGTTAGGCATAAAAAATATAGAAACGCTAAACTCTATCCAGAGTGGTAAACTAAAAAAAAAAAAAAAACACACACAAATAACAGATGTAAAAAAGGCACAAATGGAAAGATGAATTTGGTGTAAAAAAAAAAAAAATCAACAAAAAAAACTGCAATAATGAATTGGACTGTTAATGTTTCAGTCACTATTTAAGTTCCCTGTTTGCTGTCAGTGAATGAGAGCACTCTGGTTTCCATACAGATGCATCGTCCTGTATATATCTAATCCTGCTCTCAACTGATACAATGTATCCAGTGCAGACAATGCTCTGTGACTCCAGACTGATACAATGTATCCAGTGCAGACAATGCTCTGTGACTCCAGACTGATACAATGTATCCAGTGCAGACAGTGCTCTGTGACTCCAGACTGATACAATGTATCCAGTGCAGACAATGCTCTGTGACTCCAGACTGATACATTGTATCCAGTGCAGACAATGCTCTGTGACTCCAGACTGATACAATGTATCCAGGAAGACAATGCTCTGTGACTCCAGACTGATACATTGTATCCAGTGCAGACAATGCTCTGTGACTCCAGACTGATACATTGTATCCAGTGCAGACAATGCTCTGTGACTCCAGACTGATACATTGTATCCAGTGCAGACAATGCTTGTGACTCCAGACTGATACATTGTATCCAGTGCAGACAATGCTGTGACTCCAGACTGATACAATGTATCCAGTGCAGACAATGCTCTGTGACTCCAGACTGATACATTGTATCCAGTGCAGACAATGATGTGACTCAGACTGATACAATGTATCCAGTGCAGACAATGCTCTGTGACTCCAGACTGACACAATGTATCCAGTGCAGACAATGCTCTGTGACTCAGACTGACACAATGTATCCAGTGCAGACAATGCTCTGTGACTCCAGACTGATACAATGTATCCAGTGCAGACAATGCTCTGTGACCCAGACTGATACAATGTATCCAGTGCAGACAATGCTCTGTGACTCCAGACTGATACATTGTATCCAGTGCAGACAATGCTCTGTGACTCCAGACTGATTCATTGTATCCAGTGCAGACAATGCTCTGTGACTCCAGACTGATACATTGTATCCAGTGCAGACAATGCTCTGTGATCCAGACTGATACAATGTATCCAGTGCAGACAATGCTCTGTGACTCCAGACTGATACAATGTATCCAGTGCAGATAATGCTGTGACTCCAGACTGATACATTGTATCCAGTGCAGACAATGCTCTGTGACTCCAGACTGATACATTGTATCCAGTGCAGACAATGCTCTGTGACTCCAGACTGATTCATTGTATCCAGTGCAGACAATGCTCTGTGACTCCAGACTGATACATTGTATCCAGTGCAGACAATGCTCTGTGACTCCAGACTGATACAATGTATCCAGTTCAGACAATGCTCTGTGACTCGAGACTGATACATTGTATCCAGTGCAGACAATGCTCTGTGACTCCAGACTGATACAATGTATCCAGTGCAGACAATGCTCTGTGACTCCAGACTGATACATTGTATCCAGTGCAGACAATGCTCTGTGACTCCAGACTGATACAATGTATCCAGTGCAGACAATGCTCTGTGACTCCAGACTGATACATTGTATCCAGTGCAGACAATGCTGTGACTCCAGACTGATACAATGTATCCAGTGCAGACAATGCTCTGTGACTCCAGACTGACACAATGTATCCAGTGCAGACAATGCTCTGTGACTCCAGACTGATACAATGTATCCAGTGCAGACAATGCTCTGTGACTCCAGACTGATACAATGTATCCAGTGCAGGACAATACTATGTGACTCCAGACTGATACATGTATCCAGTGCAGACAATGCTCTGTGACTCAGACTGATACAATGTATCCAGTGCGACAATCTATGTGACTCCAGACTGATACACTGTATCCAGTGCAGACAATGCTCTGTGAATCCAGAATGATACAATGTATCCAGTGCAGACAATGCTCTGTGACTCAGACTGATACAATGTATCCAGTGCAGACAATGCTCTGTGACTCCAGACTGATACATTGTATCCAGTGCAGACAATGCTGTGTGACTCCAGACTGATACATTGTATCCAGTGCAGACAATGCTCTGTGACTCCAGACTGATACAATGTATCCAGTGCAGACAATGCTCTGTGACTCCAGACTGATACATTGTATCCAGTGCAGACAATGCTCTGTGACTCCAGACTGATACAATGTATCCAGTGCAGACAATGCTCTGTGACTCCAGACTGATACAATGTATCCAGTGCAGACAATGCTCTGTGACTCCAGACTGATACATTGTATCCAGTGCAGACAATGCTCTGTGACTCCAGACTGATACAATGTATCCAGTGCAGACAATGCTCTGTGACTCCAGACTGATACATTGTATCCAGTGCAGACAATGCTCTGTGACTCCAGACTGATCATGTATCCAGTGCAGACAATGCTCTGTGACTCCAGACTGATACATTGTATCCAGTGCAGACAATGCTCTGTGATCCAGACTGATACAATGTATCCAGTGCAGACAATGCTCTGTGACTCCAGACTGATACATTGTATCCAGTGCAGACAATGCTCTGTGACTCCAGACTGATACATTGTATCCAGTGCAGACAATGCTCTGTGACTCCAGACTGATACATGTATCCAGTGCAGACAATGCTCTGTGACTCCAGACTGATACATTGTATCCAGTGCAGACAATGCTCTGTGACTCCAGACTGATACATTGTATCCAGTGCAGACAATGCTCTGTGACTCCAGACTGATACAATGTATCCAGTGCAGACAATGCTCTGTGACTCGAGACTGATACATTGTATCCAGTGCAGACAATGCTCTGTGACTCCAGACTGATACAATGTATCCAGTGCAGACAATGCTCTGTGACTCCAGACTGATAAAATTGTATCCAGTGCAGACAATGCTCTGTGACTCCAGACTGATACAATGTATCCAGTGCAGACAATGCTCTGTGACTCCAACTGATACATTGTATCCAGTGCAGACAATGCTGTGACTCCAGACTGAACAATGTATCCAGTGCAGACAATGCTCTATGACTCCAGACTGACACAATGTATCCAGTGCAGACAATGCTCTGTGACTCCAGACTGATACAATGTATCCAGTGCAGACAATGCTCTGTGACTCCAGACTGATACAATGTATCCAGTGCAGACAATGCTCTGTGACTCCAGACTGATACAATGTATCTAGTGCAGACAATGCTCTGTGACTCCAGACTGATACAATGTATCTAGTGCAGACAATGCTCTGTGACTTCAGACTGAAACAATGTATCCAGTGCAGACAATGCTCTGTGACTCCAGACTGATACAATGTATCCAGTGCGGACAATGCTCTGTGACTCCAGACTGATACAATGTATCCAGTGCGGACAATACTATGTGACTCCAGACTGATACACTGTATCCAGTGCAGACAATGCTCTGTGAATCCAGAATGATACAATGTATCCAGTGCAGACAATGCTCTGTGACTCCAGACTGATACAATGTATCCAGTGCAGACAATGCTCTGTGACTCCAGACTGATACATTGTATCCAGTGCAGACAATGCTGTGTGACTCCAGACTGATACAATGTATCCAGTGCAGACAATGGTCTGTGACTCCAGACTGATACAATGTATCCAGTGCAGATAATGCACTGTGACTCCAGACTGATATATTGTATCCAGTGCAGACAATGCTCTGTGACTCCAGACTGATACACTGTATCCAGTGCAAACAATGCTCTGTGACTCCAGACTGATACATTGTATCCAGTGCAGACAATGCTCTGTGAATCCAGACTGATACAATGTATCCAGTGCAGACAATGCTCTGCGACTCCAGACTGATACATTGTATCCAGTGCAGACAATGCTCTGCGACTCCAGACTGATACATTGTATCCAGTGCGGACAATGCTCTACGACTCCAGACTGATACATTGTATCCAGTGCGGACAATGCTCTGCGACTCCAGACTGATACACTGTATCCAGTGCAGACAATGCTCTGTGACTCCAGACTGATACATTGTATCCAGTGCAGACAATGCTCTGTGACTCCAGACTGATACAATGTATCCAGTGCGGACAATGCTCTGCGACTCCAGACTGATACATTGTATCCAGTGCGGACAATGCTCTGCGACTCCAGACTGATAAATTGTATCCAGTGCGGACAATGCTCTGCGACTCCAGACTGATATATTGTATCTAGTGCGGACAATGCTCTGTGACTCCAGACTGATACATTGTATCCAGTGCGGACAATGCTCTGTAACTCCAGACTGATACATTCTATCCAGTGCGGACAATGCTCTGTGACTCCAGACTGATACAATGTATCCAGTGCGGACAATGCTCTGCGACTCCAGACTGATAAATTGTATCCAGTTCGGACAATGCAATGGGACTCCAGACTGATAAATTGTATCCAGTGCGGACAATGCTCTGCGACTCCAGACTGATATATTGTATCCAGTGCGGACAATGATCTGTGACTCCAGACTGATACATTGTATCCAGTGCGGACAATGCTCTGTGACTCCAGACTGATACATTGTATCCAGTGCAAACAATGCTCTGTGACTCCAGACTGATACATTCTATCCAGTGCGGACAATGCTCTGTGAGCCCCAGACTGATACAATGTATCCAGTGCAGACAATGCTCTGTAACTCCAGACTGATACATTGTATCTAGTGCAGACAAAGCTCTGTGACTCCAGACTGATAATTGTATCCAGTGCAGACAATGCTCTGTGATTCCAGACTGATACAATGTATCCAGTGCAGACAATGCTCTGCGAGTTCAGACTGATACAATGTATCCAGTGCAGACAATGCTCTGTGAGTTCAGACTGATACAATGTATCCAGTGCAGACAATGCTCTATGACTCCAGACTGATACATTGTATCCAGTGCAGACAATGCTCTGTGACTCCAGACTGATACATTGTATCCAGTGCAGACAATGCTGTGACTCCAGACTGATACATTGTATCCAGTGCGGACAATGCTCTGTGACTCCAGACTGATACAATGTATCCAGGGCGGACAATGCTCTGTGACTCCAAACTGATACAATGTATCCAGTGCGGACAATGCTCGGTGACTCCAGACTGATACATTGTATCCAGTGCAGACAATGCTCTGTGAGCCCCAGACTGATACAATGTATCCAGTGCAGACAATGCTCTGTGACTCCAGACTGATACATTGTATCCAGTGCAGACAATGCTCTGTGACTCCAGACTGATACAATGTATCCAGTGCAGACAATGCTCTGTGACTCCAGACTGATACATTGTATCCAGTGCAGACAATGCTCTGTGAGCCCCAGACTGATACATTGTATCCAGTGCAGACAATGCTCTGTGACTCCAGACTGATACAATGTATCCAGTGCAGACAATGCTCTGTGACTCCAGACTGATACATTGTATCCAGTGCAGACAATGCTCTGTGAGCCCAGACTGATACATTGTATCCAGTGCAGACAATGCTCTGTGAGCCCCAGACTGATACAATGTATCCAGTGCAGACAATGCTCTGTGAGCCCCAGACTGATACATTGTATCCAGTGCAGACAATGCTCTGTGACTCCAGACTGATACACTGTATCCAGTGCAGACAATGCTCTGTGACTCCAGACTGATACAATGTATCCAGTGCAGACAATGCTCTGTGACTCCAGACTGACACATTGAAACAAACCAGCACAGAGATCTGTGCCACTGATGCTGATGTGTCTGGTCTGGACAATGCTCTGTGAGCCAAATATATAATCTGCTGGTCTGCTACAATGCGTCAGTGTGGAGTCCAGGCTCTTTAGCTCACTGAGCATTATACAATTGTATCCAGTGCAGTGAACGGAGAAGTAAAACCAATGTAACTGACAACAATCACAAGATAAGTTCATGGAAGGATAAGTAAAGTGATTTACCGTGTTTCGCAGCACGGATCTGTGGGATTACCGCAGAGTTCTTCTTTAGCAGTCCGGTTACACATCAGAACCTTTGATGATTTATTTCTCCTGTAAGACTGAATTATTGACGTAATTGGAGGCGATAGTCTTGTGTGCTTTCCTCCAAAACAAACACCTTCCCCGCACAGAACCGGTTGGGTCGCTTTCCCACATGCTGGATTAATATTCGTACCATTTAATGACTTTAATAAACAATAGGCATGTTGTGTATATACAGGTAGTATAGCCCGGGGAGAGATGGCACCCGATGGCACTCCAACTATGCTCCCATCCTGCCCCGACAGCCGCGGCTCATCCAAATTGTTTTCATCAGTTTAAGTCACCAAAGTTCTTGAGATTTCCAAGAAGTGAGCAGGAACCTGCGAGAAGACGACTGCGGGTCTGAACACTATGTAAGGTGTCCATATTGCAGCACGGCTTTCAGTGCACCCTCCTGGCACTGCGCTTACGTCTGCTAATGGCACGTCCACATATTTCAAGTCTCTCCCAACACGATTCCCCTCAATGCAGAAAAAAAGACAAAAAAAAACAAATCTCTTAAAGGCATTTGTGCACATGACGCCTTTTAGACGCCGGCATACCCACCACGTTTTTCAAGCAGAAGACACTCCAGGAAAATGCCGGTGGTGTTTTTACTTATTCTGGCAGTGGATTGCCGTTGCCTCTTAACCTGCCACTTTTAAGCCACTTTGGGTCTTGCCCCCTAAACATAAGTAGATCAAGGGGCTCTTACATGGCAGAGCACATCTTCATTGCTTTCCATGTTTACTTTTTCAGGCCGATGAAAAATAAAAATAAAGACATCTGGACCTGTCTCTTTTTATGGAACCTTTAGTTTCAGTGAGTGACATGGATCTACAACTTTTTTTTTTTTTCAGATTCACAAACGTGTGAACCGCTCCAAAAAAAGACTATAATGAGAACGTCAGCATCTTCTAGCCATTAAAATAAAAAAAAAAAACCAACAATGAATAATGGGCATGTTAATGCCAAAAACGGGGAGCAAAACTGCATGTCTGAAAAGCACACAAGGCTGGAATTTTATGTTTAGACCAACTGCGGTTTTTCGGACTCAAACTTTCAGTCTCTCATTGTAAGGAAAACAAACACACACGAGAGAAAGCCGGGGGGATACGGATATCACCCCACCGTCTTCAATCTGCGACGGAGCTTACACAGTCGCAGCTCTCTGGTGCCTCCCTTACTCTCAGGTCAGTCAGGGAACTGCACTTAGGATAAGTAGTCGCCGGAGAGGTTGCCCTGTCATGTACTGGTTATCATGGCACTGTGCAGTGAGGACGTTATATGTATCACCAGTCCCAGGCCGGTAATACATATACATATATATATATATAAACCTCGGGCCCGTCACTGCCAGGATCCTCCAATAATACCAGAACGGTATGCTGCCACCAGTTCCTCGTTAGATATAAGCCCAGTCCGTTAACAAGCTTATATCGCGTCAGAAACCAACCCCAGGTAGCGTATAAGTACTAGCCGAAGTCACAGACGTGGGAAATCGAATTTCAAGATAAAAGAGCAGCCCAAAATTAATTGATATTTTAACCCCTTCCCGACCCATGACGCCTACGTTGGCGTCATGAAAACCTGTGCCATCCCGACCCATGACGCCAACGTAGGCGTCATGCTATAAATCATGTTCCGGCGGGTCGGGTGACCGAAATCACTGAAAGGTCACTTGACCCGCAGGCACAGGACCCCTTGCGCATCACCACAGTGGGGGTGGCTTAACCCCCACGTGGTTACGATCGCTCTGATTGGCTGTTAAAAGTGAAACAGCCAATCAGAGCGATTAGTAATATTTCACCACTGAAAAGTGGTGAAATATTACAATCCAGCCATGGCCGATGCTGCAATAGCATCGGCCATGGCTGGACACTGTGTTCCCACCCTCCACACACCGAGTAACGGCGGTGATCGGCCGCCGATTCATGGCGGCGAACGGTCACCGCCGTTACTATCATCTGCTGGCCGGTCCGATCGTCTCCCCTCCGGTGTGCTCCGCTCCCCCCGCCCTCCAATCACCCCCCCACGAATATACTCACCTCCTCCGGTCTTCTGCGGCCTCTTGGAAAATGGCGGGCGCATGCGCAGTGCGCCCGTCGGCCGGCGCATGCGCAGTGCGCCCGTCGGCCGGCGCATGCGCAGTGCGCCTTTCAAAGTACAATTTATTTTGATCACTGTGATAAACTCTCACAGTGATCAAAATAAAAGTAAATGAACCCCCCCCCCCCTGTCATAAGTAGGGACAAAAAATAAAATAAAGAATTTTTTTTTTTTCCTTTTAGGCCCTGTCCACACGTTGCGGATTTCGCTGCCGATCCGCAGCGGATTTCGCTGCCGGTCCGCGGCGGATTTCGCTGCCGGTCCGCGGCGGATTTCGCTGCCGTTCCGCGGCGGATTTCGCTGCCGATCCGCGGCTGATTTCGCTGCCGATCCGCGGCTGATTTCGCTGCCGATCCGCGGCTGATTTCGCTGCCGATCCGCGGCGGATTTCGCTGCCGATCCGCGGCGGATTTCGCTGCCGATCCGCGGCGGATTTCGCTGCGCGATCCGCGGCGGATTTTACTCGGGATCCGCGGCGGATTTTACTCGGGATCCGCGGCGGATTTTACTCGGGATCCGCGGCGGATTTTACTCGGGATCCGCGGCGGATTTTACTCGGGATCCGCGGCGGATTTTACTCGGGATCCGCGGCGGATTTTGCTGCTGATCCGCGGCGGATTATGCTGCGGCTCCGCAGCGGAGATTATGCTGCGGCTCCGCAGCGGAGATTTTGCTGCGGATCCGCAGCGGATTTGGCGCTGCGGATCCACAGCAGATCCAGAAACCATGTACAGTACAATGCAAATAAATGGTAAAAAAAAAACGCTGTGCACATGCGGATTTGCTGCGGTTTCAAAACCGCAGCATGTCAATTCTTTGTGCGGATTCCGCAGCGGTTTTACACCTATTCCATTATAGTTGTAAAACCGCAGGAAAAACCGCAGCAAATCCGCGCTAAATTCGCAGGTAAAAGGCAGGTCATTTTACCTGCAGATTTTAGAAAAATCAGCAAGTGAATCCGCAACGTGTGCACGGGGCCTCAGGGTTAGGCAGGATTCATATTGCATTATGGCAGTCGGTTAGATGGACTGCGTTTCACCGCGGTATAACGCGGTGTAACGCAGTCCGTTAACGCTGCCATTCACCCCATTTGTGTGCGCATCGCAACGCATGCCGTAAAGCGGCATGCGTTCGCGACGTGCTGTCATTCAGTGACGGAGCCTCGGACACGGGCTGCAGCGTCTGGGCTCCGTCACCGCTAGCGCAGATAAATCATCTGATGATTCATCTGCGCTAGCGGGTATAGCATAACGCGATCGCGTTATGCTATACCGTTACCAGCCCGTCAACGCTACGTGTTGAACGGGCTGGTAAAACGCAGTATGAACCCAGCCTTAGGGTTAGAATTTGGGTTACGGTTAGAATTTGGGTTAGGGTTGGAATTAGGGTTAGGGTTGGGATTAGGGTTAGGTTTGTGGTTAGGGTTAGAGTTAGGATAAGTGTTAGGGGTGTTTTGGGGTTAGGGTTGGGATTAGGGTTAGGCTTGTGGTTAGGGTTTGTATTAGGGTTAGGGGTGTGTAGGGGTTAGGGTTGGGGTTAGGGGTGTGTTGGGGTTAGGGTTGGAGTTAGAATTGAGGGGTTTCCACTATTTAGGCACCTCAGGGGGTCTCCATACGTGACATGGCGCCACCATTGATTCCTGCAAATTTTGCGTTCAAAAAGTCAAACAGTGCTCCCTTTATTCCAAGCCCCGACGTATGCCCAAACAGTGGTTTACACCCACATATGGGGTATCAGCGTACTCTGGAAAAATTGCACAACAACTTTGGGGGTCTAATTTCTCCTGTTAATATTGGGAAAATAAAAAAATTGGGGACTAAAGATCATGTTTGTGGAAAAAATATGATTTTTTTATTTTCATGCCCGGGCGTTATGAACTTCTGTGTAGCCCTTGGAGGTTCAAAGTGCTCATTACACATCTAGATAAGTTATTTGCGGGGTATAGTTTCCAAAATGGGGTCACTTGTGGGGAGTTTCTACAGTTTAGGCACATCAGGGGCTCTGCAAACGTAACGACGCCCGCAGACCATTCCATCAAGTGGGCATTTCAAAACGTCACTACTTCCCTTCCGAGCCCCGACGTGCGCCCATACAGTAGTTTTCTCTCACATATGGGGTATCAGCGTACTCAGGACAAATTGGACAACAACTTTTGGGGTCTAATTTCTCCTGTTACCCTTGGGAAAATAAAAAAATTGGGGAGTAAAAGATCCTGATTATGGAAGAAATATGATTTTTTTTATTTTCATGCCTGGGCGTTATAAACTGCTGTGTAGTCCTTGGGGGTTCAAAGTGCTCATTACACATCTAGATAAGTTCTTTGCGGGGTCTAGTTTCCAAAATGGGGTCACTTGTGGGGAGTTTCTACTGTTTAGGCACATCAGGGGCTCTGCAAACCTAACATGACGCCCGCAGATCATTCCATCAAAGTCAGCATTTCAAAACGTTACTACTTCACTTCCGAGCCCCAACGTGTGCCCGAACAGTGGTTTCCCCCACATATGGGGTACCAGTGTACTCAGGACAAACTGTACAACAACTTTTGTGGTCCAATTTCTCCTGTTACCCTTGTGAAAATAAAAAATTGCGGGTTAAAAAAAATCAGTTTTTGAGGATAAAAATGATTTTTTATTTTACGGCTCTGCATTATAAACTTCTGTGAAACACTTGGGGGTTCAAGGTGCTCACCACACATCTGGATAAGTTCCTTTGGGGGTCTAGTTTACAAAATGGGGTCACTTGTGGGGGGTTTCTACTGTTTAGGCACATCAGGGGCTCTGCAAACGTAACAAGATGCCCGCAGACCATTCCATCAAGTCGGCATTTCAAAGCGTCACTACATCCCTTCCGAGCCCTGACGTGTGCCCAAACAATGGTCCCCCCCAACATATGGGGTACTAGCGTACTCAGGACAAACTGGACAACAACTTTTGGGGTCCAATTTCTCCTGTAACCATTGTGAAAATAAAAAATAGTGGGCTAAAAAATCATTTTTTGAGAAAAAAAAAAGATTTCATATTTTCACGGCTCTGCGTTATAAACTTCTGTGAAGCACCTGGGGGTTCAAAGTACTCACTTTGCATCTAGATAAGTTCCTTAGGGGGTCTAGTTTCCAAAATGGGGTCATTTGTGGGGGAGCTCTAAACTTTAGGCACACAGGGGCTCTCCAAACATGACATGGTGTCCGCTAACGATTGGAGCTAATTTTCCATTCAAAAAGTCAAATGGCGCTCCTTCCCTTCTGAGCCCTGCCGTGCGCCCAAACAGTGGTTTATGACCACATATGAGGTAACTGTGTACTCAGGAGAAATTGCCCAACAAATTTTAGGATCCAATTTTTACTGTTGCCCATGTGAAAATGAAAAATCTGAGGCTAAAAGAAAATTTTTGTGAAAAAAAAGTACTTTATTTTTTTACGGATCAATTTGTGAAGCACCTGGGGGTTCAAAGTGATCACTATGCATCTAGATAAGTTCCTTAGGGGTCTAGTTTCCAAAATGG
This sequence comes from Oophaga sylvatica, assembly GCA_033576555.1. NCBI lineage: Eukaryota > Metazoa > Chordata > Amphibia > Anura > Dendrobatidae > Oophaga > Oophaga sylvatica. Next base: position 990,594,218 of record JARQOD010000001.1, on the reverse strand, counting down.
GGTCACTTGTGGGGGAGCTCCAATGTTTAGGCACACAGGAACTCTCCAAATGCAACATGGCAACCGCTAAATATTCCAGCATATTTTCCATTCAAAAAGTCAAATGGCGCTCCTTCCCTTCTGAGCCCTGCCGTGCGCCCATACAGTGGTTTATGACCACATATGAGGTATCTGTGTACTCAGGAGAAATTGACCAACAAATTTTAGGATCCATTTTATCCTGTTGCCTATGTAAAAATGAAAAAATTGATGCTAAAAGAAAATTTTTGTTGGAAAAATTAAAATGTCCATTTTTTCCTTCCACGTTGCTTTAGTTCCTGTGAAGCACCTGAAGGGTTAATAATCTTCTTGAATGTAGTTTTGAGTAGCTTGAGGGGTGCAGTTTTTATAATGGTGTTACTTTTGGGTATTTTCTGCCATATAGACCCCTCAAAGTGACTTCAAATGTGAGGTGGTCCCTAAAAAAAATGGTTTTGTAAATTTTGCTGTAAAAATGAGAAATCGCTGGTCAACTTTTAACCCTTATAACTTCCTAACAAAAAAAAATGTTGTTCCCAAAATTGTGCTGATGTAAAGTAGACATGTGGGAAATGTTATTTATTAACTATTTTGTGCCACATAACTCTGGTTTAACAGAATAAAAATTAAAAATTTGAAAATTACAAAATTTTCAAAATTTTCGCCAAATTTCCATTTTTTTTCACAAATAAACACAAAAATTATCGACCTAAATTTACCACTAACATGAAGCCCAATATGTCACGAAAAAACAATCTCAGAATCGCTAGGATCCGTTAAAGCGTTCCTGAGTTATTACCTCATAAAGGGACACTGGTCAGAATTGCAAAAAATGGCAAGGTCTTTAAGGTCAAAATAGGCTGGGTCATGAAGGGGTTAATTGCCAAAAGGCACACTAGATACTAAAAATAAATACAGAGTAATATAGATATTACAGCCAGAAGTACAGATAAAAGTAGGGTAAAGGTTGGGGATAGCAGTTAGCTGGATGTGTCACATTACCGGTCCGTATATCTTGCGGAGGAGGGAAAGCTCTTGCATCCACAGACACTTTCTTAGCTTCTGGTCCGTCTACACACGTGACGTGGCTTCCATGGCAGAACAAAGACGAAGGCTAAAGGTGTCTTTTAACCCCTAGCTCGCCCCCTCCCATAGTTGCCACTGCCCCTCTGGGTTGGACTGAAGTCTCCATCCTTGACCTCCTAGCTGAAATAATTCCCAATATCTAGTATGGGTCATGACTTACATGCGGGAGGTCCAAACGAGACGACTGACGTCTCAACGGATTTGTTGGAGCTGGACCGATACAGAGAGTCCAAACGGGTCGGCTAAGTGGTTCTGGAGAGCCAGTCTCGATAGCTTGGCATCTGGGACAACTAGGGCTCCCAGGGTTCTGATGGTATATTGGACTTACCCGAGATGCACGGTTCTCTCGTAATTCATCTCTGGGTGTCGGTGCCCAAGTGTCTGGAGCTTTCCCTTGATGGCTAATTGATTTTGTCCGCCTTGCACAAATGACAGCAGAGGATCCTAGCGCTGCTCCTCCTTGCCTTCATTAATACTGGCCTCTAATTCTGTGGCCAAATGGCGAAGTTCTGTTCTTGTGGGGATCTGTCCCTAGAGTGATGGCCACTTCAGGAGTGGACAATATATTGGGCCTGAATTAATAAATCCAAAATGCAGTCTCCCTCGTCATTCACACTCATATATACACTAAGATTACTATGCCTTTAAACAATTCTGGACTGCCCATATGATGATGTCCTGTGTTTGAAAGCTTCTGGTTTTTTTTGGCAACATCTGAGTTCATGAGAGACACACCTGTGGATGTATTTTAATGCACACCTGAAACACACTGCTTCTTTGTGTAGCATCATGGGAAAGTCTCAAGAAATCAGTCAAGATATCAGGAAGAGAATTTTGGACTTGCACAAGTCTGGCTCCTCCTTGGGTACAATTTCAAGAAGGCATCTCGTTCATCTGTGCAAACAATTATACACAAGTACAAACAAGGTGGGAATGCCCAGCCATCATACCGCTCAGGAAGGAGACGGGTTCTGTGTCCCAGAGATGAACGTGCTTTGGTCCGACATGTGCATATCAACCCAAGGACAAAAGCAAAAGACCTTGTGAAGATGATGGCAGAAGCTGGTAAGATTGTGTCAATATCCACAGTGAAATGAGTTGAGTATCAGCATGGGCTGAAAGGCCACTCTGCCAGGAAGAAGCCATTACTCCAAAAGAAACATAAAAACGCCAGATTAATGTATGCAAATGCACAAAGGAACAAAGACCTTAATTTTTGGAGACATGTCCTGTGGTCTGATGAAACTAAAATTGAACTTTTTGGGCATAATGACCATGGTTATGTTTGGAGGAAAAAGGGTGAAGCTTGGAAGCCTAAGAACACATCCCAACTGTGAAACACGGTGGTGGCAGCATCATGTTGTGGGGCTGTTTCCGGCAGGAGTGACTGGCGCACTTCACAAAATAGATGGCATCATGAGAAATGAAGATTATGTGACAATACTGAAGCAACATCTGAAGACATCAGCCAGGAAATTAAAGTTTGGGCGGATATGGGTCTTCCAAATGGACAATGACCCGAAGCATACTGCCAAAATGGTGACAAAGTGGCTTCAGGATAACTAAGTCAATGTTTTGGAGAGGCCATCACAAAGCCCTGATCTCAACCCTAATGAAAATTTATGGGCAAAGCTGAAAAGGCCGATGCGAGCAAGGCGACTTACAAACCGGGATCAGTTACACCAGTTTTGTCAGGAGGAATGGGGACAAATTCCGACCAACTATTGTGAGAAGCTTGTGGAAGGAGATCCCAAACGTGTGACCCAAGTCATTCAGGTTAAGGGCAATGGTGCCAAATGCTAAAGAAATGTACAGCATGTAAACTTTTGAATTTACAGTAAGTAATAAAAATGCCTTAAAACATTCTCTGTCTCATTATTCTGGCATTTGGCAAATATTAATAATTATGGTAATCCTAATTCACCTAAAACGGGAAAGGTTTATTCTGATTTCATGTCAGATATTGAGAACCACATGCAGATGTGTCTTTATATATAGTGGATGGAAACTTCTGGTTTCAACTGTATATATGGCCGCTTGAACAGGTCTGGAGACTCTGAGTCTTTCCGGGAGTTCTGCCTACGGTCCACCACATGCAGATGTGTGCGGCCGGCTGTGAAGAATCAGACCGGGCACGGATTGGCTCCATGTGCTGATCGGGTGCCGAAGCGGTCTTCATTTTCCTGTGCAATTCTGGTCTGTATACAATGGACCGCAATAGGGCATGCGGTCACATCTTTCCTGCAGACCACCAGTTCCCCATGGGCACTAGCACAGGGTCCATAGGTGGCTTGCAGCCCACACCTAACGATCTGGACGAGCTCTCTCATACGCACCATGGATCCCCTCGATGTGATCCCCGGAGCTGGGAGCAGGATCGCTCCGGACAGAATAAATAAGAAAACTTTACCGGCTGAAAATGTTATAAAAAGAGATGGAACTCAGGGATCAGCTGCACCTGGGGGTCTTCAGAAGGATGGAAGCGCTCAGCCGGTATATGCTGCGTTCTCTGGTAGACTGCTACCGTGTAGGAAGGAACTCGGATCAGCTGCACCCGGGGCTCATCAGCAGGATGGAAGTGCTCCGCCGGTATATGCTGCGTTCTCCGGTAGACCGCTACCGTGTAGGAAGGAACTCAGGATCAGCTGCACCCGGGCTCATCAGCAGGATGGAAGCGCTCCGCCGGTATATGCTGCGCTCTCCGGTAGTCCGCTACCGTGTAGGAGGGAACACTGGGATCAGCTGCACCCAGGGCTCGTCAGTAGGGTGGAAGTGCTCCGCCGGTATATGCTGCGTTCTCCGGTAGACCGCTACCGTGTAGGAAGGAACTCAGGGATTAGCTGCACCCTGGGCTCATCAGCAGGATGGAAGCGCTCCGCCGGTATATGCTGCGTTCTCCGGTAGACAGCTACCATGTAGGAAGGAACTCAGGGATCAGCTGCACCCGGGGCTCATCAGCAGGATGGAAGTGCTCCGCCGGTATATACTGCGCTCTCTGGTAGTCCGCTACCGTGTCGGAGGGAGCACCGGGATGGCGGGATCAGCTCTCCGGTAGTCCGCTACTGTGTTGGAGGGAACATCGGGATCAGCTGCACCCGGGGCTCGTTAGCAGGGTGGATGAGCTCCGCCGGTATATGCTGCGTTCTCCGGTAGTCTGCTACCGTGTCGGAGGGAACACCGGGATCAGCTGCACCCGGGGCTCGTCAGCAGGGTGGAAGTGCTCCGCCGGTATATGCTGCGCTCTCCGGTAGTCCGTTACCGTGTCGGAGTGAGCTCAGGACACATTGGATTTTATTACATCAGACCCTCCAGAGATCAGAGGCGTCAGCCGCTCATCTCCCGCGCTCCTCGTTAATAATGCACGCTCACAGCCTGACGAGCCTTGGCAGGTGGCCAGCCTCTCTTCTGGGTGCGCAGCCCCATGTCAGATGGGTTCATCCATGACTGTTGTGGCTCAGGGGAATGATTTTTCCAAAAATGGGAATAGATCCAAGAGGAAGATGTAAACAGCGGTGGCCACGTCTCCAGAAAGAGCTCAGCGCCATAAGTGACTGCACTCAGACGGCTGACGTTCTGCTCCCCGCACTGCTGCCTCCATGCAGCCACTCTGCGCATTAAGCCTGACTTTACAGGGTTAGATTCACCATACACTCAGATTAAGGATCTTCGTGCTTAACCTCACCGTCGATCATGGTCAGCAGAAGCGCAGTGCCATAGACCATGAATGGAGCGGAGACCAATCACCCACAACTTGTCTCCTAACAGGACGAGGTACAGAGCCCCCATCTCAGCATTACTGGGGGGTCCCGTTGCTTGGACAACCCAGAGATCAGAAAGTTATTCTATATCCCTATGATAAATTCTTTTGTAAAGGGGTAACATCCCTTTAAGAGTACATTTTCATATCAGTTTTCCTTATCCGTGCTCAGGCTTTTTTATGGATCCATCTGTCCTTTGGGTCACATGCAGTATAAATAAATCAAAAAGGCTAAAATCTCAAACTATACAGTGGATTAAAAAAAACAAAAACAAAGGAAAGCTCAGAGGAGCGGCGGGAAAAAAAGAAGAGTGACAACTGATGACTTTTGCCCCTCTTCAAATTTGCCTATAAGGCATTTTTTAAGAATCCCCATAGAAGCCTATAAGGAAAAGAAGCAATGAAAACTGCACATTTCAACGGAGCCTTTAAAAAGTACAGCGAGCAGAAGTTGTCATAAAAACACATCCACTTCAACCGAACTGATAAATGCAAAAAAAAAAAAAACTAACAAAAAAAAAAACCTACAGCATTTCTGCTACGTGTGAACGTGGCCATACATGGGTTGTCTGGGCAAAAAAAAAGAAAGGTTCCCAAAGGGCTTGGAGGTGAAAAAATAATTGATACTCACCTATTGATATCCACCGTGATCCAGCACAGGCCACTTCTTGTCCTGCGCAGACACGGGATACGGAGGCATAACCGTTCCACCTCCGAAGGACCGCTCCGAGTTACTGGGGAACTTTCGTTTTGCCAGGACGCTTTTAAAGAAAGTTCAAGGCTCCTTCTGCTCATAAATAAGGGTAAAAAAAAAAAAAGTGAAAAAGATTACAGATCCCAAAAAAAGAGCTCGCTGCCGGATCACTGGTGACTCATTCTGCAGCCTATGTACAGTGATACAAGGAGGATGCAGAAGTAAAGTTCTGTACTGATGAGCAAACATGCTCGGATAAGGCGCTATACAAGCATCTTGGGCGTGCTGAAAAAATATGTTCGAGTCCCTGCGCCTGCATGTCTCATAGCTGTTCGACAGATGCAACACCTGCATTGTCTAACAAACAGCCAATCCCTGCACGCCGAAAACACTCGGTTAGCACACGAGCATGATCAGATAACATCTTATCCCAGCACATTCGCTCACCATGAAAATTCTGCAAAATTCTTAATAAAACCCTATTACAAAGAAAGAAAAAAAGTGTCGATATCCTTTACTTCTAATAATGGTACAGTATCCTGAAAAAGTGTTTCTGTCGCAGCCGAAAAAACAAAAAGCTAAGACACGGAAGCCCCTGCAGTCTTCGGCCTCCTCCCTTCCCGCGGCCTGTCAGGACTTTGTGCACAATGGGAAGAACAATATCTGAGTTTTCCCGCTTTCCTCCTGCAGTGAGGAGGTCAGAGGAGCGGAAATGAGGCCGCACTTCCATACCCGGTATTTTTCCATACAAGATCCCTGCGCTTCTCGCTCCCAAGACATTATTCTTCTTCTCTCACTATTAACCACATGTTTTCCGCTGCCCTCTGCCAAGAGAAGCGGCGGAAAGGTTGTGCCAAGACACAGAGTCCTATGGCGGCACACACAAGTCATGACAGCCGCGTCCGGACACAACGCAGGAGGGGCCAGGACACGATGTAACAAAGATCATGCTCTGGAAAACCGTCCAATGCTCTGTGAGCAGCACACAGCTATCTGCTGGTTTGTTACATTGTATCAGTCTGGAGTCACAGAGCATTGTCTGCACTGGATACAATGTATCAGTCTGAAGTCACAGAGCATTGTCTGCACTGGATACAATGTATCAGTCTGGAGTCACAGAGCATTGTCTTCCCTGGATACATTGTATCAGTCTGGAGTCACAGAGCATTGTCTGCACTGGATACATTGTATCAGTCTGGAGTCACAGAGCATTGTCTGCACTGGATACAATGTATCAGTCTGGAGTCACAGAGCATTGTCTGCACTGGATACAATGTATCAGTCTGGAGTCACAGAGCATTGTCTCACTGGATACAATGTATCAGTCTGGAGTCACAGAGCATTGTCTTCCCTGGATACATTGTATCAGTCTGGAGTCACAGAGCATTGTCGCACAGGATACATTGTATCAGTCTGGAGTCACAGAGCATTGTCTGCACTGGATACATGTATCAGTCTGGAGTCACAGAACATTGTCCTGCACTGGATACATTGTATCAGTCTGGAGTCACAGAGCATTGTCCGCACTGGATACATTGTATCAGTCTGGAGTCACAGAGCATTGTCTGCACTGGATACAATGTATCAGTCTGGAGTCACAGAGCATTGTCTGCACTGGATACAATGTATCAGTCTGGAGTCACAGAGCATTGTCTGCACTGGATACAATGTATCAGTCTGGAGTCACAGAGCATTGTCTTCCTGGATACATTGTATCAGTCTGGAGTCACAGAGCATTGTCTGCACTGGATACAATGTATCAGTCTGGAGTCACAGAGCATTGTCTGCACTGGATACATTGTATCAGTCAGGAGTCAGAGCATTGTCTGCACTGGATACAATGTATCAGTCTGGAGTCACAGAGCATTGTCTTCCCTGGATACATTGTATCAGTCTGGAGTCACAGAGCATTGTCTGCACTGGATACAATGTATCAGTCTGGAGTCACAGAGCATTATCTGCACTGGATACAATGTATCAGTCTGGAGTCACAGAGCATTGTCTTCCCTGGATACATTGTATCAGTCTGGAGTCACAGAGCATTGTCCGCACTGGATACATTGTATCAGTCTGGAGTCACAGAGCATTGTCTGCACTGGATACAATGTATCAGTCTGGAGTCACAGAACATTGTCTGCACTGGATACATTGTATCAGTCAGGAGTCACACAGAGCATTGTCTGCACTGGATACAATGTATCAGTCTGGAGTCACAGAGCATTGTCTGCACTGGATACAATGTATCAGTCTGGAGTCACAGAGCATTGTCCGCGCTGGATACATTGTATCAGTCTGGAGTCACAGAGCATTGTCTGCACTGGATACATTGTATCAGTCTGGAGTCACAGAGCATTGTCTGCACTGGATACAATGTATCAGTCTGGATGTCACAGAGCATTGTCTGCACTGGATACATTGTATCAGTTTGGAGTCACAGAGCATTGTCCGCACTGGATACATTGTATCAGTCTGGAGTCACAGAGCATTGTCTGCACTGGATACAATGTATCAGTCTGGAGTCACAGAGCATTGTCTGCACTGGATACAATGTATCAGTCTGGAGTCACAGAGCATTGTCCGTGCTGGATACACTGTACAACTAGGAGAAGGGTTACTGCCTCATTCACTGACAGCAAGAATAGATCCTGAAAATAAAGAAAAGACTGAAACAAAGTAAATCTGAAATTTGTAGAACTTTCTTCTCCCTGGAAAATAGAGCCTGAAAAGAAGCAGTAAAAGACGTAAGAATTGTACGATAGCACTAGGGGCCATTAATATACGGTCATGGCCAAAAGTGTTGACTCCCTTGAAATTGTTTCAGAAAATAAAGTATTTCTCCCAGAAAATTATTTATTTCTTTTGTGTATAATGAAACACAGAATAAAATAAAACAGAAAAATACCATAATGTAAATTTGACATCATTTCATACAAAACCCCAAAAGTGGGGTGAACAAAATTGTTGGCACGTTTCCAAAATTGTGGGTAGACAACGATTTTAATCATGTGATGCTCGTTCACACTCACCTGTGACAAATAACAGGTGTGGGCAATATGAAAATCACACCTGAAACCAGTTAAAAAGGGGAGAAGTTGGCTCGATCTTTACATTGTGTGTCTGTGTGTGAGTACAGAAAGAGAAGAGAACTGTCTGAGGACTTGAGAACCAAAATTGTTGAAAAATAACAATCTCAAGAAGTCTACAATCCCAAGAAATACTTCATTTTCTGGAACAATTAAGAGTGCCAACACTTTCGGCCATTACTATACGTTGGACTTATGGGACGATTCAGGCTCCTTTGTGGAACATCACAGACTGTTGTAAAAAATAAATGTGAATTTTTACTTAGTTTTCACCCCTAAACCTACAAAAATGAGTCATTAAAGCAGCATCTGATACACTTCGGTGACGGAGCAGCTGAGTTGCTCATAAAAAGGCTTTCTAACGTTTTTTTTTTTTCCTGCAGGAGGGTAGGGAAGTCATTTTTGTGGATCAGTATTACACACTGCCTCTTTGTCCCGCAGCGTCGCACCTACGTGACAGTACGGGAAGTTGGAGCGAGTGTTCAGGAAGGAGAGACCTTCCCGGAGCAAACATGGACACTGTCATTACCAGCTGGAAATATCAACCTTATGTAACTGGCAGAGCCACTAATCCAAGGGAAAAACTGCAGCGAAGACATCTGCTGGAGAGAAAAGCCTCGAGGGACATTAATTATAGGAAGACGATGACCAGCGACCGCGGAAATCAGGACTGTAACACGGCCAAGAAGTTCTCGCTCGCCCAGCTGCCCTGGGAGGAGCGGAGTTCTGCTCGGTCACTTTTTTCTGGTTGGACTTTTTGCAGCGTGCAGAATAACATTTTGTGTATTTTCACCATAATACGATTCCCGATTTAAAATTTTATGTAAATTTGAGGTGCGGATTCCCTAACAAGTGCAGTGCCATATAAGTGATCCCTATCCACACGGACCAGAAACAATGCCCGGAAATCAGAGCGCGGTCTGCAGACTGTCACCTGGGATTACACACCGAGTCTGTACAGCAAAAACGGAGCAGAAACTTCACAAATCTTCCTTGAAGCGTCAGTTTCTGTTCCAGTTTCTACTCAGAAAAAGCTTAAAAAAAAAAAAAAAACTTTTCCCAATGCTTTTAACAGTAGCGATCAGAGCTTTCCTCCGATTACTGTCACTTGAGGTGGATGCCGGCTGTGTAGCGGTCCCGGAGGCTGCTGCATACGGCAGGGTGTATTGGTACGTCCCATGGCAATAAGGAGTTAAATAAATTTGTCTAAAAGTTGTTGTCCATGCCTCTTCTCAGTAAAAAAAAAAAAAAAACAGGATTTTTTTTTTTTTGCAATTTGTCACTATTTGTGGTCGATGCCAAAAAAGTAGCATTAATTGCATAAGAAAAAAATAATAAAATTTGCCCATTAAACGTTTATAATACCACGAGCCATACACGGGCGCGATACGAGCGCTGGCGTTATATTCTGTTAGTACATTTTAAAACTTAAACAAAAAGTTGAAGCTGCACCTCCCAGACTCCCTGCTCTGGCCATTGGCTGAAGCTGCACCTCCCAGACTCCCTGCTCTGGCCATTGGCTGAAGCTGCACCTCCCAGACTCCCTGCTCTGCAGCCATTGGCTGACGCTGCACCTCCCAGACTCCCTGCTCTGCTGCCATTGGCTGAAGCTGCACCTCCCAGACTCCCTGCTCTGCAGCCATTGGCAGACGCTGCACCTCCCAGACTCCCTGCTCTACAGCCATTGGCTGACGCTGCACCTCCCAGACTCCCTGCTCTGCAGCCATTGGCTGAAGCTGCACCTCCCAGACTCCCTGCTCTACAGCCATTGGCTGACGCTGCACCTCCCAGACTCCCTGCTCTGCAGCCATTGGCTGAAGCTGCACCTCCCAGACTCCCTGCTCTACAGCCATTGGCAGATGCTGCACCTCCCAGACTCCCTGCTCTACAGCCATTGGCTGACGCTGCACCTCCCAGACTCCCTGCTCTGCAGCCATTGGCAGACGCTGCACCTCCCAGACTCCCTGCTCTGCAGCCATTGGCAGACGCTGCACCTCCCAGACTCCCTGCTGTACAGCCATTGGCTGAAGCTGCATCTCCCAGACTCCCTGCTCTGCAGCCATTGGCAGACGCTGCACCTCCCAGACTCCCTGCTCTACAGCCATTGGCTGACGCTGCACCTCCCAGACTCCCTGCTCTGCAGCCATTGGCTGAAGCTGCACCTCCCAGACTCCCTGCTCTACAGCCATTGGCTGACGCTGCACCTCCCAGACTCCCTGCTCTGCAGCCATTGGCTGAAGCTGCACCTCCCAGACTCCCTGCTCTACAGCCATTGGCAGATGCTGCACCTCCCAGACTCCTGCTCTACAGCCATTGGCTGACGCTGCACCTCCCAGACTCCCTGCTCTGCAACCATTGGCTGAAGCTGCACCTCCCAGACTTCTTGCTCTCCCTCTCCCCTGCATGCACTTTGCACATAACACTGGCAATCCTCAGACCTCTCTGCATCATTTCAGTTCTCTTGTCCTGCATTTGATCCAAAAGGCAAAGATAATTATTTAGGAAAGAGGACAGAATGCATACAGGGAGCGTCTGAGGTGCAACTTCAGCCAATTGCTGCAGAGCAGGAAGTGACGTCAGAAGTGGGTGTGGTTTTAGTAACTTCTGCTGTAAGGTCCAGTGAGCAGCAGCAGTTGCCATTTTCTGTGGTGTACAAAGCAGATTGGAAATGTGCATTTGAGGGATCAGAACAAAAAAAATGGCCCTGGCAGGTTACATAACCCCTTTAGCTCCATTTTACTAATTATAAAACCTGACTTTAAAATTAAAACCACAAGTTTAAAATTTTACCAAAACTATAGAAAAACCATGTTTCCAGCAATGCAATAATCATTCAAATCTGCTTACATTCCATAATAAAGCTTAAAGTGGGCTAAAAAAAAAAATATAGAACCGATCTCCTTCAGAAACAGCGCCATTTCTGAACATAGGTGGTGTCTGGTACTGCAGCTCAGCTCCTGCCAATGTTACCCCAAGCTGCAATACCGCACACACCTTGTAGCAGACACTTTTTTTAACCCCCATTAAATGCCCAATGATTTCAGACTCAGATGTTGGTAACTAGGTTTGTATATGGATCCAGATTTCATGCATGCCTCAATATAAAACAGGTACAAACACCACCCCCGCTATGGTGCGACCAACACTGGGAAAGCAAAAACTCCTGTGGGATCCAGATCATATTAAACTAAACAAAACACTTGAAAGGAGCAATAAAAGTTTGCAGACTTCTAAAAACACAAGTTAAATATTAGTCCAAAAGATTCCAGACTGCCACAATAGAGATCGGTGGAGGAGATAAGTCGCCGTCCTGCAGCCGCACCGACTGCCTCCGCTCATCTGGGATCTGTTAGACAAGTCAACACTCAGGAGAAGTCTGTCTAACTCCAATTATTCGGCTTATTGCTAGGAAAGTGTTATTTACACAGAATTACCCTAATACACAGGAGGAGACGGACCATTATAACAAGCCGACTAGCGCCTCGTCCTATGGGAGTGACGCTTCCATATAAAACTCCCTACTAGCCGGAATCAGATCCACGCCAAGATCTGGGCCCTCCAGCATTACTGCATGGCGCCTGCCTGGAAGAACAGGGCATTCTGGGAAAAGTGATTGGTAATCATTTATCTTAAAGGGAACCTGTCACCATGAAATAACAGTCCACAATATGAAGGGGCGGGCGCCTCCCCACTTCCCCATGACAAGCAGGGACCAGGCGGCGCCTCCTCCCTCAGCAAGCAGGGGCCAGGCAGCGCATCCTCCCTCTGCAAGCAGGGGCCAGGCAGCGCATCCTCCCTCTGCAAGCAGGGGCCAGGTGGAGCATCCTCCCTCGACAAGCAGGGGCCAGGCGGCGCATCCTCCCTCGGCAAGCAGGGGCCGGGGGGCGCCTTCTCCCTCGGCAAGCAGGGGCCGGGTGACGCCTCCTCCCTCGGCAAGCAGGGGCCGGGCGACGCCTCCTCCCTTGGCAAGCAGGGGCCGGGCGGTGCCTCCTCCCTCGGCAAGCAGGGGCCGGGCAGCGCATTCTCCCTCAGCAAGCAGGGGCCGGGCAGCGCATCCTCCCTCGGCAAGCAGGGGCCAGATCGGCACCCCCCCACATGACAAGGAGACAGGCCTGCGTTGCCACTCCCCACTCCTCTTACACAACAAGCAGGGGACGGCCTCCTCCACCGCCACCCCCCGCCCCCACAGAGCAAGCAGGAGACCGGGCCGGGCCTGTGTCCCCCTCTTGCCTGAGAAATTGCATATCAAAGGTGGGCTTTCAGGTCACAGAAGGCAATTAATTGGATAATAAAAGTAGAAATACATGATGGTAAATGATAGAAAGAAAGTTCTGGCACCTATAGTGCAGGCAGAACGCTAATGAAGAGGAACAGTAAAAACAAACAAAAACATAAAAAGAAGGATGGCAAGTTACGGAGCAGAGAATCATGGCAGTTTCTGGACATATTGGACTGGTTTGTGCCCCAAAAGTAATCTTATCTCATTGTGAGAGAGGAGGGCAGCAAGACCTGACTTTCTCCAGGTTCTGTGTGTAGACGTTTCTACAAGACGCGCCTCTGGATAGGATTGGACATGGGTGTAACTCATAGAGGCAAGGGAGTAAAGTGTGGCTACAATGAGTGCCCCTCACTCTGGAGGACCCCTCATCCATACAATACACATCAGGTCACCAGGTTACAATAAGTACTGTGTAATACTAAATTCCTCCTGTGGGGGCGCTGCAGAGAAACAGAACACTAGCTGATCGCTGGGGATCCTGTTACAGAACACTAGCTGATCGCTGGGGATCCTGTTACAGAACACTAGCTGATCGCTGGGGATCCTGTTACAGAACACTAGCTGATCGCTGGGGATCCTGTTACAGAACACTAGCTAATCGCTGGGGATCCTGTTACAGAACACTAGCTGATTGCTGGGGATCCTGTTACAGAACACTAGCTGATCGCTGGGGATCCTGTTACAGAACACTAGCTAATCGCTGGGGATCCTGTTACAGAACACTAGCTGATCGCTGGGGATCCTTTACAGAACTCTAGCTGTTCGCTGCGGATCCAGTTACAGAACTCTAGCTGATCGCTGGGAATCTCTTTGATTGGCCCATCACTTGAGATGGCGACGAGCCCGGTAATGCAGGGATATAAGAACACGTGAGTAATGACCCCGCGCTGGGCGCCGCTGCGTACATGGAGTGATCAGTGTTGTGCCTTCGTCTCTATTTGCATTATTTATTAGCAGAATTTATTCTCTGGTTGTTTGTCTTTATACAAAACGCAGATTACTGCTCCTCCTCAACCGTCGCCTTTGTGCAAGGAATGAATGTTCGAGTATTTGTTAACGGAAGACAAAAGACATTGGGTCACTGATCGAACGCCCGGGACTGCAGAGATTAAAGTCTCTGGGGGGTGTAATACAACTAGTAAAATATGGAACCCCCTGCAGTTAGAATGGACTGACCCTAGTTCACCATAGAACCTTATGGTAAGTGGTGTTGCATCCACATGAATTGCAGGGGTGGGTCATGGTCGTGTAGCCATAATGCAAAATCTAAAAAATGCAGGCGTGCTGCGGACATCTGAGACATAAGCCAAAAAGGGAAGCAACAGCTAATGAGCAGAACAATCCCAATTCATCAGACCTCGGAGTTCACACACAGCAGGCTTTTTTTTTTATCCCTTTAGCGCCCGTGCTGTAATAGCATTGGGACAAGGTTGTCTTAAGTTGTCAATGGCAATCCCAAAGATTTTGTCCCAAAACGAACGATAAAAGGGTCTTCCAATATTAAGGGGTAACAGTCCAAAAAAAAAAAAAATAACATTCCTGCAAACTTCCCCTCAGAAAACACAGGATAGTTATGGGGGTCTGTCTACCACCATAAAAATCGCAGTATCTCCTAAACCGGACACAACGCCCATTGATAAAGGGAAGACATGAACTTCCTCTGCTTACAATGGGCATCCTTGTTCCTGAGGGGCCGAGTACGGGAGCAGTCACACCATTTCTGCTCCTGCTGGGTATTAACCACTTAAGGATGAGCGTTTCCTAGACTCAAGCCAGATCGCCACGACAGGCTGCATTAACCGAGTATCTGTTAGGCCGGTTTCACATGTCTGTTTTTTTTCCAGTACCAGAAAAACCGGTACCGGAGATATCCGTGTCTCTGTGTAATACTTGCGGCACATGTGTGGCAACTGTGTGCCGCATCACTACCACACGGACGGCCGCCGGGGAAGAAGCGTTGCAGTAAGCGCTGTTCCCCGGCGGCAGGTACTGAAGACGGCTCTCATCATTCTCCCCTGCTCTGCCGGCGATCGGCGCGAGCAGAGGAGAATGATAAGAGTTATATTAAAGTCAGAACGATGACAGCAGGTGGGGGCTTTAGGGACTATTACTCCCATCATCCGACACCTGCTGCCGCTAATAACAGTGACAGCAGGAGCGGATGATCGGGGTATTCCTCACCCGCCGCCTGCGATATATATCACTGGCATTTTCCCACGGTCCTGAGGTCACCGCAGTTCAGGCCGGCTGGGAACGCAGACTCGCAGCCGCTCAGTCACCCAGACGGTTGAATCTTGGCACCATCCAGGTTGAAAACTGTTTATCCCCCAGACATGGAACAGAACGATGGACAGGTATATGGTGTTTTTTTTATTCTATTTTTATTATAGGAGATCGAGGGCTTCGGTGGAATTAGGCGAGGTCGTAAGTATGGTTTAATTGAGAATATTAAAGGAGTCTGTCATTTTTTCAATTAAAGTACTTTTTCTGGGTGTCTGTGTTTTCTTACATTGTGACTATGGGGCTGGTAATGGGGGTGTCTTATTGACGCCTCTCCATTATTAAACTCAGGGCTTGATGTCACCTGACAATACAAAGGTGACATCAACCCCCCAACTATCACCCCACTTGCCACCGCTATAGGGCAAGTGGGAAGAGCCGGGCAAAGCACCAGAATTGGCGCATCTAATAGATGTGCCTTTTCTGGGTGGCTGTGAGCTGCTATTTTTAGGCTGGGGGGGCCAATATTAATGGCCCCTTACCAGCCTGAGAATACCAGCCCCCACCTGTCTGCTTTAGCAAGGCTGGTTGTCAAAAATGGGGGGGAACTCCACACAATTTTTTATAATACGGGCGTCATGAACCTTGCAAGATCTCCATTGCAGACCGAGGAGTGGGAGGTTTATGATGCAGCAAGAAGCCGCCCAGACCGGAGGCAGCGTCCGAATATTGGAGGAATATTATTGGAACTTTAGTTTGAGCCAATTCATTGTTTATGTTAACTAGTTACAATATTGTCATCTGTGTAACACTCTTCTATATTTCACGCTAATTGTTGATGGAGCTAGGATATTTTTTTTTCTGGGATTTTGAAAGCTTGAAAAAAATCCAGGAGCATTTTGCTGATTTTAGTGGATTCTTTCTCTTTGGGGACATTGTTTTTTTTTTTTGGGGGGAGGGTGTTTTTCAAGTGGCGTGTAGACCTGTAGTGGAAACATGCCAGAGGATGACAGAGATAACACCCCCCTCATCCAAAAAAAAAAAAATAACAGCTTTAAGGCAAAACTCATTGTAGTTCACAAAGCAACAAAGGGCTGCAAACTAAAATGCAAGACAAAAACAATGCTTAAAAAACAAAGATGTTTTAGTCGAGCCTTATTAAGGGCCCGTCTCACATAGCGATATCGCTACCGAGATCGCTGCTGAGTCACTAGTTTTGTGACGCAGCAGCGAGCTCACCAGCGATATCGCTGTGTGTGACATTCAGCGACGATCAGCCTCCCTGCCGGGTATCGCTGATCGTCGCTGAAATGTCAGGACCTTTTTTTGATCGCTGGTTTCCCGCTGACAGGCACGCATCGCTGCGTGTGACAGGCGGGAGACCAGCGATCCGCTGGTATCCAAGGTACACAGCGGGTTTCCAGGCGCGGGGCTGTGCCTAGAAACCCGCTGTGTACCTTGGATACCAGCTCCCTGCATCAGGGCGCTGGTATCCAATGTACACTGCGGGTAACTAAGCGATGTTACCCGCAGTGTCGCTGTCCCAGATCGCTGCCTGATCTTCCTGTTTGGCAGCTCAGCAGCGATCATGTAGCGATACACCAGCGATCCTGACAAGTGCATATCGTTGTCGGGATCGCTGGTGTATCGTTATGTGAGACCCAGCGGCTCTGCTTCAAAACTGCTTGGAAATCTCGTTCTATTCATTTCTATGGGAAATCCACTTCATTGTTTGTAAGAGGTTTTTATTATTTCTGTAGAGGTTTTAAAAAATACTTCTGGCAGAAAAAAAAAAGTGCACGTCACTTCTTTGTAGAGGATCCTGAAAGAAACTTTTCCAAAGTTATTAACTAGCAACTGTCCCATCTAGAGAGCAGTGGATCGGTCTGCATAACCCGATCCAGGTCAGTGCCTTCTGGCCATGGCCAGGAGCTGCAAAAATCTCTTAAACCCCCTGGGGTCCCAAGCTCGGCTTATAAGTAGTCAGTCTGGCCTGACGTCACCTCTGCGCCACGCACGACCAGAGACCCAGGAGCTTGGGAAATTTGTGCAGCTCCTGTCCACGGCTTGAGAGCATGGACCTGAAGCGTGGACTGGGGTTGCATGAAGCGATGTGCTCGTCTATGGTCTCATCAAAAGGCTGGAGATAAAGGGAAAAAAGCTCACTTGAAAAAGCTTCAACTTGCGAAACTGTTGCTTCAAAGAAAAAAAAAAAAACTCCATGTGAACACAGCACCGAACAGTAAATGTTGCTGTATTGTGCAAATTAACATTTTTTTGCCCGTTTTTCCTACCTGGAATAGATGAAGCTATGATCTGCACATAGACCATAAAAAGGGTTAATAACTTCAGAAAAATCTGTAGATTGCCCACCATGGAAGGTATGGAGCACACAAGCAAGGATAGAAACTCAAAAAACCCCACAGGATGAAACAACTATGGGAGACCCAATCATTACCGTCCAGACTGGAGATTCGGCCCTAACGGGCAATTTCCCTCCTCGTCCCGGAACATAAGGGATGCAATAATATTCGACTGATCCGCTCAGGACTGAGGCCCTGACAGAATCGCCGTGATGAATGATGCAGGGTATCGGGTACGAATGGCTCATCTCTGACTTTCATCGGGACTATATTTAGCTGCGGGCTCGTCTCTCGCACCGTCCATGTGTTCGGACTCTCGGGCTTGTCACTATCAAATGTTCTTCGTGGACAAAAGTTATTCCTGGAAAGGTTCAAGAAATAAACGCCAAACTATATTTGCCGTAAACATCTCCGCTTTTCACTTTTCTTGTGCATTGCTAGTAAAAAAAAAGTTACAATGTAACATGCATGGTGTACAATAATAAATAATATTGTGGTACCGTGTTAGCCAGAAAAATCGATGTGAATACTTTTCCATCCAATTATGACAAGAGCATTCTTAAGGTGATACCTTTATTGGCTAACCAGAAAATTATATGTTCGCAAGCTTTCAGAGCGCAGAGGCTCCTTCTTCAGGCAAGATTACTTATTACTTATTCCAAATGTAATCTTGCCTGAAGAAGGAGCCTCTGCGCTCTGAAAGCTTGCGAACATATAATTTTCTGGTTAGCCAATAAAGGTATCACCTTAAGAATGCTCTTGTCATAATTGGATGGAAAAGTATTCACATCAATGTAACATGCAAAAATGTTAAAAGAAACAAGAATTCAACTTTATTTCTAACAAGTAGGCAACTAGATACGGCCATCATAGGGGCCCATCTGAGACCCCCAGGTGCCGTATTTACCCCCCAGCGTGGGTCTGGATGGTGCAGCCGCACACAGACACTAACTACAATGGATGGAGGATTCTAAATGAAAAGTTTGGTGCTCTCAGCACAGATAGCAGCTAATCCAGCGGATTTGTGGACAATGCTGACCGCAGAGCGAGCCGGGTCAGGAGCTCCTGACAGGACGGATACAGGAGGCCAAAAACGCGGGAGAGCTGGCTACATAACGAACGACTGCACTCTGTTGCCAAAATCTGCGGCAATTCAAAGAAAACAATTTGACAAGTCGATCGGGGACCGTTCCCAGAGACTGTTCCAGACAGCGTGAATCCCCTTTGACACCATTTTACACTGTGTTTTTAATTTTCCGTTTTAGACACATTGGAGCAATTAATATAAGCCACTGTCAACGGGAACATAAACTTTAGCTCAGCACGATCGCATGGCGGCATCCAATAATTATTATATTCTAAAAGTAAAAAGTTCTCACTTTCTATAAGGAAACAAATCAGATCAATATTTGTGCAATTAAACACTCTTGCTCTGTGCACACGGTGCAGTATTTGTGTTTTTTTTTCCGTGCAGATTTATCATAAAACCTGAAGGATTTCCTGTAGCCAGCAAAGTGAAGTTCTCATTTTTCCCCCAGTAGATTGCAATCTGCAGCGTCGATTCTTGCAGCGTTTTTTTTTTGCCGCAGATTTCACCCTCCGCGCTAATGAGCAGGCAAAAATCTGCACCAAAAAAGCATAAAAAAGAAACATGGTAAAAAAAAAAAAAGCACCTATTTTATTCTGCATTTTTCCTGCCAAGAGATACAGAATTTTCTGCTGCAAATACCCTAGGGGTATGTGCACACATTAAAGTATGTTGACACATTGCTTTTTGCAGCATTTTTTGCAGAATTTTTTTAATGTCAATTTTCAGCTGCGTTTTACAGCACCAAAGTCTATGAGATTTCGGAAATCTCAGGCACACACGTTAGTTTTATTTCCCTGACTGTTTTGCATGTACGGTAACTTCTATCAGTGTTTTCTCACCCGTAGGAAACAATGGAGAAGTGCTAAAAAGCAGCAAAAATGCTACAAAAATGCAGAGAAACCTGTTTTTTTGTTTTTTTCTTTTGTGCCAAGAAAACAGGTTTTACCTGTGGGAAAAAAAAAGCAGCAAAAAGTGCAATGTGTGAACATAGATTAAGGCTATGTCACACAACCCGGTACCAGGAAGAAGAGGAGGGCGATGTAACGGGTCTGAGAAAGGAAACCGTAACCAGCAACTGAGGCTACAAGAATGCAAAACCAGACTGGTGCCAAGGCTGCGGCTGCGCCCGGCGGAGGTGAAACCTGACCACTAACCACACCGAGATCCACATACACTGAGGGCAGGTACAGGAGAGGCACCATCAGCTGGGCACAGATAGCGCCCCCTTAAGGCCAAGTTACTATGTAGCGCAGTGGGGTTTTTTCGCGCAGCATTTTTTTTTTTAACTGCTCAAGCAAAGTGGATGTGATTTCATAAAAGACAAACAAAAAAAAAGCAACAATCAGATCAGAGAAGATCCTGCTTTTTTTGTACCATAAAGGCAGAGTCAGACGGCGGGTGAAGAGGACAACGCAATGCACAGACTCCCGGCCCGAGTGTGACGGCTGCATTTCTATGCTGCCAGCCAGTCCAAGCATTGCTTTGCGATCCTCGCTCGAGTTATACGTCCGTTTGTCGCTGCCCTCATATGCCGCAACTTAAAAGGCACCAGAAAAAATGCTGCATATATGCTAAAGCGCAATAACACATCAGAGAACGATGGCGCCAATTGGGAAAGAAAACAGTTTTTTTTTTTTTTTTTACTCTGTTAGAAACCATTTAGCACAATTCACAAAAAGCAATAAAAGTGGATGACAATCAAGTAACGACATTGAGGAGCTTATTAAAGAAACGACCTGCTACTTCTCGCCCACCCCTGCAGGAGACGGAGCAGAGGGGCCACCGGCCTACACCCAGGTTAATTAGTGACTGCATTCATTACCGGGAAAGGATTAGTCAATAAGTAAAGAACGATGCAGATTTATATTGTTATAGTCGCCTCGCAGCAATATATACTAGTTCACATAAATCATGTGCGGCCGGGGTATTTTATTGTTTCAACCATTGCATGTCTATTCTTAAACATCCTGGACTGCTACATTGTAACAAACCAAATCCAACATAATCTATAGTGGTAGGTGCCACATAGAAGAAGTGAATACAAAGAAAAGGGATGGTTTAAAATAATTAATTTTTATTAAACTCATTAAAACCAATAGTAAGGAATACAGAGTAAGGGGGAATTTTCAAAAAATGTGATAAGGAGACCCAGTGACTGTCATATCATAAATGCATGCTTGTAGGCAGTGTCTTATCCTTATTTTATCAAAGATAGCAGCTTAGTGTTCCTAAAAAATGTTGTCACCATTCCGTGTGTCTCCTTTCCCTCTATAATAAGCTGTATATGACATTCCAAGCCAGGTCTATTCAATCCTGGTGGTGAGGGTGATAGCAGCTTTTTGCAGATTGCTGCATTTCATGTGAAGGATTAATTTTCTTCTTTTAGGAACACTTAGCTGCTATCTTTGATAAAATAAGGATAAGACACTGCCTACAAGCATGCATTTATGATATGACAGTCACTGGGCCTCCTTAGCACATTTTTTGAAAATTCCCCCTTAGGCCTCATACTCACTGGCTGGAAAAAAAATCGGTCCGTTTTCTGCAGGAAAAAAACGGTACATTTGTTGTAAAAAGGCATGCGATTTTGATGCGATTTTAAATCGCACCATGCGTTTTCTGTCAGTTTTCCATCTGTATGCAATGCGATTTTAACATGAAGTTTTACATAGAGCAGTTATCTCTATGTAAAAAGTCATGTAAAAATCACATTGTAACAAAAAAAAATACACAAAAAGCAAATAATTATATATATAATATATATACATAATAATAATAATAATAATAATAATCTTTATTTTTATATAGCGCTAACATATTCCGCAGCGCTTTACAGTTTGCACACATTATCATCGCTGTCCACAATGGAGCTCACAATCTAGATTCCCCATCAGTATGTCTTTGGAGTGTGGGAGGAAACCGGAGAACCTGGAGGAAACCCACGCAAACACGGGGAGAACATACAAACTCCTTGCAGATGTTGTCCTTGGTGGGATTCGAACCCAGGACTCCAGCGCTGCAAGGCTGCAGTGCTATCCACTGAGCCACCGTGCTGCCCATCTAATATATATTATATATATATATATATATATATATATATATATATATATATATATATATATATATATATATATTAATATAGGTCATACACTTCTACATAGTATAATAGCCGCTAATTCATCCCTGGCATTACTGTAAAATCACACTGACAGCTTTAATAAAGAATAGAAACAATACATATACACACATAGAATACATATATATATATATATATGTAATTGTGACATATATATATATACATATATTTATAGTTCCTAGACTTCTACATACTGTAATAGCCGCTAATTCAATTGCCGGCTTTTGTGAAATCACAGAAGCCGACATGAAATGATACATTGTTTCCACACAGTTAACCATGTCATTTCCTGTATTTTGATATATGGTTTGAACTTACAATTACATAAGTGTATGTGTGCAAAATTTCAGACATGTAGGGGTTAATTAAAGGTGTAAATTCGTTGAAAAAAAATGCGTGGGCTCCCGCTGTATTTTCTCCACCAGACAGACAAAGCCAGCGAGTGGGGGCAGATAATAATAGCCTAGGGAGGGTACATTTTTTTTGTGCCCCCCCTGGCTACTAACATCTGCCCCCAGAAAAGGCAAATCTATAATTAGATTCGCCCTTTCTGGCACTTTGCCTGTCTATTCCCATTGCCCTGTAGCGGTGGCGAATGGGTTAATAAGGTGTTAATGTCACCTTAGTATTGAAAGGTGACCTTAAGGCAGGTTAATAATTGAGAGCTGTCAATTAGACAACTATCAATTATTAATCCTATTGTATGATACAAAAATCAAACACACACAGTTTAATAAAAAAGAAGTTTAATAAAATAATCACACAGTTTTTGACCATATTTTATTTTCCTGCTAAAACCATTTCCTGTAATAAAAATAAAATAAAAAACCAAAATTATTCTTACCAATCTGATGTACAGTCAGGTCCCACGGTGTAATCCATCAGAAAGGGTTAACAGGTTACAGCTTGCAGAAAGCTAATGCTCTCTCCGAGTTGTAACCCCATGAATGAATCAGTTACTCTCCCAGGGAAAGGAGAGGAAGAGATGAATGAATGGAGCTTAATTGATTTATTGCCACTTTCACTTCAGTGACCTGACCTAACGTGAAAGTGGGACACAATCAATTAAGCTTCATTCATTAATCACATCCTCTCCTGTCGGCAGGAGATAAGCTCATTCATTCAGGAGCTATCAGATGAGCACACAGGATTACTTGCGCTGCTTATCTGATTGCTAGTTAACCCTTTGTGAAGGATTACAGCGTGGGACGTGACAGATTGCCAGATAGGTAAGAATAATGTTGTTTTATTATTTTATATTTATTTTAGAAGAACAAGGGCTTCGAACGGATTAAGAGTGAAATAAAAGATGGTCAAAAAAATGTGTTTTGATTTCATTAAAATTATTTATTCTTAAAGTGTGTTTGTGTTTTTTTATTTACTTCAATAGGATTAATAATTGATAGTTGTCTAATTGACAGCTCTCAATTATTAACCTGCCTTAAGGTCACCTTTCAATACTAAGGTGACATTAACCCCTTATTAACCCATTCGCCACCGCTACAGGGCAATGGGAATAGACGGGCAAAGTGCCAGAAAGGGCGAATCTAATTATAGATTTGCCCTTTCTGGGGTGTCTGGGGGCAGATGTTAGTAGCCAGGGGGGGCACAAAAAAAAAATGTACCCTCCCTAGGCTATTATTATCTGCTCCCACTCGCTTGCTTTGTCTGTCTGGTGGAGAAAATACAGCGGGAGCCCACGCATTTTTTTTCAACGAATTTACACCTTTAACACTAGGACTACTGGACTCGTGACCCCGCCTAGAACTACTGAACGGAGTCATTTTGACTCCTTGCTTGTTTTCGTTTATTTTTAGAGTTTCATTTGTGGTTATTTATTAATAATTATATTTTTTGTAATGTATTATTATTGTGAGATCCAACAGTAATGCTTTTGATTGTTTTTTTTCTGCTTTTCTTATTTTTCTACAGAAAATAACATTAATTATAATAGACGTTTTTCAAACATTTTTTTTTATTCAAGTGCACACATATAAACAACAACTGAAGAACAAAAGCAGAGAAAATGTAGGTGGAGGAGCATAAAAATGAAAATATGGCGCAGAATTCACCTTCTAAACATTTGGTGTTTCGCATTTTAGGCATTGCCTTTGATTTATGGCAGTACATTGCCCACACAAAGACTTACCACAAGTCTTACAATTGCCGACAGATCTATTTTTCTTGCACTTTTCTTTGATCTGGCAAAATTTTGTTTGAACCATCACTTCTGAGCATGTAGAAACTTGGGACGTGGAACCCTTTTCCCTATCTGTGACATAAGGACCACTCAACTCTCTCACAAGCGTTTGCAAAAATGCCTTGCGTGACATTTTTTGGTGGGTTATCTCATTGAATATTATCCATGCATTTATACCCGCAAAGTCTAAGGCATTTTCAAATGCATGAACAGGCCATCTCCTTGTGCATGTTTGTGTGGTATATTTTCGTGCCATCTGATCCACTACATCTACTCCATATTTTGTTTCATTGTAAAACTTTACCGTTTCTGGAGTTTTTTAGCGGAATCAGACGCAACAACAACATCTGGATGGACGGAACTCAAATGACAACATTTTTGTTGGGCTTTCCTTGATATACTGTAAGTGTAAAATTGTCTTCATTTCTAAACACTTTAGTGTTGTACAATTCCTCTTTCATGGATTTTATTTCTTTAGGCACTTCTCGCCTTATCTTGTTCAGTGTTCCCACGATGGTTGTTCCTTTGCTTTTTAGCTGTTTAGCTAATTTTACTGAAGTAAAATAATTATCGGTTGTAACATTGCGACCTTTTTTCAAAAACGGGTCCAATAACTTCATTACCACATGGTCAGCTAAACGGTCCTCAGCACGGCGTGTGTCATCTTTGCCTAGATAAGGGAAGCCATTTGCCAGATATTTGCTCTCCTTATCAACAGCTAGCCAATATTTGTGGCCATATTTATCTGGTTTGGAAGGCATGTACTGCGTGAATGGACACCTAGTTTTGCTTGGGAAAAGTTGCTCATCCACCGTTATGTATGGGCCAGGTTTGTAACACGCAATACAATTTTCAAAAAACCTGTCCCACACAGTAGAAAATAGAGCAAACTTGTCCGTTTGCAGTCTCTCCGATCGAGTAGATTTCTCATCAAATCTGAGAAACCTCATAATTTCAACAAAGCGGTCCCTAGACATTGTCGCTTTGCAAAACGGTATTCCCCTTCATTACACCAAATACTGCTAATCGAGTGACGGTTCGTGCCAGATATTCCACGAGCATAGAATATCGCAATGAATGCATCTAGCTCCTCATCAGATAGAGTAAACTGTAAATTATTGTTCCTGCATGCTTCTGCAAGCGTACACTTCTTTATATGTGTCAATATATATGAATCAAAAAATAAACGCCAGTAAACAAGCTATTTTGTTCAGCATTACACAGTAATACAAGCAGGTAAAACACAAGGAAAATGTGAAAAGTTGACATGTAAATTGAACTACATCTATATGAACATCAGGGTAAATAAGACAGAGTGAAAAAATTATGCACAAAACTTTATAGCAACATTTAGTGACAAAAGGACCTCAAAATATAGTAGGGAGTCAAAATGACTCCCTTCAGTAGTTCTTGGTAAATTTTGAAAAAAACGCGCAAATTTTTCACCAAAATTATTTATTCTCACAAAATCTTTTTTCACATCATATTTGAGAAAAGTCACCGAGTTTCAAGCCGGAATTCTGAAAAATGTAGTCACAGAAGAGAAATAAAAAACGAAAGGAGTCAAAATGACTCCATCAGTAGTTCTAGTGTTAATTAACCCCTACATGTCTGAATTTTTGTACAAATACACTCATGTAATTGTAAGTTCAAACCATATATCAAAATACAGGAAATGACATGGTTAACTGTGTGGAAACAATGTATCATTTCATGTCGGCTTCTGTGATTTCACAAAAGCCGGCAATTGAATTAGCAGCTATTAATATGTAGAAGTGTATGAACTATAAATATATATATATGTATGTGTTACAATGACATGTATATATATATATGTATTTATTGTGTATGTATCTAGTGTTTTGTGAGCTGTCAGTGTGATTTTACAGTAGCCGGGGATGAATTACCAGCTTTTCAAAGGAGACTGGTGCATATAAATCGGACAGCACGTGCATGGTGCGAGTGCTGTTCGTTTTTTAATCGCACCCATTGACTTGCATTGGCGATTTTCATCCCAAAATCGCATCAAATCGCAGCAAGCTGCGATTTTTTTCACACCAATATCTGATGAGAAAAAAATCGCTAATGAGAACTCACCCATTGACTAACATTGGTCAGATTTGCATCCGATTTTTTATCATCTGATTTTCATCCGTTATCGGCACCAGTGAGTATGAGGCCTTAATCTGTATTCCTTATTATTGGTTTTAATGAGTTTAATAAAATATTATTTTAAACCATCACTTTTCTTTGTATTCACTTCTTCTATGTGTCACCTACCACTATAGATTATGTTGGATTTGGTATCTTGAAGTGTCATTTGCCTGTATTACCTAGGATTATGGGAATAATTGTAACAAACCAGCAGAGAGACCTGTGCACCTGCCGCTGATGAGTTTAGCTCACAGAGCATTGTCTGCACTGAATCACATTGTATCAGTCTGGAGTCACAGAGCATTGTCTGCACTGGATACATTGTATCAGTCTGGAATCACAGAGCATTGTCTGCACTGGATACATTGTATCAGTCTGGAGTCACAGAGCATTGTCTGCACTGGAACATTGTATCAGTCTGGAGTCACAGAGCATTGTCTGCACTGGATACATTGTATCAGTCTGGAGTCACAGAGCATTGTCTGCACTGGATACATTGTATCAGTCATGGAGTCACAGAGCATTGTCTGCACTGGATACATTGTATCAGTCTGGAGTCACAGAGCATTGTCTGCACTGGATACATTGTATCAGTCTGGAGTCACAGAGCATTGTCTGCACTGGATACATTGTATCAGTCTGGAGTCACAGAGCATTGTCTGCACTGGACACATTGTATCAGTCTGGAGTCACAGAGCATTGTCTGCACTGGATACATTGTATCAGTCTGGAGTCACAGAGCATTGTCTGCACTGGATACATTGTATCAGTCTGGAGTCACAGAGCATTGTCTGCACTGGATACATTGTATCAGTCTGGAGTCACAGAGCATTGTCTGCACTGGATACATTGTATCAGTCTGGAGTCACAGAGCATTGTCTGCACTGGATACATTGTATCAGTCTGGAGTCACAGAGCATTGTCTGCACTGGACACATTGTATCAGTCTGGAGTCACAGAGCATTGTCTGCACTGGACACATTGTATCAGTCTGGAGTCACAGAGCATTGTCTGCACTGGATACATTGAATCAGTCTGGAATCACAGAGCATTGTCTGCACTGGATACATTGTATCAGTCTGGAGTCACAGAGCATTGTCTGCACTGGATACATTGTATCAGTCTGGAGTCACAGAGCATTGTCTGCACTGGATACATTGTATCAGTCTGGAGTCACAGAGCATTGTCTGCACTGGATACATTGTATCAGTCTGGAGTCACAGAGCATTGTCTGCACTGGACACATTGTATCAGTCTGGAGTCACAGAGCATTGTCTGCACTGGATACATTGAATCAGTCTGGAATCACAGAGCATTGTCTGCACTGGATACATTGTATCAGTCTGGAGTCACAGAGCATTGTCTGCACTGGATACATTGTATCAGTCTGGAATCACAGAGCATTGTCTGCACTGGATACATTGTATCAGTCTGGAATCACAGAGCATTGTCTGCACTGGATACATTGTATCAGTCTGGAGTCACAGAGTATTGTCTGCACTGGATACAATGTATCAGTCTGGAATCACAGAGCATTGTCTGTACTAGATACATTGTATTAGTCTGGAATCACAGAGCATTGTCTGCATATTGTGACATATTATATATACATATATGTATAGTTTATACACTTCTACATAGTAAAATATCCTCTGATTCAATTGCCGGGTAAAGCCGGCTTCTGTGAAAAGACAGAAGCACCCGACATGAAATGACACTTGGTGTACATAGGGTTAACCATGTCTTTTCATGTCGTTTGCTATCTGATTTGCACAAACAATTACATCAGTCTATGTGTGCAAAATTTCACACCTGTAGGGGTTAATTAAAGGTGTAAATTCGTTGTAAAAAAAACGGACTTTTTTGCTACGAATTTACACCTTTAATTAACCCCTACAGGTGTGAAATTTTGCACACTTAAGGGTATGCCACACTAAACAATATCGCTAACGGGATCGCTAAAAAACGTCACTATTTAGCGATCCCGTTAGCGATGTTGTTCAGTGCGGCAGCTGCCAGCGACGAGCTTCCTGCTGTGATCTCGCTCGTCGCTGGAATCGTTCCGGACCCTATTTTCTCGTCGGCGCTCCGCTGGGTAAGTATCTTATCGCTGTGTGGCACCTTTTCTTAGCGATTTAGCGGTACTTTTGTACCGCTAAAGTCGTTAAGAAGATCGCTAACGGCGATAGCGTCGTTAACTATATCGCTAAATGTGACAGCATTTAGCGATATAGAAACAATCCCGCTAGCGATCGCATTAGTATGCGTCGTTATTGTGATCGCTAGCGGGATTGTTTAGTGTGGCAGTACCTTTACACTCATGTAATTGTTTGTGCAAATCAGATATCAAACTACATGAAAAGACATGGTTAACCCTATGTACACCAAGTGTCATTTCATGTCGGGTTCTGCCTTTTCACAAAAGCCGGCAATTGAATTAGCGGCTATTATACTATGTAGAAGTGTATGAACTATAAATATAAATATATATATATATATATATATGTGTCACAAATTCAATGACATGTATATATATATATATATATATATATATGAGGTGTAAAATTGCTGAAAAAAAATGCGTGGGCTCCCGCCCTATTTTCGCAACCAGACAGACAAAGCCAGTGAGTGGGGGCAGATAATAGCCCAGAGAGGGACCATTATTTTTGGCCCCCCCCCGGCTACTTAACATCTGCCCCAGACACCCCAGAAAGGGCAAATCTCTAATTAGATTTGCCCTTTCTGGCACTTTGCCCGTCTATTCCCATTGCCCTGTAGCGGTGGCGAATGGGTTAATAAGGGGTTAAAATGACCTTGCAATTGAAAGGTCACTTTAAGCCAGGTTAATAATTGAGAGCTGTCAATTAGACAACTATCAATTATTAATCCTATTGTATGAAAGAAAAATCAAACACACACACTTTAATAAAAAAGAAGTTTAATGAAATAATCACACAGTTTTTGACCATATTTTATTTACCTGCTAAAACCATTTCCTGTAATAAAAATAAAATAATAAAGCAAAATTATTCTTACCAATCCGATGCACAGTCAGGTCCCACGGTGTAATCCATCAGAAAGGGTTAATGTTTACTGCAGGGACCGCAGCTAATGCTGCAGCCTCACAGTAAACCCCCAAATGAATGAGCTCCTCTCCTGGCTGACAGGAGAGGAAGTGGAAAGCTTAATTGATTGCTTTCCACTTTCACTTCAGGTCAGCCAGGGACACCATCAGTGACGTCAGAGGGAACTGATTAACAAAAATAGGGGATCCCCTCGAAAAAAAATGGCGTGGGGTCCCCCCTATTTTTGTTAACCAGCCAGATGAAGCAGACCGCTGAGGCCTGGATTTTCAGGCTGTTAAGGAGCCAAGATCCATGGACCTTGCCAGCCTGATAATACCAGGCCACAGCAGTCTGCATATCTTGGCTGATTAACAAAAATAGGGGATCCCTCGAAAAAAATTGGCGTGGGGTCTCCCCTATTTTTGTTAACCAGCCAGATGAAGCAGACCGCTGAGGCCTGGTTTTTCAGGCTGGTAAGGATCCAATATCCATGGACCTTGCCAGCCTAATACCAGGCCACAGCAGTCTGCTTAGCTTGGCTGGTTAACAAAAATAGGGGATCCCCTCGAAAAAAAAACGGCGTAGGGGTCCCCCTATTTTTGTTAACCAGCCAAGTAAAATGCAGACTGCTGCGGCCTGGTATTAAAAGACTGTCAAGGCCCATGGATTTTGGCCCTCAACAGCCTGATAATACCAGGCTACAGCAGCCCCACATTTGGCGCATCAAAAGATGTGCCAATTGTGGCACTTTACCCGGCTCTTCCCACTTGCCCTGTAGCGGTGGCAAGCGGGGTAATAAGGGGTTAATGTCACCGTTGATTGCACGGTGACAATAAGCCCGGTTAATAATGGAGAGGCGTCAATAAGACACCGATCCATTATTAATCCCAAAGTTTTTAAATGTGTAAAAAAAAGACACAGCAAGAAAAAAGTCTTTTAATGAAATAAAAGAGACAACACAGTTTTCATTTCTTTTATTACTCTCTCATTCCTGCAACGCCATCGATCTCCTGTAAAAAAATAAAAAAAACAAACCAACAGTATACCACCTGTCCGACGCAGTCCATAGTAACGACAGTCCCACGACGATCCAACTCTGCTACATCGCAATGACAGGCAGAGCCTGACATCCCGGCGCAGCACAGCTGATTACCTGCTTCCCCGGCGGTGACGTCATCGGACTGCTTTACGGCCGCGATTACCCAGCAGTCACTGCAGTTATCGCGAGAAACTGCATGTGACCGCCGGGGAGAAGAGGATGGCGGCCATGAAGCAGTCCAGGACGTGACCGCCGGAGATCTTCTGCCAGGTAAGTGCCGCTGACTCCTGACAGACCCGACAGACGGACACTGACGTGACAGTGACATCCCGATTCCGGTATCCGATATGACGAAAATATCGGTACTCGGAATCGGAATTCCGATACAGCCAATATCGGCCGATACCCGATATTTGCAGTATCGGAATGCTCAACCTAGTCACAGAGCATTGTCTGCACTGGATACATTGTATCAGTCTGGAGTCACAGAGCATTGTCTGCACTGGATACATTGTATCAGTCTGGAGTCACAGAGCATTGTCTGCACTGGATACATTGTATCAGTCTGGAGTCACAGAGCATTGTCTGCACTGGATACATTGTATCAGTCTGGAGTCACAGAGCATTGTCTGCACTGGATACAATGTATCAGTCTGGAGTCACAGAGCATTATCTGCACTGGATACATTGTATCAGTCTGGAGTCACAGAGCATTATCTGCACTGGATACATTGTATCAGTCTGGAGTCACAGAGCATTGTCTGCACTGGATACATTGTATCAGTCTGGAGTCACAGAGCATTATCTGCACTGGATACATTGTATCAGTCTGGAGTCACAGAGCATTGTCCGCACTGGATACAGTGTATCAGTCTGGAGTCACAGAGCATTGTCCGCACTGGATACAGTGTATCAGTCTGGAGTCACAGAGCATTGTCTGCACTGGATACAGTGTATCAGTCTGGAGTCACAGAGCATTGTCTGCACTGGATACAATGTATCAGTCTGGAGTCACAGAGCATTGTCCGCACTGGATACAGTGTATCAGTCTGGAGTCACAGAGCATTATCTGCACTGGATACAGTGTATCAGTCTGGAGTCACAGAGCATTGTCCGCACTGGATACAGTGTATCAGTCTGGAGTCACAGAGCATTGTCTGCACTGGACATATTGTATCAGCTGAGAGCAGGACTAGTGATGTAAAAGATTACTGTCTCTGACGTTGTCTTTCACTGACAAAATGAAAGCACATTTTCAAAACAATAGAAAAAGAATATACAAGGTTGAATTAGAAAGATTTCCACGCTTCTGCCATAATTCAATATTCAACCCGTCCACCAGCCAGAGGCAGCACCCTTGCGTTCTTAGGAGTAAAACGTTCTGCAATCGGCGTCCTTCTATGACCTTGTCCCGAGAAGTGAATGTTTTAGTTCTGTCCCTTCACACTCGGTTCTGTTATCTCTGTATAGAAGGTCAAAAGCTGGAAAACAACATTATACCACCACATCATCCAGATTTCAAGGCAAATATTCTGGACATCCGCAGGAAACAAAAGTAAAGGCTGCTCAAAAAGTAAATAAATAAATAACTGGAAGAGAGCAGATAATATACAAAAACAAAACATTCAGTTAAAAAATAAAATAAAAAGATTTTCTTCTTTACCTGAAAAATTCAGTTTCCTGGGGTAAAAGATCTCTGCAGATTGTCACCCCTTTAACCCCTTCTGTACACGTCCTCCAGGGTCAGGGTGTTCGTGTATGGAACAGGCTCAGGCTGTAATATACAGCCGGCATCTGCCTATAATGGCAGCAATCAGCGCCAGCTGCAATACTACTATTTAAATGCTGCAGTCACTTTATACAGCACGATCGATGGTGCAAGCGCCCACCAGATCCCTGCGGCACCACTGCGGGGGACCGATGTGTTATGGCAGTACCAGGGGCTCGCTGAGCTTCAGAGGAGACTGCGGTAAGGTAGAATATAGTAAGAGCAACCAGGCAATCGTGGGTTAAAAAATTTTTTTTTAAAAAATTATATATCAATCCCCCTTCTTGCTGAGGTTTACAGAGCATGAGATTTTTAGAAACCTGGCGCACACACTAGGAATAAATATCTGCAAGGTAAATTACCAAAAACTGCGGGTTTGGAATCCGCCACATGTCAATTTATGCTGCAGATGTCGGTGCAAGTTTCATGCTTTGCAATGATATCCACAGGGGTTATCACTGCTGGACGCCCGCAGTGCGGAGGCTCGGTGGGAACGTACTCGGGACACGCTCTGCCGCAGAGTTATCAACTGCTGCGTCTTCTCCACAGTGATTTTCAGGGGCAGAAAAAGTATGCGATTCCCTGTGTATTGGACCTACTGTGGGGTTAAAGCTGCCGAGGAAACAAGATTTTTTTAGTGCATTTTTTCCCCTATTAAAGAAAAAAAAAATCCACAATTTATGCTTCTTTAGTACAAAATCAAAGCATTTACGTAGTTAAAAAATTGCTTAAAAAACAGTTGTGTCTGCATCAAAAAAAGGAGAGACTCTAATAATAAGTAATAATTATAATAATAAAAGCGTAAAAAATGAAACAATCATAGAGGATTGCTATTGCATAGTTTGCTGCAGAATAAAAAGCATTTCAACGAGTGTGAACCCTAAGGCCGGAGTCACACACAACCACAAAAAATCGGTCCGTTTTAGACGGTCGACAATCGGATCAAAATGCAAACATCACACATCCTTCTGGCATCCGATTTTCCTTCAAAGATGCGATTTAGTCGCATGTGTGTGTACCTTGTAACATCCGATTTTCATCCGACTTGCGAGATTTTCTCGCAGGGTTGCAAAACTGACATATAATGGATCCAAAAGAATAGTATTTAAATGCCAAAAGAAAGAATAGATATATACACATAGAGCACATATATATATATGTCATTGTGACATATATATATACATATATTTATAGTTCTTACACTTCTACATACTGTTATAGCCGCTAATTCAATTGCCGGCTTCAGTGAAATCACAGAAGCCGACATGAAATGATACATTGTTTCCACACATTTAACCATGTAATTTCATGTATTTTTATATATGTTTGAAACATACAATTACATGAGTATATGTGTGCTAAATTTCAGACATGTAGGGGTTAATTAAAGGTGTAAATTCGTTGAAAAAAAATGCGTGGGCTCCCGCTGTATTTTCTCCACCAGACAGACAAAGCAAGCGAGTGGGGCAGATAATAATAGCCTAGGGAGGGTACATTTTTTTTGTGCCCCCCCTGGCTACTAACATCTGCCCCCAGACACCCCAGAAAGGGCAAATCTATAATTAGATTCGCCCTTTCTGGCACTTTGCCCGTCTATTCCCATTGCCCTGTAGCGGTGGCGAATGGGTTAATAAGGGGTTAAAATGACCTTGCAATTGAAAGGTCACTTTAAGCCAGGTTAATAATTGATAGCTGTCAATTAGACAACTATCAATTATTAATCCTATTGTATGAAAGAAAAATCAAACACACACAGTTTAATAAAAAATAAGTTTAATTAAATAATCACACAGTTTTTGACCATATTTTATTTTCCTGCTAAAACCATTTCCTGTAATAAAAATAAAATAAAAAAGCAAAATTATACTTACCAATCCGATGTACAGTCAGGTCCCACGGTGTAATCCATCAGAAAGGGTTAACAGGTTACAGGTCGCAGAGAGCTAATAATGCTGTCTCAGACCTGTATTCCCCTGAATGAATAAGTTCCTCTCCCAGCGAAAGTAGAGGAATAGATTCATGAATGGAGCTTAATTGATTTATTGGCAATTTAACTGTAGTGACCTGACCTAAAGGGAAAGTGGACACAATCAATTAAGCTTCATTCATGAAACACATCCTCTCCTGTCGCCAGGAGAGGAACTTATTCATTCATGAGCTTTGAGCTGAGCATGCAGGATTACTTGCACTGCTTGGCTCAAAGCTAGTTAACCCTTTGTGAAGGATTACAGCGTGGGACGTGACAGATCGGCGGAATAGGTAAGAATAATGTTGTTTTATTTCTTTTTCTTTATTTTAGGAGATCAATGGCTTCGCACGGATTAAGTGTAAAATAAAATATGGTCAAAAAAATGTGTTTTTATTTCATTAAAATTATTTATTCTTAAAGTGTGTGTGTTTTTATTTACTTCAATAGGATTAATAATTGATAGTTGTCTAATTGACAGCTATCAATTATTAACCTGCCTTAAGGTGACCTTTCAATTGCAAGGTGACATTAAGGTGAGATTAACCCATTCGCCACCGCTACAGGGCAATGGGAATAGACGGGCAAAGTGCCAGAAAGGGCGAATCTAATTATAGATTTGCCCTTTCTGGGGTGTCTGGGGGCAGATGTTAGTAGCCAGGGGGGGCAAAAAAAAATGTACCCTCCCTAGGCTATTATTATCTGCCCCCACTCGCTTTGCTTTGTCTGTCTGGTGGAGAAAATACAGCGGGAGCCCACGCATTTTTTTTCGACGAAATTACACCTTTAATTAACCCCTACATGTCTGAAATTTTGCACAAATACACTCATGTAATTGTATGTTTCAAACATATATAAAAATACATGAAATTACATGGTTAAATGTGTGGAAACAATGTATCATTTCATGTCGGCTTCTGTGATTTCACAAAACCCGGCAATTGAATTAGCGGCTATTACAGTATGTAGAAGTCTAGGAACTATAAATATATGTATATATACATGTCACAATGACATGTATATATATATATATGTGTTCTATGTGTATATATCTATTCTTTCTAGTCTTTATTAAAGCTGTCAGTGTGATTTTACAGTATAGCCGGGGATGAATTGCCGGCTTTTCTAAAGGACACCATGCGATTTCATCGCAAGTCACACATGCGGTCCGTTTGTAATCAGATTTTTCATCGCTCCCATAGACTTGCATTGGCGATTGTCGACCGACAATCGGTGACAGTGGCAGCATGCTGCGATTGTACACGGACGTTTAAAACGGACCACAAAAAATCTGATACTGGGAGCTGCTCCATAGATTAACATAGGTCCGACTGCAATGCGATTTTTCATCGCATTGCAGTCGTCCGATTCTGTCGCCAGTGTGACGCCGGCCTAATAGTCCAATATTTATTTTCAGAGCAGAATTGCAATAAAACATGGAATTTCACAAGACCAGAAGCAGAGATAAGAGAAGATTGTTTCATCAACATCAGGAAAGTTTGTATGAAGATGTAGCTTTGCACATTCCTTCTGGATTAATTTGATATACTAGAATCCAGAACATAGAAATCAGGTGCAGGATTAAATGAATAACAAATTAAGCTCTGCTACATCGGCCCGGAGAAAAACCGATTTACATGACGACTTCTTAACACAGAGCAATCGGTTTGTTCATCTGCGATAAAAAATAATTAAAAAAAAACATTCCAGATCCGCAATAATTTGTTACATTACAACTACAACCATTTCTTCACCGGCGTCAGAGCTTTCAACGTGAGATAATACACACGGAAAATAGATACAATGTATCCAGTGCAGACAATGCTCTGTGACTCCAGACTGATACACTGTATCCAGTGCAGACAATGCTCTGTGACTCCAGACTGATACACTGTATCCAGTGCAGACAATGCTCTGTGACTCCAGACTGATACAATGTATCCAGTGCAGACAATGCTCTGTGACTCCAGACTGATACAATGTATCCAGTGCAGACAATGCTCTGTGACTCCAGACTGATACAATGTATCCAGTGCAGACAATGCTCTGTGACTCCAGACTGATACATTGTATCCAGTGCAGACAATGCTTTGTGACTCCAGACTGATACATTGTATCCAGTGCAGACAATGCTCTGTGACTCCAGACTGATACACTGTATCCAGTGCAGACAATGCTCTGTGACTCCAGACTGATACATTGTATCCAGTGCAGACAATGCTCTGTGACTCCAGACTGATACATTGTATCCAGTGCAGACAATGCTCTGTGACTCCAGACTGATACAATGTTTCCAGTGCAGACAATGCTCTGTGACTCCAGACTGATACAATGTATCCAGTGCAGACAATGCTCTGTGACTCTAGACTGATACAATGTATCCAGTGCAGACAATGCTCTGTGACTCTAGACTGATACAATGTATCCAGTGCAGACAATGCTCTGTGACTCCAGACTGATACAATGTATCCAGTGCAGACAATGCTCTGTGACTCCAGACTGATACAATGTATCCAGTGCGGACAATGCTCTGTGACTCCAGACTGATACAATGTATCCAGAGCAGACAATGCTCTGTGACTCCAGACTGATACAATGTATCCAGAGCAGACAATGCTCTGTGACTCCAGACTGATACACTGTATCCAGTGCAGACAATGTTCTGTGAGATAAACACATCAGCAGCAGCTGCGCAGATTTCTCTGCTGATTTGTTACAATGTATCAGTCTGGAGTCACAGAGCATTGCCTGCATTACTGGGGGGAAATAAAGTTAATTTTCTCCCTGCAGAGGTCCACTAAGTGCTGGTTAATAATGCTATTAACCCCATAACTGCAGGTTAAACTTTGTTCTTCATGTGACAAGATTTCCTTTCAGGCCCATAGCTTGTTCTATTTTAAATTTACTATGTGGTCTTGTGATATTCGTTGACTTTTTGGGGGCTTCTGAGCTTTGCACAAAGTAAAGAAAAAAAAGTTATTGGGGCTCGATTGATTGAGGTGTTTTAACTATTTTTTTGGGGGAGTAAACTAAACTAAATTCGAAACGTTGCACAAAAAAAGTGCAGAATAAAAAGTTTTTATTTTTTAAAAAAAAAATGGAGCTGGAATCAGGGTCTCTGCCCCGATCATGCTGGTGACAGATTGCCTTTAAAAGCAAAGATTGCAGGGGTGGTGTACGGGGTGATATTTTTTTTTTTCCTGGTGGACACAAGATCGCTCCAGGGTTGTGGGGAAGATCTCAAGTACAATTGTGACTTCAAAAAGATGCAAATGATAAATTAGGCAAAAATTATATATACTGGTATATGTATATAATCAGAACACAAAATATAAGTTGAAAAAAATGCAGATGAAAAACAGACAAACCCCCCCCCTCCCCAAACTAGACAAAAAAAAGGCACAAAGGACTCGGACCCTACAAGTCTTGCTTCATATGGCCGTTCTGGGAGCCAATTCCAGTGTTTTATGCCTTTATCTATTTGTATAACCCCAGTGCAGGTTTTGATGCAATTTCTTCTATCTTTAGCGCAAGAAAACGTATCAAAAGCTGTAGTGGAATTTTTTTCGGAAGGGTTGTGGAAGACGGCATCCCGACCTCTCATTCACACATCCATGAGTCGCGTACCAATCCTCTCCGTCTTTATCGTGGATATAACATATCTATCATTTTTGGGGGGGGTGGAAAGAGTGGTCTGGAAGAAAATCACAGCAATGTGGCTATTTTTTTTTTTCTTTTATCCAAAAATGGTCCGTACAAGTCTGTGACTATCCCAGACAGCGCCCGTCTATAAGTCCAGTATATACCATGTATATATACAGCATCTACAGGGAGGGGACACCGCGGATCTCACCATGATTCATCCATCCCCTCCGTCTGCACTCTGGATTCCTCGCTGACACATGGAGGAAACCTTCAATGGAAACATTTACTGTAAAGTTGTATCTTCTAATTATAAACACAGGAAAATGGCGACACGGTCTGCACACACCGTCCGCGCAGCGCACACTGGGGTCACACACGAGCAGCAGAGCCGGGAAGAAACGCAGGTGCAATATCACAAGAGAAATGTACAAATGTAAAAATCTGCAACAAAAGCGCGGCTGACGTCTGGGGGGGCCGAGGAGCCGGAAGAGTCACCCAGCTTTCCCGGGAGCAGAGACAGCGCTTCACAATTCAATATTCTCCAAGGAAAACGTCAGAAATTGCGAGATGTGAAGACGGAGCTCCGGCAGCGGCCACAGGCACCAGGGAGCTCTGGATGATTCTGAGGACTTCTCCTTAATTAGATGGAATATTTGGTGCCGTTTCAAGAAGAATCCGGCGTCCCCTCCTAAGACTGCCGAAATCAGACCGGAGGGCAAGGACATCCCCTCTACAGAGTCACAACCTGCAGGGAGCAGCGTCGGCCCCAGGAGCATTCAGGAGCCTGAGGAAAGGTCCCGGTCATTGTGCTTCACCTGTGTCCTGAGCATCAGCCACACTGCAAGACAAGAGGGCACGCACCGCCACGCCAGGGGGCGCACACACTGCCACACCAGGA
This sequence comes from Oophaga sylvatica, assembly GCA_033576555.1. Lineage (NCBI taxonomy): Eukaryota > Metazoa > Chordata > Amphibia > Anura > Dendrobatidae > Oophaga > Oophaga sylvatica. Next base: position 990,555,757 of record JARQOD010000001.1, on the reverse strand, counting down.
GGGCGCACACACCGCCACGCCAGGGGGGCGCACACACCGCCACGCCAGGGGGGCGCACACACCGCCACGCCAGGGGGGCGCACACACCGCCACGCCAGGGGGGCGCACACACCGCCACGCCAGGGGGGCGCACACACCGCCACGCCAGGGGGGCGCACACCGCCACGCCAGGGGGCGCACACACCGCCACGCCAGGAGGGCACACACACCGCCACGCCAGGAGGGCACACACCGCCACGCCAGGAAGGCGCACACACCGCCACGCCAGGGGGGCGCACACACCGCCACGCCAGGGGGGCGCACACCGCCACGCCAGGGGGGCGCACACACCGCCACGCCAAGGGGGCGCACACACCGCCACGCCAGGGGGCGCACACACCGCCACACCAGGAGGGCGCACACACCGCCACGCCAGGAGGGCGCACACACCGCCACGCCAGGGGGGCGCACACCGCCACGCCAGGGGGGCGCACACCGCCACGCCAGGGGGGCGCACACACCGTCACTCCAGGGGGGCACACACCGCCACGCCAGGAAGGCGCACACACCGCCACGCCAGGGGGGGCACATACACCGCCACGCCAGGGGGGGCACATACACCGCCACGCCAGGGGGGGCACATACACCGCCACGCCAGGGGGGCACATACACCGCCACGCCAGGGGGGGCACATACACCGCCACGCCAGGGGGGGCACATACACCGCCACGCCAGGGGGGGCACACACACCACCACGCCAGGAAGGCACACACACCACCACGCCAGGAAGGCACACACACCACCACTCAGAGGGGCGTACACACCGTCACTCCGGGGGGGAACACACACCGTCAACTCCAGAGGGGCGCACACACCGTCACTCCAGGGGGGACGCACACAAAGTCAACTCCAGGGGCGCACACCGCCACACCAGGAGGGCACACACACCGCCACGCCAGGGGGCCACACACAGCTACAGGAGGGAACACACAGCTACAGGGGGGCACACCCTGCCACAACAGGAGGGCACACACCCCGCCACAACAGGGGGGCACACACCCCGCCACAACAGGGGGGCACACACCCCGCCACAACAGGGGGGCACACACCGCAAGACAAGAGGGCACACACCAACACTCCAGGAGGGCACACACCCCGCCACAACAGGGGGGTACACACACCGTCAACTCCAGGAGGGCACACACCGCCATGCTACTAGCAATATTATCAGCGCAGAGTAACAATAATATTCTCATCACATGATGCCACCATTTACATATTATATACAGCCGTGTAATAAACACTGCAGCCCCCCCATCCCGTGTGT